>CM065420.1:20050197-20650197 GCA_033060865.1 Dorcus hopei
ACACAAAATGAAAAATTAAATTAAATTGAAATGCCTCTACTAATCTTTATCCTACACAAAATATTTCGTTGATATGTACATACAGTGTGATACATATAAAACTCGTGTCAGATTAATGCACAATTAATGTTGCAGAATAATAGAAATTTCACCTGGGAAAATAATTTTTAGATACAACTGTGAAGAGCCTATTCTGACACAAGCTATATTAACTACATGGCTCTATCACTAACGCAATTAACCTATTTAATGACCACCTTTACATAATAGTCTTATCACGTAACTTTCATTTCTTCAATTCCGAGAACAATGGTATACAAATCTTAAATTAGTTTTGATTTTACTTTGATAAATAAAATATTCCTTTGGATTTTATTTTGATGTCATATCGTCAAAAAAAGAACTTAAGGCTACAATTTAATGTTTTTATAAGTTCTTAGACTAGCAAGTTCCATATTTTATACAATAACTGAGATATATAAATAATAAATTTATGAATTTAATACAATTTTAAATGTTACAAAATCAAAGAAATTTATGCTGCTTTACTGTAACCAACAGCAAGGAATTCCCCAGAACTTTTAAATTATAAAAATTTGTAACCCGTTTTCTTTTTTGATTCTGTCATCGTTAAAATTTAAATTTAATTACCTACAACACTTTCATTTATACTCTACTCATAACTTGAAACTTAACAATCACTCCTTAAATATACATATATATCAGTACTAATGTTACAAAATATATTCGTTATTGGATATATGTAATTAATTCGACTATTTTTGAAGTAATAACAGACATTGTTTCTCAATCAGAAATTCTAAACAGAGATTCTCTTTAAAAAAAAATGTTAGACACATGTTCAAATAATAAATTTTCTTCAGACACATATTACATAATAGGTCACTAAAGTCATACGATCGATCGACATTTCATAGCAGTTTAAAAATCAGCTAAACAGATCCCTGCCTGTTTCTCTTAGGGTTTGAGAAGTTAGTCTTTCTATTTCACTTAAGAGCAACTGAGTATCTGTATCCACCTCTGAAACCGGGGGACTAATGTGAATAGAATTCGGAACATTATCCCATTCTAATGAATTTGCCGAAGAAACACGAGACCAATCAGAGTCTGTATTGGCAGCATTGCGAGTGCTCGTTTCACTTTCTGCAGGTTCCAAAATTTCTTCTGGCAAAGCCGTCCTTCACACAGACAATTAAATAATCACAGTAACACCCGTTTTGTTATCAGTACCTACCACGTACTTCCAGATGGATCATTAATTAAAGACACAGGTAGAGTTTCATGTTCCCATTCTAAATCTAGCGAGCTTGCAGGCGTTGACATAGCAGTGCGTTCCATAAGTGCCCTTGCATCCAAGCATTGCAATGGAATGTCTTTACTATTATAAGAACTGTTTAAAACAGAATGTCACATACTTAAACTTCATCACCTACTATAAGCAAATTAATTTTACCTTGCACCTGATATTTGACGAGATTCGTTCAATCTAGTATATGAAGTTACTTGTGGATACAAGATTTCATCAACGAATTCCAATACTGGTTTCTTTAACAAATAAATAAATAAATATAAAAAATATACAGATTAACTCATATCACTTATAGTAGAATAGTTATAAAATTGAAGAAAGTACTATCTTTTTTTTATTATGGAAGTCAACCCTATTTGATTGATTTTTTCTTTTTACAAAAATTACGTGTGAGTAATTTTAGTAAATATGAACATCATGTAAAGGAAATAAAATGGTTTTGGTTTTGATAATTTTATTTTGATTTTATCCTCTTCATATTTCTGCCAAATATTTTTTGGAAACGGCTCCTAATATAGAAAAGTACTAGATCTGAAATCTGTATTTAATTGATAATTACCTTGTTCCTTGAATTTTTCTTGCAGAATAACCTGGATAAAATGTTCCTGCATCCAAGAAAGCATGCAATAGTCAGACTTCTTATAAAAGAAATACAAAAAAAACATGCTGTATTGAAAATTACCTATTATTGTTTTCACACTTTTCTCCATCCTGAAAATACATGTTGGTTAGTCATTTTAAATAGATTATTTTTTATTCTTGACCACCAAATATGTATATTACAAAAAGGGCAAAAAATATACACATCAATGTAATGATTAATAAAACAATAAATTTGATATACATAATATACTCGAAATAAATGTATGTAGTGTATACACGAGTCATTTAGTATAATCTTAATAAAATACTTACATTGATTTTACCAAGTGACTATACTTATATTTCCAGAAAAGTAACAGGTACATGTAAGCTTTATAAAGAAAAATCTTATTACTCACTTCTTCGACTAAGAAAGAAAATTCAAGTCCACTGTTTTGATGCGACAAGTATCGATTCTCGTTCTGGGATAAACAACGCCCCACACAACTACCCATATTCTAGGCAGTCCACTTCGGACTGCTAGATGAGGCATTCCCATGAGTTTCCAAGCTTTGAACTCCTTCCGTTTTGATAATGAGGATTAAACTCAAGGCAACATAGTTTCATACGTTAAGAAGACTAATTATAAAAAGAGCAAATTAATTACTTGAATAATTTTCTTTACAGGAAATTACTTACACAAGTTTTGCTTTCACAAAAGCAGAATAATACAAGGGCATGACACAATGCACATTTTAATTTCATTTGACATTTGTCACTTCATGGCAAAAAGTTGACAGTACTCTTGGACAGATTTTAAAATTACTGAATTATTCAGGGAATGAAAAGTTATATTTTTCTTAAAATAGTCTATATTAAAACGAATGTTAGGCTTTACGGTTTTACTTTGTCACTTGTACGTCACTACTACAAAGTTTATAATCTGTCATCTGCCAATGTCATCCATTGATCTAATACGTTAAATGACGTATTAACATATGTGATCAATGGATGTAGCAAATGCACCAATAGAGCTAAGACGCTGACGACATGCAATTGAATCAGCTGTTGTGATTGCTTTCATCCGTAAAATAAATTTCTATTGATTATCTCAACATTCTCAACAGTTGGTAGTCATGATCGTGAACAGGGTTGCCAACCTAAGGGATAAATCCCTTTCAAAACATCAGCAGTAAGTAGGTTATGTCAATGTCAATAAAAATTAGCAGGCAGATTCCGGTCCTCAATTCGAGTTGAATTCGTTATTCTTGCCACTGTCTAATTCGACTCGAATTGGGGAACGAAATTCCCAGGTAGGTTTTAATTTGAAATGTCAAATGACGTTTGTAAAGTAACGGCTGTCAGTGTTAAGCCGTCAACAACCAGAACATATACCGAGTGAGCATTTTCAATCCGGGACATAGGAAGTTAACATGATTACCCTTAATAATGACATATTTGATTAAAATCATATTAAAAATTATTGAATTTAGTATTATACATATACATACAATAGCTGCGTTTTATTGTGCACTACCGGTGGCAAAAGTATACGCCAGTAGATGCGTTACAATAAAACGGTAATAGTTACGCTTTAACCTTCAGCTCTCAAAGTGGTACTAGTTCGTCTTGATTTAACGGAATAATGGAAAACGGTGAAATACCGTTTTCGATAATAGCTCGATTTTTACAACAGCAAAGAGTCATTGAAGACGAATTGATGGATTCAAATTGAAATGACATATCCCCACCCTCTCTACCGTGTTCTACCGTCTTGAACGACGGTAGAGAAAGTTGCCACCAGTGGACACCAGTAGCACAATAAAACGACGTTTTACTTCTACCGGCTGACGTGAACGTTGCAATAAAACGCACCTACTGTCTTTCAAAAAGTATGCTACAAATGGGATTTTTTTTAATTATCGATTTTTATCCAAATTTATTGACGCAGAACGCTTCTGCATCCCTTAAAGTTAAATTGGGAAATGTCATATGAAATTTATCTTGAATGGTATACTGCGTGAATACCGAGAAATGAAGACGGTTTAAGAATAAAAATTACACAATTAAAAGATATAGCCAAATATGTTAAATATAAGTTACAGCCTCCTAACTCAAAAAAGAAGAAATCACAATTTATTGTGAATCACTCTTTATACACACTACATTAGGATATACTGGTTGGATTAAAGTGTCCGGCAAAATAATATGAATAGGTAAACACGAAATTTGTTCTTATTTCTCAATTATTTGATTTGGTTGTGAGTGTTTATTTCAATGCGTTCCGAAACTCTGTGCTTTCTTGTAGCGAACTTTTTGAAAGACACTGTATATTTTTTATAGGGCAATTAACAAAATTGATAAAATAATGTTAAGTAATTACAAAAAAAAGATAAAACGGTGTGTCGAAAGCGTATTTCCAGTTGAAGTTATTTGTAATTCTGAAAAGAACTATTAAAAAAATAAGCCCAGAGATAATTTTTTTCTCGGAAACAGATAGAGATAGAGACTTGCGGCTTACACCGTTGGATTCGACTCATCAACCTCTATAAGAGTGATTTTTTTCGCGGCAATCGATTTCCCGTCGAAATCCTCAAATTTTCATGGACTTATAGCCTTACTACTTTTTGGTCGGAATTTTTTTTTTTACTCCAAAAATTGCGAAAAAATTCACGGATATAGAGCTCGACGAGGCGCATTCAAAACTGCAGCCCGTTCGCCTCTAGCCCGCCCCGTTTCCGAGATATCGATCCATAAAGCACGGGCACGGAAAAGAATTCTTTTCGCACAGAAATTAACGCGATAACTAACGAATTTATTTCCAGTCGTTCGCGTACGTTATATGTGCAATATAAGAAGAAAGAAGCAAAAGTTTCAGGCCATGATTAATTAAAAGGACCGAAATTAATGGGACGTTACGTGCAAAGACATTATTTTATCGGCGGAAAACGGGAATGGAAAATAAACGTCTGCGGTAATCGATTGATCGTTATTTATCAAGAAACACAGGCCGATTTTTATTAAATTTAAAATAAAATTAATATATAAACGAAATTAATTTTAAAAGAATGTATTGGTGCTGCCATCTGTGGGTAGATAGCGTGATATAATCTTTGCCGGCAATTACAGGTTCCTGTAATGCGATCTTGTAAAATTCTGCAGCAGCCACATATTCGCCTAGAGATAATTTTTTTCTCGGAAACAGATAGAGATAGAGACTTGCGGCTTACACCGTTGGATTCAGCTCATCAACCTCTATAAGAGTGATTTCTTTCGCGGCAATCGATTTCCCGTCGAAATCCTCAAATTTTCATGGACTATAGCCTTACTACTTTTTGGTCGGAAAATTTTTTTACTCCAAAATTGCGAAAAAATTCACGGATATAGAGCTCGACGAGGCGCATTCAAAACTGCAGCCCGTTCGCCTCTAGCCCGCCCGTTTCCGAGATATCGATCCATAAAGCACGGGCACGGAAAAGAATTCTTTTCGCACAGAAATTAACGCGATAACTAACGAATTTATTTCCAGTCGTTCGCGTACGTTATATGTGCAATATAAGAAGAAAGAAGCAAAAGTTTCAGGCCATGATTAATTAAAAGGACCGAAATTAATGGGACGTTACGTGCAAAGACATTATTTTATCGGCGGAAAACGGGAATGGAAAATAAACGTCTGCGGTAATCGATTGATCGTTATTTATCAAGAAACACAGGCCGATTTTTATTAAATTTAAAATAAAATTAATATATAAACGAAATTAATTTTAAAAGAATGTATTGGTGCTGCCATCTGTGGGTAGATAGCGTGATATAATCTTTGCCGGCAATTACAGGTTCCTGTAATGCGATCTTGTAAAATTCTGCAGCAGCCACATATTCGCCTAGAGATAATTTTTTTCTCGGAAACAGATAGAGATAGAGACTTGCGGCTTACACCGTTGGATTCAGCTCATCAACCTCTATAAGAGTGATTTTTTCGCGGCAATTGATTTCCCGTCGAAATCCTCAAATTTTCATGGACTATAGCCTTACTACTTTTTGGTCGGAATTTTTTTTTTTACTCCAAAAATTGCGAAAAAAATCACGGATATAGAGCTCGACGAGGCGCATTCAAAACTGCAGCCCGTTCCCCTCTAGCCCGCCCCGTTTCCGAGATATCGATCCATAAAGCACGGGCACGGAAAATAATTATTTTCGCACAGAAATTAACGCGATAACTAACGAATTTATTTCCAGTCGTTCGCGTACGTTATATGTGCAATATAAGAAGAAAGAAGCAAAAGTTTCAGGCCATGATTAATTAAAAGGACCGAAATTAATGGGACGTTACGTGCAAAGACATTATTTTATCGGCGGAAAACGGGAATGGAAAATAAACGTCTGCGGTAATCGATTGATCGTTATTTATCAAGAAACACAGGCCGATTTTTATTAAATTTAAAATAAAATTAATATATAAACGAAATTAATTTTAAAAGAATGTATTGGTGCTGCCATCTGTGGGTAGATAGCGTGATATAATCTTTGCCGGCAATTACAGGTTCCTGTAATGCGATCTTGTAAAATTCTGCAGCAGCCACATATTCGCCTAGAGATAATTTTTTTCTCGGAAACAGATAGAGATAGAGACTTGCGGCTTACACCGTTGGATTCAGCTCATCAACCTCTATAAGAGTGATTTCTTTCGCGGCAATCGATTTCCCGTCGAAATCCTCAAATTTTCATGGACTATAGCCTTACTACTTTTTGGTCGGAATTTTTTTTTTACTCCAAAAATTGCGAAAAAATTCACGGATATAGAGCTCGACGAGGCGCATTCAAAACTGCAGCCCGTTCGCCTCTAGCCCGCCCCGTTTCCGAGATATCGATCCATAAAGCACGGGCACGGAAAAGAATTCTTTTCGCACAGAAATTAACGCGATAACTAACGAATTTATTTCCAGTCGTTCGCGTACGTTATATGTGCAATATAAGAAGAAAGAAGCAAAAGTTTCAGGCCATGATTAATTAAAAGGACCGAAATTAATGGGACGTTACGTGCAAAGACATTATTTTATCGGCGGAAAACGGGAATGGAAAATAAACGTCTGCGGTAATCGATTGATCGTTATTTATCAAGAAACACAGGCCGATTTTTATTAAATTTAAAATAAAATTAATATATAAACGAAATTAATTTTAAAAGAATGTATTGGTGCTGCCATCTGTGGGTAGATAGCGTGATATAATCTTTGCCGGCAATTACAGGTTCCTGTAATGCGATCTTGTAAAATTCTGCAGCAGCCACATATTCGCCTAGAGATAATTTTTTTCTCGGAAACAGATAGAGATAGAGACTTGCGGCTTACACCGTTGGATTCAGCTCATCAACCTCTATAAGAGTGATTTCTTTCGCGGCAATCGATTTCCCGTCGAAATCCTCAAATTTTCATGGACTATAGCCTTACTACTTTTTGGTCGGAAAATTTTTTATTTCTCCAAAAATTGCGAAAAAATTCACGGATATAGAGCTCGACGAGGCGCATTCAAAACTGCAGCCCGTTCGCCTCTAGCCCGCCCCGTTTCCGAGATATCGATCCATAAAGCACGGGCACGGAAAAGAATTCTTTTCGCACAGAAATTAACGCGATAACTAACGAATTTATTTCCAGTCGTTCGCGTACGTTATATGTGCAATATAAGAAGAAAGAAGCAAAAGTTTCAGGCCATGATTAATTAAAAGGACCGAAATTAATGGGACGTTACGTGCAAAGACATTATTTTATCGGCGGAAAACGGGAATGGAAAATAAACGTCTGCGGTAATCGATTGATCGTTATTTATCAAGAAACACAGGCCGATTTTTATTAAATTTAAAATAAAATTAATATATAAACGAAATTAATTTTAAAAGAATGTATTGGTGCTGCCATCTGTGGGTAGATAGCGTGATATAATCTTTGCCGGCAATTACAGGTTCCTGTAATGCGATCTTGTAAAATTCTGCAGCAGCCACATATTCGCCTAGAGATAATTTTTTTCTCGGAAACAGATAGAGATAGAGACTTGCGGCTTACACCGTTGGATTCAGCTCATCAACCTCTATAAGAGTGATTTCTTTCGCGGCAATCGATTTCCCGTCGAAATCCTCAAATTTTCATGGACTATAGCCTTACTACTTTTTGGTCGGAATTTTTTTACTCCAAAATTGCGAAAAAATTCACGGATATAGAGCTCGACGAGGCGCATTCAAAACTGCAGCCCGTTCGCCTCTAGCCCGCCCTGTTTCCGAGATATCGATCCATAAAGCACGGGCACGGAAAATGAATTCTTTTCGCACAGAAATTAACGCGATAACTAACGAATTTATTTCCAGTCGTTCGCGTACGTTATATGTGCAATATAAGAAGAAAGAAGCAAAAGTTTCAGGCCATGATTAATTAAAAGGACCGAAATTAATGGGACGTTACGTGCAAAGACATTATTTTATCGGCGGAAAACGGGAATGGAAAATAAACGTCTGCGGTAATCGATTGATCGTTATTTATCAAGAAACACAGGCCGATTTTTATTAAATTTAAAATAAAATTAATATATAAACGAAATTAATTTTAAAAGAATGTATTGGTGCTGCCATCTGTGGGTAGATAGCGTGATATAATCTTTGCCGGCAATTACAGGTTCCTGTAATGCGATCTTGTAAAATTCTGCAGCAGCCACATATTCGCCTAGAGATAATTTTTTTCTCGGAAACAGATAGAGATAGAGACTTGCGGCTTACACCGTTGGATTCAGCTCATCAACCTCTATAAGAGTGATTTCTTTCGCGGCAATCGATTTCCCGTCGAAATCCTCAAATTTTCATGGACTATAGCCTTACTACTTTTTGGTCGGAATTTTTTTTTTTACTCCAAAAATTGCGAAAAAATTCACGGATATAGAGCTCGACGAGGCGCATTCAAAACTGCAGCCCGTTCGCCTCTAGCCCGCCCCGTTTCCGAGATATCGATCCATAAAGCACGGGCACGGAAAAGAATTCTTTTCGCACAGAAATTAACGCGATAACTAACGAATTTATTTCCAGTCGTTCGCGTACGTTATATGTGCAATATAAGAAGAAAGAAGCAAAAGTTTCAGGCCATGATTAATTAAAAGGACCGAAATTAATGGGACGTTACGTGCAAAGACATTATTTTATCGGCGGAAAACGGGAATGGAAAATAAACGTCTGCGGTAATCGATTGATCGTTATTTATCAAGAAACACAGGCCGATTTTTATTAAATTTAAAATAAAATTAATATATAAACGAAATTAATTTTAAAAGAATGTATTGGTGCTGCCATCTGTGGGTAGATAGCGTGATATAATCTTTGCCGGCAATTACAGGTTCCTGTAATGCGATCTTGTAAAATTCTGCAGCAGCCACATATTCGCCTAGAGATAATTTTTTTCTCGGAAACAGATAGAGATAGAGACTTGCGGCTTACACCGTTGGATTCAGCTCATCAACCTCTATAAGAGTGATTTTTTTCGCGGCAATCGATTTCCCGTCGAAATCCTCAAATTTTCATGGACTATAGCCTTGCTACTTTTTGGTCGGAAAATTTTTTTTTTCTCCAAAAATTGCGAAAAAATTTAGGGATATAGAGCTCGACGAAGCGCATTCAAAACTGCAGCCCGTTCCCCTCTAGCCCGCCCCGTTTCCGAGATATCGATCCATAAAGCACGGGCACGGAAAAGAATTCTTTTCGCACAGGAATTAACGCGATAACTAACGAATTTATTTCCAGTCGTTCGCGTACGTTATATGTGCAATATAAGAAGAAAGAAGCAAAAGTTTCAGGCCATGATTAATTAAAAGGACCGAAATTAATGGGACGTTACGTGCAAAGACATTATTTTATCGGCGGAAAACGGGAATGGAAAATAAACGTCTGCGGTAATCGATTGATCGTTATTTATCAAGAAACACAGGCCGATTTTTATTAAATTTAAAATAAAATTAATATATAAACGAAATTAATTTTAAAAGAATGTATTGGTGCTGCCATCTGTGGGTAGATAGCGTGATATAATCTTTGCCGGCAATTACAGGTTCCTGTAATGCGATCTTGTAAAATTCTGCAGCAGCCACATATTCGCCTAGAGATAATTTTTTTCTCGGAAACAGATAGAGATAGAGACTTGCGGCTTACACCGTTGGATTCAGCTCATCAACCTCTATAAGAGTGATTTTTTTCGCGGCAATCGATTTCCCGTCGAAATCCTCAAATTTTCATGGACTATAATAGCCTTACTACTTTTTGGTCGGAATTTTTTTTTTTACTCCAAAAATTGCGAAAAAATTCACGGATATAGAGCTCGACGAGGCGCATTCAAAACTGCAGCCCGTTCCCCTCTAGCCCGCCCCGTTTCCGAGATATCGATCCATAAAGCACGGGCACGGAAAATAATTAATTATTTTCGCACAGAAATTAACGCGATAACTAACGAATTTATTTCCAGTCGTTCGCGTACGTTATATGTGCAATATAAGAAGAAAGAAGCAAAAGTTTCAGGCCATGATTAATTAAAAGGACCGAAATTAATGGGACGTTACGTGCAAAGACATTATTTTATCGGCGGAAAACGGGAATGGAAAATAAACGTCTGCGGTAATCGATTGATCGTTATTTATCAAGAAACACAGGCCGATTTTTATTAAATTTAAAATAAAATTAATATATAAACGAAATTAATTTTAAAAGAATGTATTGGTGCTGCCATCTGTGGGTAGATAGCGTGATATAATCTTTGCCGGCAATTACAGGTTCCTGTAATGCGATCTTGTAAAATTCTGCAGCAGCCACATATTCGCCTAGAGATAATTTTTTTCTCGGAAACAGATAGAGATAGAGACTTGCGGCTTACACCGTTGGATTCAGCTCATCAACCTCTATAAGAGTGATTTTTTTCGCGGCAATCGATTTCCCGTCGAAATCCTCAAATTTTCATGGACTATAGCCTTACTACTTTTTGGTCGGAATTTTTTTTTTTACTCCAAAAATTGCGAAAAAATTCACGGATATAGAGCTCGACGAGGCGCATTCAAAACTGCAGCCCGTTCCCCTCTAGCCCGCCCCGTTTCCGAGATATCGATCCATAAAGCACGGGCACGGAAAATAATTATTTTCGCACAGAAATTAACGCGATAACTAACGAATTTATTTCCAGTCGTTCGCGTACGTTATATGTGCAATATAAGAAGAAAGAAGCAAAAGTTTCAGGCCATGATTAATTAAAAGGACCGAAATTAATGGGACGTTACGTGCAAAGACATTATTTTATCGGCGGAAAACGGGAATGGAAAATAAACGTCTGCGGTAATCGATTGATCGTTATTTATCAAGAAACACAGGCCGATTTTTATTAAATTTAAAATAAAATTAATATATAAACGAAATTAATTTTAAAAGAATGTATTGGTGCTGCCATCTGTGGGTAGATAGCGTGATATAATCTTTGCCGGCAATTACAGGTTCCTGTAATGCGATCTTGTAAAATTCTGCAGCAGCCACATATTCGCCTAGAGATAATTTTTTTCTCGGAAACAGATAGAGATAGAGACTTGCGGCTTACACCGTTGGATTCAGCTCATCAACCTCTATAAGAGTGATTTCTTTCGCGGCAATCGATTTCCCGTCGAAATCCTCAAATTTTCATGGACTATAGCCTTACTACTTTTTGGTCGGAAAATTTTTTTTTCTCCAAAAATTGCGAAAAAATTTAGGGATATAGAGCTCGACGAGGCGCATTCAAAACTGCAGCCCGTTCCCCTCTAGCCCGCCCCGTTTCCGAGATATCGATCCATAAAGCACGGGCACGGAAAATAATTAATTATTTTCGCACAGAAATTAACGCGATAACTAACGAATTTATTTCCAGTCGTTCGCGTACGTTATATGTGCAATATAAGAAGAAAGAAGCAAAAGTTTCAGGCCATGATTAATTAAAAGGACCGAAATTAATGGGACGTTACGTGCAAAGACATTATTTTATCGGCGGAAAACGGGAATGGAAAATAAACGTCTGCGGTAATCGATTGATCGTTATTTATCAAGAAACACAGGCCGATTTTTATTAAATTTAAAATAAAATTAATATATAAACGAAATTAATTTTAAAAGAATGTATTGGTGCTGCCATCTGTGGGTAGATAGCGTGATATAATCTTTGCCGGCAATTACAGGTTCCTGTAATGCGATCTTGTAAAATTCTGCAGCAGCCACATATTCGCCTAGAGATAATTTTTTTCTCGGAAACAGATAGAGATAGAGACTTGCGGCTTACACCGTTGGATTCAGCTCATCAACCTCTATAAGAGTGATTTCTTTCGCGGCAATCGATTTCCCGTCGAAATCCTCAAATTTTCATGGACTATAGCCTTACTACTTTTTGGTCGGAATTTTTTTTTTTTACTCCAAAAATTGCGAAAAAATTCACGGATATAGAGCTCGACGAGGCGCATTCAAAACTGCAGCCCGTTCGCCTCTAGCCCGCCCCGTTTCCGAGATATCGATCCATAAAGCACGGGCACGGAAAAGAATTCTTTTCGCACAGAAATTAACGCGATAACTAACGAATTTATTTCCAGTCGTTCGCGTACGTTATATGTGCAATATAAGAAGAAAGAAGCAAAAGTTTCAGGCCATGATTAATTAAAAGGACCGAAATTAATGGGACGTTACGTGCAAAGACATTATTTTATCGGCGGAAAACGGGAATGGAAAATAAACGTCTGCGGTAATCGATTGATCGTTATTTATCAAGAAACACAGTCCGATTTTTATTAAATTTAAAATAAAATTAATATATAAACGAAATTAATTTTAAAAAGAATGTATTGGTGCTGCCATCTGTGGGTAGATAGCGTGATATAATCTTTGCCGGCAATTACAGGTTCCTGTAATGCGATCTTGTAAAATTCTGCAGCAGCTATATATTCGCCTACAGATGGCGGGCGTTCGTGACGTCATTAGATGCGTTCAGTTCATATCAGCGATCGCTCCAGCGATTAGACTTCCACTTTACTAGCGCCCGTTTTACTTAATAAAATATAACCGTAAAGAAACCACGAACTGTTCCGTGTTTGACGCATCTACCTTTTCGCGTTCCAAGAAGATTCAAAGCAACTACTATTTTTATTGTTACAACTTTTGTTGTAACTTCATGCTGCATGCTATCTCTGGGCTTATTTTTTTAATAGTTCTTTTCAGAATTACAAATAACTTCAACTGGAAATACGCTTTCGACACACCGTTTTATCTTTTTTTTGTAATTACTTAACATTATTTTATCAATTTTGTTAATTGCCCTATAAAAAATATACAGTGTCTTTCAAAAAGTGTGCTACAAGAAAGCACAGAGTTTTGGAACGCATTGAAATAAACACTCACAACCAAATCAAATAATTGAGAAATAAGAACAAATTTCGTGTTTACCTATTCATATTATTTTGCCGGACACTTTAATCCAACCAGTATATCCTAATGTAGTGTGTATAAAGAGTGATTCACAATAAATTGTGATTTCTTCTTTTTTGAGTTAGGAGGCTGTAACTTATATTTAACATATTTGGCTATATCTTTTAATTGTGTAATTTTTACTCTTAAACCGTCTTCATTTCTCGGTATTCACGCAGTATACCATTCAAGATAAATTTCATATGACATTTCCCAATTTAACTTTAAGGGATGCAGAAGCGTTCTGCGTCAATAAATTTGGATAAAAATCGATAATTAAAAAAAATCCCATTTGTAGCATACTTTTTGAAAGACAGTGTATGTTTTATTGGTTTATTTGACGTAACCTGAGCAAGATTGTAGGTAATGTGAATGAAAATTAGCGTTTTAAATTGAAATGTCAAATGACGTTTGTAGAATCGTTGATTGAAGTATTTATGGGAAGATGCACAACCTCCGTTTTTAAGCGCGTGCACAACATTCCCGTTACGTCGTACCGCACTTGTCCCTAAATCTATCGCTGCACAGTAACGACCCCGAGCGTCAGATAAATAAATGTTGGTTCATAGATTTTTCTCCAAGATAAGGCTGCGAAATATCCTTGCCGAAATCGTGGATTGAAGGAACTTCTTCACTTAACGCCACAATTCATATTATGAAAATTATAATCTTATAAGTAAACAAATAGGATGTACAGAGAAATTATGTAAATTAAAAAAAATATATTGGAATAATTACATATCTACTTATTTTATTTATTAATTTGGAGAAAAGTAAATAATACATAACTTTAAAAATGACAAAAATATTTATTCAGTAAATACTTGGTTCAATACAAAAAAAACACTAGGTACTTTCAATGTCTTGTACGTTCTTAAAAATCATATTCCTGCAACACAAAATCTATACAACGAGGCAAAAAACCGATATAAAATTTTAATGAGTCAGGAGAGAACAAAATATTACGATAATTTAATACATAACTCCGACAATAAAATGAAGACAATGTGGCTGAAGACTTTAACATGTATTTCACATCCTGTATACAGAATTTGCTTAAGAATAAGAACTTCGATCCAGGTCCATACTGCTTTGACATACCAGAAAATGCCAACACTCTATACCTCTACCCAGTAACAGAAAACGAAATATTTGATATTGTACAGAAATTAAAAAATAAAAAGAGCGCAGGCTCAGACAACTTTCCCATGTTTTTACTTAAACGAACTATAGATTCCTACGTTTTGTCTATGAACCAGAAGTTACTCCAGTTGTATCATTTAGGGTGCGTTTCGTTTGCGCGCTCACACGCTTTGAGCGCTCATAAGCATTGCTTAAATCGTTTCCTTTGGCTTTGCAAACGCTCACAAAGCGCCAGCTGACGAAATAGTAACGTCATTATGACGTCATAGTCTTCGCTCACAATCGCTTATTCCATCGAGGTAGGGCAGCAAAAGCATAAGCGCTTATGTTCCAAATGGAACGTATGAGATGCGTATGAGGAGATCAGCTAATCATAGTCAGGTTATAAACAAACATTACACTTTAGAAGTAGCTACAGCAGCTATGATTGGCTCAATTTCACTATTGAAGTTATATTTTTGAGGTTATGAATTCCTTGTGCAAACAAAAATCAAAAGAAACACCTTTGCGTATAACTGCTTAAGCGACTAAACGCCAAAGGAAACAACAGAAAACAGCGCTTGTAAGCGTGAGCGCTCAAAGCGTGTAAGCACGCAAACGAAACGCACCCTTAAAAATAAAATTCAGCACTGCCAACTGAAACAGTGATTCTTGACCAGTTTGTACATATATATTTACTGCGTTATTATAAAACAAAGCCAGTAAATAAGATAAAGTACGGAAGGCAGTAAGGCACCATGAAGAGCTTTTATTCGGTAGAGGGCGCACATGTTTTTTGTTTAAACTAGGGTACCTATATAAAGAGGGTAAAGACACATGCGGATCAATCGCCATTAACAGGCCAAATTCAAATAAAAAAGTGTAAAAATAAGGGACTTTTTCCGTCCTTTCTTATTTTCTTTCGTCTTAATATAGGTATCCTAATTTCTAAGTATCGAAAAAAATAATGGAGGATGGAAAAAGCCCATTATTTTTACACTTTTTTATTTGAATTTGGCCTGTTAATGGCGATTGATCCGCATGTGTCTTTACCCTCTTTATATAGGTACCCTAGTTTAAACGTTTTGAGAATGACAGTAAAGATAAAATGGGGATAACGGTGTTGTTTATTTTTAATATTTTGATTAGAAATTCTTTGAAAACCAAATTGATAATGTTATTTACTTATAAAAATACAATGCAATCGAAAATGATTCCTGAATCACTTCCTCATCACTGCTCGCCAATTGAATAATTGCAAATGGAATGCAATCAGTGATTTTTAAGTGAATTTGAACCGATTCGCGTTCAAATAAGTTGTAAATGGAGGACGGCTGATATTTTCCGTCATGTGAACGAAGCCATGTTTTGTGGTGTCAGTTTTCAAAAATATAGGTAACCATCAAATTAAAATGGAACATATTCACTCGGAGGTAGCAACAAAAATGTCACCCTAACATGGTCAAAAGATCGTGAATGGGCTGATTCAGCAGAACATATCGGTAACAGTTACCGCTCCAACAGTTGAGACTGAGCACTCATTTCTGCTGAATGAAGTTCACTCATCATAACATGTTCAAGTCAGATAGTGGAGAAAGTACGCTACAAAAAATGGCGATCGCTCCAACTCATCAACTTGTGAGAGGTCGCATTCAGCAGAAATTTGGTCAACAGTTGCACAACTTTCGGGTCTGCTGAATGCGCCCAATGGATTATATTCCATAATCATAATCCATGAATGGACTATAATCCATTAAACCAATGTCGGCAGCGTCTTTTGTGAGCAGTGGCGGCTCGTCGGGGTGGGCAGGGTGGGCACTGCCCACCCTGTTAAAGTTTATCAATACATAATTAAAGCAGGTTCTTGTCCGATGAAAATTGTATCACAAAATCTTATAAACGGTGCGTATAATTAGTGTCCATTTATAAGATTTTACAATACAATTTAAACTTTAAAATAATTTTGAAATATTTTTTAAATTTCTTTTTCATCTGTTTGTGTTCTTTAAATTTATAAATCCAGAACATTATTGTAATGCGTAATTAAAAATGTGCATGTGATCTAGATTCTAGAACTTTGTATAATTCCGCACGCTCGGTAATACGTTAAATTGCGATGCGGTGCAGCTCCTTGCCACTATGCATAAGTAGGGTGGGCTCGCCCCCTGCATGGCTGTAACTGCAGACATACGCTGTCCTTTCATTTAATGTGATAGACAGAAAGGAACGCTACACGTAGGTTGTTACGTTACCCTCTCTTACGTTCACCCGTTGGGCAGGCCCACGGCCACGTGACAACTCGAGATCGGAGTGCTGTCTAAAGAGTGGGATAATTTGCCAAATTTTGTATTTTATTTTGAATCTTCTGTCATTTCTGTTTGATTAATACCTAATAAATGTTACATAATATTCAATATTCGTCTGAAAGATTTATATTATACATTGTAACGCATATAACTAAAAACAAAAAGAATAATAGCTGGTCTGAAGTTATATTAAAGACAGATCGCGGGAGGGCAAGCCCGTCCTACAATTCGTCTGTGTTCGGTTGTTCACGAGGATCATCCGAGTTAAAAACGTTAACGTCAACGCTTTATTATTAATTTAACTAAGGTGACAGATTTCGATATTAATGTTTTAAAATGGCAGATGTATCATTTAAAAATTTATATTAGTTCTTATTTTCAGAATTTATTTTAGTTACTATTTTGCATTTTATTTAATTATTCTGAGAATTTATTTAAGTTATTGTTTTAAATTTTATTTAGTTATTATTTTGAGAATTTATTTCAGTTACTGTTTAGCTACAGTTTTAAATTTTATCATTTCAGAATTTGTTTTAGTAATTCTTAGAATATAGTTTTGTTTTCTTTTTTAATGTGTGGAAAATTGGAGACATACGGAGATAATGACATATCATATCATAACGATAATACTTGTTCATCAACTTGTTAAAATAACTTCTAACAAAGAACATTTAAAAAATATCAATCAGAGGAATGTCTTTATAAAAGGTTCTTTAGTTTTTCAAATGTTGCCCACCCTCTGCATATCTTGAAGAGCCGCCACTGTTTGTGAGTGCTTGATCGTTGTGACGTCATTCGTGTCCGTACTTATCATTCTACTGACTTTTGTCGGAAAGGGATTTTTTGGTAATTCTTAAAGGATTTCTGTTTTACTAATAGCGTTTTCGATTGACTGCACTAATGCGCACTCAGAATAGGCCTGTTCGATAGCTCTGCACTTTCTACACTTTTAACACCTTTACTCTATTTTTCTCACTCCTACTTATGTTCTATTATATACATCGCCCTCTCTCAGGAGCGATTGGTGTAAAAAGTGTAGAAAAGTGCAGAGCTATCGAACAGACCTAATATCTTCATCTCGTGTTATTACATGAGGTTAAAAGAAGATGCAAATACACTGAGTGCAACCGGTGCAAGTGAATCGAAAACGGTAGGCAAGGTTACTAAAAAGACAAGGTTGCCTGGTAACTTTCAACGTCACCACAACGTCACACAGTAGGCCTATTTAATGCATTTACACAAATAGATGGCCTACTGGATGACGCGTCACTCCACGAGTTACCAGACAACCTTCTCTCTTTAGTAACCTTGATCCCGTGGTACAATAGCGGACAATAAAAGCCTGATTTACCAAATTTGTCTAAATACGAATGACATGTCAAATTCTTGCCCGGATTTTATTGTCCGCTACTGTACATATAACAGTGAAGGCATTGAAGGCAATTATTTATAGTTGGCAACATTGATTGTCAGTGTATGTCAACATTTCAATGTCACCTATTTCATAATTTTACAAATCTGTAGAAAAAAAATTGGCATGTTTGCAATTATTGCATTACAATGCGCGTTATTTAACCTAGTACTCAGTTACTCAAATCATCCGATTTTAATAGTGGTCTCGTATGACGGGTTCAGGTATGACTACTTTCAGAAAGGCCTTACCTCGTACATGTCCAAACTCCGAAGTGAAGGAACTTACGCCGATTATTTAACGAACGTTTTTCCTACGAAAACTTTCCCCAATCACTTCACGATAGCCACCGGATTGTACACGGAAGTCCATGGGGTAGTAGGAAATTCCTTCTACGACCCTCAATTAGACAAAATCGTACATATCGAAGCTGATATGTTTTTACAGAACAACAGGGTCATACCGATATGGGTAAGCACTTTTGCACGTTGTAATTAAGTCGTTTTATATCATATTTTAGACTCTCAATGAAATTGCGGGAAAGGATAGACATTCGGGAGTCATGATGTGGCCAGGCGGTGAATTCCCATATCAAAATAGAATGCCAACTTATTACAACAAATGGGACCCTAAATATGATTTTCGTAAAAGAATCGACACTGTAAGTAGGTACATAAAATTTATCTTACAGGATCATGCATTTTATTTTATTACCAGGCGATTTCATGGATAAAAGATCCGGATAAGCCAGCAAATTTGGTGATGTTGTACTTTGAAGACCCTGATACTCACAGTCATATTTATGGTCCCGATTCAGACACAGTATACAATATTATAAAACAATTAGACAATATAAGCCAGTATTTGGATGTAAGGTGGCAACACTTTTGCAAATAATTTTTTTAATTCTAACTTAATGTATCTATAGGACAAGTTGCGTGAGAATAATTTAGCGAACAAAGTCAACGTTGTACACTTGAGTGACCACGGTATGATCTCCGTAAATGTATCCAATATTCTCGATGTTACAAAGTATTTAAAACTTGGGACATACGTCATAGCAGATTCCTCACCGTGTATGCACGTTATTCCCAATAAAGGTAGGTATACGGTACAAGTACAAAATTAAATAATTTCAAAAGTATCTATGTTGCAGGTTATGAGATCGATGTGTATGATAGATTGCAGCAAGCATCAATAGAAAATGGTCACTTTAACGTTTATAAAAGAAGGGAGCTTTTAGATCGATGGCACTTCAAAAATAATCCTCGCATTCCGCCAATTTTTCTTTTAGCTCATAAAGGATACGGATTTCAAGATTTATTAGAAAATATTAAAAAATATCAAAAGGCATATAACATTAAAGGTATGAGCGTCATTCTTTTATTGCAAATTGTTTAGATTAATTATTCTATCAAGCTAAGAACAACATACTTTAATGAGAGATATTATTCGGCCTTTTATTATTATAATTATGAAACATTGATAAGAGGAAGTCACCAAAGTCTTAACTTCACATGTTACGATTTCTCCTTGTAATGCAATTGAATTATTTTTTTTTTCCTAGTTACACCTGATATGAAAGTTGGTGTTCATGGATATGACAATGAAATGGAAGAAATGCATCCGTTTTTCATGGCACATGGTCCGGTTATAAAAAAGAACCACAAAATTAAACCATTCAGCACTTTAGATCTGTATGGTTTATTTGCTGCCATTTTGGAGATAAAAGCGCAGCCATATAATGGCACTTTCAGAAACGTACAGGACATATTACAAAGCCAGAGCAATGCTTCAGTGTTAACCTCCCTCTTAATAGCAGGTACCTAAATGGGCTTTACACGTGTTTGTTAATAATGGTGTTGGTCCACACTTGCTAATTTAATTCAAGATTTGAATTCACACTTAGACCCAGTTGTATAATTCCAGCTTACCTTTAAGACAAAGCTTAAACCCTTAACAGCAATTTATTGTTGAAATAATCCTTGTTATAGGTTTAAATATGAGAATTAATTTTATAATACCTGACACTGGAAGTTCACCATAAGGTTCAATTTTGAACGATTTTATTGCTATTCGTTGCAATTTTTTCTAGTATGAGTATACAACTGGGCCGTAATTGTAGGTAAACTAATTACACAAATTAAATTTCAAGTAAAATTAAATGATCGCAATTAGCGATTGTATTCAAATTGCTTTTGCTATAGTTTTGGTTTCTTCTTTCATTTTGTAGAATAGTTTATTAGAATTCTGTGTAGTAGATAATTTGGGTAATTTATTAAAGCAATAAGTTTTAATTTTGTGCTAAAACGCATGCGTAAGTAGTTTAAATGTATATAAAAAGTAATTATTATTTTGTTTTCCTGGGATATCTATTTTATTCTTCAAGTCCAGATTAAATTAGGCTTAAGTAAGAATAATAACACAAAAAACATGCTTTTTTTAAATTTGTGGCAAATTAAAATATATTTTATTTATGCTCTTGTTATAATACTGCTGTCTCTTCTTATATTATAAGAAGAAAATGTTTTTATTTCATGTTTGATTACGTTCCATTTAGAAATGTGGACCATTATTTTTTTCTAGTCGGTGGAATTTTGTTATCCCTTCTGTTAGTTAGTGGTGCAGCTGCAGTAACTATACTGCTGATTAAGAGACAGCAAAACATCACAACCGCCGCTGCTCTGAATAAAAGATTCCCACAAAGTTTCCATCACTCAATTGAAGCTCAACATCTCTTAGACACGGAAGAAGCATGAAATCTCCTCGTCATTAATCTTGACAATCTTATTTTGTTGTACTTAGTATGTTTTTAAAATTCAGTATTATTTTGAAATTTTGACAAGAGATTGTTTTTACTTTCTATGTGATAGAAAATCTTAACGTTTTGTATATTATTTATAATGTAAATATAGGGAGTATGAAATCTACATTTGGTTCATACAGTTTGTATGAAAGCAAACATAGCCCAAATTTTGTTGAATTTTTGTTTAATAATGTGGTGATGAGCTACTGTGTTTCTTTGCAGTTTTGGCTTTGTATATTTGGCGGTGTGTGAATTTTTGTAGACTAATTTTTTAAAACCTGTTAAGTTTGGTAAGTATTTTGAATATTTTATGGCAATCATATGACATGTCGTAATAAATTTGTAATAAACTGTAAATAATTGAACGTTGTTTTGATACAGTTATAAACCTCAACCTCCTTTATATTTTTCATAAAGGTCACTAAATGAAACTTTCTTTTATAAACATCATATGGAAAAACATTTATTTAAGATTTTCAAATTCTAAAATAGATAACAGTATTACACAATTTTTGCTTCAAATTTACTCATGATTGATTTTAAATTGATCTACTTAAGTTTTAATCATTATGTAGCAGTTTCCTTCAATGTCTAACCAAAATTAACACTAACAAATAATTTTAATTTAAACTTAGTTTAAACGCTTTATATCTCTCACTGTTCAACAATTTTCCTTTAAAACAATATTACATTACCACTACGACACAGCATTAGATTTAGTTATATTAAACAATAAATAATTTAAATGAAATAACACAGCTTTTAAACTATATTGGCATAATGATAAGTATCTAAAATACTCTCTCGCATAAAATAATTTCAACTGTTGGATTGATCGTCTTCTCTGTTGCGCATTCTAAAATGCCCAACGTTTCTTATTTGGTTCAGACAAGCCAACATTCGTATCATAAAGGCCGCAGGTACTGTGATTGTATCTCTTGTTTCTTCCAACATGATTTCATTTCGTTGTATTAACTATAAAAATAGTGGACGTAACATACAATAACTACAGAATGCGAGATTTACCCCTTTAGCAACTTCAACATTGAAAGATGGTTCTTCCAGTGTCGGGGCCCAGAGTTTAATGTCATGATCTATGCCGCTTGTAGCTAGAATGGGTAAAGATGGGTGCGGTTGCAAGCAGTTAACAACGTGATTATCAGCCTGCAGCAACATTTTCAAATCTGCAGTTTTACGGTCCCAAATAAATACATGCCCACAGTCTGAACCAGACATTACATAGTTATTACCCCAGAAACTAGCTTCCTTGATCATAGTTCTAAAAATAAGTATTCAACAGCAAATGCAAGAAAAAAGTTTCGAAATATTACCTGGCGTTTCGATGGCCAGTGTATTTCATTTTCACCTGCGCATCATATAAACTAATGCAAGGATCCTCAGATTCCTCAGTTTCGTCGTAATCTAGATCAACTTCGTTCTAAATTAAAGAAAAAATAAAATTATTATAATTTAAATTTGAGTAGTTGCAAGTTAAAAGAAATTATCGTTTTTTTTTTGTGCAGCTGGTTATAAATTAATAATGTGAGATTATACAAATATAATTAAGTGGAAGTCATTATTCTTACCAGTTCTTTGTGATTATGACTAGACGTTCCAGAAGGGGTAGCATCAAAATCTTCATGATTTACAAGATTATCAGCGCTAAGGCTGATGGTAGAATTGGATGTGCTCTGTTCAAAATATCTGAGACTAACGGAAGGTTCGGCACCGTGCTGATCAATGAACCCCTGCCGTAAGCTACGTAGAACAGACAGACGATTTCTTAGATGCCTAGTTATTATTGCAGTATTAATTGTTGAAGGATCAACTGAATGACTTGTCTGATTTGATGTCGTGGATTGTTCACTATTTGTACTATAATATAGAAAAAATATGTATGAATTACACACCATAGTCATAAATTCAAACACCGATTTGGAATCCTATGACAAACTATGTGTAACTTACATATTTGGAGGTACTCGTGTAAAAATCATCCATTAAACTAACACATTCGTTATTTATCATTGTGGTGATTTGCAAATTGAATTTAATTTTGTGTAATTTGCTGCAACCAACAACAACTCAAGTCAGACAACTATTTCAACAAGCATACATACAAAGGAGAAGAAGAATTTGGAATAGACAAACAGGTCAACTGTGAAACATCAGTATCAACACCACAAGAATGTTAAGGTGATAATAACGAATTTATTAATATAACAGAACAATGTGTGTGATAACACAATAAGAAAGTCGTACAGATTATTGGCCAAAGAAATTCTATTCTGTAAGACTTTCCATGATGTTTGTTTGTGGTGGTGTGATATTATTATATTTACCTATTTCCGGAAGCAGTTTTTTCAGCATCAGCTTCATCTTCTTCCATCGCTTCATCATCATCATTACTGATTTCAGTGGTCGTTACAGTCACTGTTTCAGATGACGTTGACGGGTTTTGCTCAGTATTTACTTCAGTGTTGTTACTAGTTGCTACAGGTTGCGAACTTTCAGTAGCACTGACGATGACAATATCAGACATTTCATTGCTTTCAGTTTGATTTCGATTATCACTTTCCATGGGTTGCGCTGGTTCTTGTCCTAAAGGCTCATCACCGGTCGTTGCATGGAGAGCGGCTCTCGTAAGAGGGTCGTTCAGCATACGTGAGAGCACGTCCGTCATTCTTTGCATTAGTGTACCTTGCAATTGAGGCCTAGCTTGACTAATTATACCCGCTGTAAAATAAATAGCATTATCATCAACCCAATTGAAACGTGCATTGAAATACGTACTAACACTAGAGGAACTTTCTCGTTCAGGCCGAGCGTCAGGTCCGGTATCTGACCAGTCACCCCGAAGGCGCAATCTCCTAACCGGTGGCGGAGACCTGTGGTCTCTCTTACCAGCTAAATTTCTTAATTTATTCCAATTTAATCTTCCTTTGGAGCATTTCTTTAGTTCTGTACAATGATCCTCCTTAAAAAAAAAAAAAAAAAAATGTAACTTACTGAAGGTCTCAGGAATAAAAACAATTTACTCACTACTATTCCAAATAAATATAAATGATCACAAGAGTAACTAACTAGCATGTCTTGACCATCGGAACTGTAACTAAGTGATGTTATGCGATACGGACGGTCTTCTAAATCAGGTGCTACGAATGTACAAAACGGTTTTGCGCTGCTTAAACCTAAAAATGTTTTTTGTAGTACAATCATTCACTTAGACTTATTATATTTTAAGGCAGAAAACTCTGAATATATTTATAATAATGATAATACCTGCACCTTGAGTTGTTAAGCATCTTCGGTCGTATATCCTAACTGTAGAGTCTGAACAGCCTACAGCAAGTTGGTGTGATGCAAGAGGATTAATTGCCAAAGCTGTGACAGCGCATTTAATTCTAATTAATATGTCTTCCTTGCAATATTCTTTCTTGCAGCTTAAATAAATAAATACAAATACATAAAGAAAAGCCATCATAAAACTTGAACTTAAATCTTCTATGTTTTGTATTCTTATTAATACTGCAAATTTCTTCAGAATAAAATGGTTGTTAAATCAACAAGATATGTCAAATCAACAGGTAATTCATCCTGACACAAAAGACTAATGTGGATATTAAAAAAAATTTCTATAATACCTTGTTTTAGTCCTCAGATCAAACCAACGTACGCTACCGTCTTCTCCACAACTCAAGAAAGTATTTGGATCATTGTATATGGTTATAACTTCGTAAGTTGTTCCAGAATGACAATTAAATTGATTATTGTAAGTTTCTTTAGAGCGCTGCAAGTCTAAAAAATTGTTATTAACGAATTAAAAACTGTAAATAATATTAAAGAACGTACCTGTATGTAATATTACGCCATCGCCTGAACAGGATACTATCTGCCGATCACAACAACAAGGTAAGAACTTAGCGCTAAAAATATTTGCGCGGTGGCTAGTGGTATAATCAACCAGAACTTTGTAATTGTGTCCGTGGGTTATAACAAGATGTTGATCGTCTGAACCGGATAATATGTACTCGCCGGTACTATTCCATTGTAACGTATTCACACATCCGTCATGTACAGGTAACTTTCGCAGAAGCCCAAAACGCTGTATAAACTGTATATTATCTAAAATCACATTAATTTCTTCAACTGAAATAACTCGCATTAAGTTATTTATAAATATACCTTTTGCATTTCTAAATAATCTAATTTTATTGCTCTTATACGGCTGATGATAAATGTCTTTAAAAATTGACGTATTCATTATGTTTATACAATACCATCGACGAAATTAAGTGTTGAAATAATACAAGATGATGAACACAATGCTGGTTGAAATCATTTCCATGACCCGTTCATACGTTATTTCTTGCAGACTAAAAATAACCTGTCCTTCAAAAAATTATCTTTACCTCTGTATTCATCTTGTCGTCTTTGATTTTATCCGATATTCAAAGTGGCAAAACCTGACATTATTTAGAATGAAATTTATACTTTGTATTTATTGCACCAAACAACTATTGTTTACTAGGTCAAGAGCAATTGCGAATAGAAAATAACCTAAAATGTTGCTCGGTATTTAAACTTGAGAAACGATGCCGGCAAAAAGCGCATCCTTTTTACGAAAGCTGCAAAAATTATCAAATCAAATTCGTAATTCCTACCTACTTTAAGTTCTTAATATAAATTAAATGAACCCAACGAATTGGCTATACCACAATACTGCCAACTGTAGAAAATTTTTGAACTGTCGTGAATATTTTTCGCAAACTGGAAATCTAAATTTAGAATCAAATTACCTAAGTGATAATTAGATAGTAATAAATAATTCAAATAAATCTTTACGTAACAGTCAACAATTACTAAGAGCAAAGTTAATATTGATTACACCAAACACCCCTCTCCCCACAGTTGTATGTCAATAGTAGACAAATATTTCGATTATGCTAATAGACTGACGCTGACAGTGTATTATCATTATGACTGCGTCGCGTCGCGTCTGTTGAAATACGTATTTGCTTCACATCTGCTTGCCGTTGCTGCTTGCGTACAAATATATACAGGGAGATCGAAATTGATTGTCCTATTCTATACTGCTTTCCGTGAACTTGATATCAATATTTACATCTATCACATGAAGGTTAGAACGAAAAGTAGTGCATGCAGAGAACATTCATGAAACTTACATCCAAACCTAACCTAATTAATAAAAAACATAATTATTGTTTAATTAGATTGCTTTTTGAAATAAACCATTTCTCATGAATGAACGGCAATGAAGTGTCAACAAAATTTTGGGATATCTAGTAACTTTCCCAAATCTAATGTTGCTAACTTCATTTTAATAATTGGATGTACAGCTGGGGCGTGTTCGAAAACTCAGAGCGTTACTCTTGGGTAATATTCTTTCTCTCTCATATAAATAATTTTGTATATTTTGCTTTTCACTTTATTCACTCTGTTGGTATAACTTTTATACTTACTCCCTGTATTTTCGAACACGCCCCTGAATTAAAAAAAAACGGGAAATGAATTTTTTTCAATTGTAAATTTGGTTCTATTTATCAATTAATTGTCTACTTGACGATACATACATATCTTTCAAAAGAATTAACCTGTTTACCTATAAATTGACTGATTTTAAACGGTTCAGAATTCGAAATCCTGACGACTGGAACGGACCCTTCGAAAAATAATCTCCATAACACCTTTGGCTTCAGGTAGTGTAAACATACAACATAAAGTAGAAGTACTGGGCCTCAATTAGTATTAGTTTGAACTTTCTGACTCTATGTTCAACACAACTAAAAATATAGGAATTTTATGGGTGCGTTTCATTTGCGCGCTCACATACTTTGAGCGCTCATAAGCAGTGCTTAAACCATTCCCTTTGCCTTTGCAAACGCTCACAAAGCGCTAGATGACGAAGCAGCAACGTCATTATGACGTCATAGTCTTCGCTCATGATTGCTTATTCCATCGAGGTAGGGCAGCAAAAGCGTAAGCGCTTATTTTCCAAACGGAACGTATGAGGAGATCAGCTGATCATAGTTAGGTTATAAAAACATGTTATAAACAAACGTTACACTTTGGAAACAACTGCGGAAGCTGTGAATGGATTAATTTCACCACTGAAGTTATGGAATTAAGGTTATGAATTCATTGTGCAAACAGTAGTCAAAAGAAACGCCTTTGCTTGTAACAACTTAAGCGACTAAACGCCAAATGGAACCATAGAAAATAGCGCTTGTAAGCGTGAGCGATTAAAGCGTGTGAGCGCGCAAACGGAACGCACCTTATGGGTGCGTTTCGTTTGCACGCTCACACGCTTTGAGCGCTCACGCTTACAAGCGCTGTTTTCTGTTGTTTCCTTTGGCGTTTAGACGCTTAAGCAGTTATGCGCAAAGGTGTTTCTTTTGACTTCAACGAATTCATAACCTCAAAAATATAACTTCAATAGTGAAATTGAGCCAATCATAGCTGCTGTAGCTATTTCTAAAGTGTAATGTTTGTTTATAACCTGACCATGATTAGCTGATCTCCTCATACGCATCTCATACGTTCCATTTGGAACATAAGCGCTTACGCTTTTGTTGCCCTACCTCGATGGAATAAGCGATTGTGAGCGAAGACTATGACGTCATAATGACGTTACTATTTCGTCAGCTGGCGCTTTGTGAGCGTTTGCAAACCCAAAGGGAACGATTTAAGCAATGCTTATGAGCGCTCAAAGCATGTGAGCGCGCAAATGAAACGCACCCTATATAAAACACTTTGGAATTTACAAGATAACAATGGCAACACTGAGGGTCATAGGAACGGTCGGTAATGTCGATGTCGATGCTCTGTAAAGGTCTAGGGATTTTAAGTTGTGTTGTGGGGTGGTTGTGGGTAGTTCTCATCATAACCTATATTTTTATCTTTTTCATCTTATAACCATAGAAAGTAAATAAAGGTAAATATTTTACAAGCAAGTTGTTGTTAATAATGAATTATTACAAATTATTCTGTCAATAAAATAATAGGAACATCTGTGATTTCAGGTTAGAATTCTCACTGCAAGGTGCAAGTATGAACAGTTTAACAAGCGTTGTAAGGTACAACTTATAATTAATACCATAATACCTAATTAAATATACAATTTACGGCAATCTTGCAATTTGGGGACCTGACGTTATAAACAAGCGATTGCTTTGCGTAATGCCCTTATTCGTTGGTAAATTATAAGATTCAATTTCCTGCCTTGTCAGTTGAAACTATTAAATCTTCTATCGGTATTTTGCGCCAATTTTATTTTATTTCCCCTATTGGAATATTAAATAACATTTAGATATAGTCCGAAGACATTAATTTCGCTTGTTCGCAATCTCAGATCCCGAAATAGTAAGGAGACCCCAATTTACGCAACCAATTCATTCATTACAATTGCAGATTACCGTTGAAACGAACTAACTTACACATACCAGTCTACTTGCATTTGACTAGCTGGCGAGGTAGTGACAAATCCGATGAAGAGAAAGACGCCAAGAAATCGCAGTTAAAAGCAAGAAATGAAGAAGCCTTAAAGAAACTGAATGATTTATTGAAGCAAATGGTGGAAACCGATTTGTCTACTGCAGCAGGAAAACTGGATTTGGCTAAACCTAAAAGAAGCAGAGAAGTAAAAACTGTTAAAGAACCAGAACAAACATTAGGTAGTTCATAGTTTAAATGGCCTTCAGCACAATTTTTTATTTACAAAGTGCCATTTTCATAATAGAATTAAAAGAGACTTTAATTTTGAATATATCTGTTATTGTTTGATTAAGAATAACAGTCAGCTCTCACCAGCATCTGCTGCCTACGCTGACTATATGAATAATAATAATATGTAATAATAATAATTTAAAGTTACTTTAGGAATATGAAAACAAACATTTTTAAACTTTATATTGAATGTAAATGGGTCAATCCTGAATCACTTAATTATGTCTAAAATACAGAATATTGATTTTATTGTTTTATAATACAAGAAAATCAAATCGCTACTGCTGCAAAAGATGTAGCACATTCACTGGGTGGTGATGTAAAGCAAACCGAATCCGAATTATTAGGAAAGCTATTGAGCCCTTCTGCAGAAGATAACGGTGACAAGCAGACTATTGCAGCAAACTTAAGGTTACTTTGTGCAGGAGTATAATTTTCTATTTAATGAAAACCTGATTTGCAGTGAAATAGTTAAGGGAATGAAAATAGACAGAGAAACCAAAACTGTAGAAGAAATTTCAAGAGCTAAGCAAGTACGTGCTCTACTGCAGCATGTGAAATCTAGATCTGTCCAACGAGACCCGAAAGAAGCAGGTGAAAAATTCGTTCGTCGTAGAATTATAAGGGAGCCTAGATTTGGTGAAGGAATGTGAGTTCAAATTACTAAATTTTTATTTTCATTTTTGTATAAATTACAAATAATTTTAGGGAAAGAGAAAAAATTGATTTATTTGGAAGTGAACCATTGGGAATTTTTTCCATACATGATAAACCACAAGAAGAAATGAATAAAACATGGAAGATGTTACATGAAAGAGAATTAGCATTGGCTGTTACTCATCCACCTTCGAATTATTTTCAGCAAATGATTTTATGGACACAACAGGGAAAAATTTGGAAATTCCCCATTGACAATGAACAAGGCAAGTTGTTTAAAACTAATTTAAAGTCTTGCAATGAATAAATTATAGGAATGGAAGAGGAACAGAGTATTTACTTCAGTGAACATATTTTTCTGGAAAAACATTTAGAGCCGTGGTGTCCCCCTAAAGGTCCAATACGGCATTTTATGGAATTAGTATGCGTAGGATTATCAAAAAATCCATACATGAGCGTCGAGCTTAAAAAAGGACACATTGCTTGGTACAGAGATTACTTTAGCGATAAGAAGCAGTTACTACAAGAAGTTGGAGCTATCCCACCAGGTTTTGAATTAAGTAAACAAGAAGAAGCAGATAAAAAATTAGAATAAATTGTATTTAATAAAGTAATTTAGAAATATTTTGGTTTTATTTAAAAACAAAGTGTTTATGTTCAATAAGTACACCTAATAAACTTGAAATAAATTTATTGCATTTGGAAGCAAATACCTCTTGAAAAACAGTTGTACATTTATTAATATATACACAATATAAAAAAATCATTATGCATTCATAAGCTAATTGTTAAAAAAGATTGTATATTCTAATTATAAAGACAAAATGTTTGAACAGTTGCACTCATTAAACTTATAACGAAAAGAAATTAATCAATTATTATTATTTTACTAAGGATAAGATAAGAACGCCAAAAGCAAATATGACTTAACATCTAAATATTTTATCAAATTCTATTACAATTGTGACATGTTGTACTTAAAAATGACGATATTTGAATCCTTTTTAATAAATGGTTCTAATAAATTGTAGGGTATCAACAGAGACTGCTTAAACGTATCTTGATATTCCTTTGCGTTATAGCAAAGGTCATTGATAATAAATTTATGTCCAGTATCATTTACATCAAGGAATTCAATTTCACATCTATATTTGGGTTTATCCTTGCCTAAACCTAAATGCTGGAAAGACCATTGCACCGGGCCAGTCGCAGACTTGCTGTGCTTGCAACAAATTTTAAATAACTCCTTTTCAAATTCAATAATGTGAAAGTCGGAGTAAATCGTTGTGCTTAAGTTGCGGAAAACGCTGGTGTTGAGCTTCATCCAAGTACTTTCACTGTGGCTTTTTGTAACGTGCTTCTTTATTGAAGAGAACGGTCCTTGCCAGTTACATTTTTCGGGTATTTCTAAAGGACATTTAGTGGCGGTCAAAAGGCAAGTGTTTTCATGCCCTTGAATTTCTTGAGAGGTTCCTATGAATTTACAACCTTGAGCTTGGTTTTTGCAGGGATAATTCACTACAGCTGTTAATTTTTCTAATGTGTAATTTCGTGTTCCTGAGTAAGGCGAAGAACATGTTGGGCAAATGGAGATTATGTCGATACATCTGCTGCATACACTATGGCCAGTATTACACACAAAAATTGGGGGAATCATGTATGATTGACAAACAGGACATTGTAATTCTGCGAGGAGACTGTTGCTAGCTTGACCGGGTTTCTGATTTTCCTTTGTGCCTTCGAATTTTTGCCCTTGCTCTTGCTTTTTTGGTTTTGTATTTGGTGACTTCTCGACAACGTTAATGCAACAAATTATATTGTCAGTCTTCATCACAGTTCTTAACGAATTAACATCAAATTCGTTCATGTTCTTTTTATCTACGTCAAACTTCAAAACCGGTTTTGTTGTTTTACTGCAAATTTTTAAGACGTTTTCTTGCGCGTTACCCCTCAATTCAATTTCATAACAGAATTTACCAGAATCTGGCGGCTTGCCTATGTATTTAACACAAATGTAAAACTTACTATTTTCCAAAATAGTTTGCACCAAGAATGTTTCGTCCAAGACAGACAGTACCTTGTTCACTTCGATATTTTCTTCTGAAGGCAAAAAGAAGAACGGTTTATCCATGTACAAAAATCTGTGCACTTCTTTAAAATGAGCAAGCATATTCTTTGCGTTTCCTGTCCAAGCACAGCTTCGTAATGGCAATGTTGGACATTCGAAGCTGCGAAAATCACACGATGCTTCATGATCGGCAACACTGCTACCCCAAGATAAAGCTTTCTTACATCCCTCCGTCGAGTATCGACAAGGAAATAAAAATAACTGAGCCACAGTTTCATAGGCTCGTGCACGAATTCCATTTTTAAGTTGTTGTTTTTCAGTGCATCGCCCACATATGTAAATACCGTCGTCTTCTACAGGATACACTGTGATTGTTGGCACTGATAAATGTTGAAGGCACGAAGCACATTTTAAGGTTTGTAAAACCTTTGTTGGAATTAACGTTTTGTTACGATTAGCCATTGATAACCTAGTTATTACTTGAGTAAAATATACACGATGAATTTATGAAGAAAACTTGATAAACCACATAAAAATACATTTAGGGGATATACAACAGTCTACAAGCACCGAGCACCAATCTACAGGATCGCCAACTTAGGGTGCATTCGACATGGACGCTCGGAGTGCACGGAGTCTTTCTTTTTCTTACTCGTACCTGCACTGAAATCGCTCTCCCTTATACTTTTACTCGGTGCGTGCACCGTGCGTAATGTCGAATGCGCCTTTATTTATAACACATTTATAAATACAAAGTGGTCAAGAATCGCCGTTTAAGTTGGCCGTGCTGAATTTTATTTTTAAATGGTACAACTGGAGAAACTTCCGGTTGACACCGTCACTTTACAAGCGTCATTTGACATTTCATATTCAAATTAAAACGCTAATTTTATTAACATAACCTACAATCTGTCACAGTTCAGATTACGTCAAATAAACCAACAACATGCACACAGCACAACATACATCCGGTTGCAGTGTTGCAAATAGCCGAATAAAAAAATGCTTGTAATCGCATTGCCAACTCAAATAGCGTTTTCGATTGACCGCCCTAGTAGGCACTCAGATTATATTCATCTCGTGTTATTACATGAGATTAAATAAAGAAGATGAAAATACACTGAGTGCGACCGGTGCATGTGAATCGAAAACGCTAAAACAGTTATTCTTGACCACTTTGTATAAATAATGCAGGTCTTAATTAGTGTTGCCAACACACGGAAAAACATTTTTATCCGACACGAAAAAATTCTAAACTCTGCTGCTTTCCTAAATTTGAATTTGATCAGCTGTCATTAGTCATTACTCATTAGCTTTGTTCGCGGAGACGTTTCGAACTAGTTCGGATTTCGGATCCTTAAAATCTATGCATTCATGAAAATTGAAAGTTGTACACTTGAAAGCGTTGTTAAAATCGATCATTATTTCGATGGGTAGTTGATTTTAACCGTTCCGAACTAGTTCGGAACGTCTTCGCGAATAGACCTAATAAAAGATTCTAATCACAACAGATTCAGCTCAGCAGGGTTGGTATAAAAGAATTAAATAGGAATGGAAAAAATATTGTGTTCTATAGTTTGCATGCCCAATTAAACTTGTTTGTTATAGCGTTTTCGATTCACATGCACCGGTTGCACTCAGTGTATTTGCATCTCCTTTTAACCTCTTGTAATAACACGAGGTGAAGATACTTTGAGTGCGCACTAATGAAGTCAATCGAAAACGCTATTTGCTTCACAGATTTTGATAACTGGCAACTGACAGATATCGCGCTGTCTAGCAGCTGCTGTGTTACCTGAATGGACCCATTGCGTATGATCAAAACTGTTAGCAACATGTCAGTGCGATAGATATTTGCAGAAAATGCGTAGTGCAAGCAGTGTTGTTCAAACTGGTACTTTGGTACTAACTTTAGTACTTTCGTAGGATCGCCGAGTGGCTCAGCGGTCTATGGAAAGTCATGTCGCTTGGCGGCGTGGGTTCGAATCCCACCATTAGCCATGGATGTTTGTGCTGTTCAAAGGACTTTGACCCAGCTAAACATATACAGTGATCGCCAAAAAGTTCGCACCATATGGGAAAAATTTTTATTGATTTTTCTAAAAATCTTTTTGCGCTAGTAGTTTGTGCATGTTGGATAACTAAATATAAGCAGGACAGATCCGGTGAACAATTCTTAGTGTGACTAAAAATGGCACCTATTTATAATATGAAATTTAGAAAAGTGTTATAATTTGAAATTGTTGGACATATTAGACAACATTTTAGTAGGATCCGATAAGTTATTGCAAAATGTATCGCTTGGTAACTCACACAAAATTTTCTGAGGCATAATACATATTTCGAAAAAGAGAAGATTTTTAATTTTTTCGGTTTTGTTCAAGATGTGAAGCGGTAAATGGGCGTTTGGTGTTTGACTCTTAGGAGTAGTTAGCTTACTCATTTATATCCATAAAAAATATTTAAAAGAATCAAATTTGCTCTTGGGTTCTTAACTGTTGCAAAAATATCGATTTTATAAGTACGGATATTAAACGGATCTAAAATAAAAAGTTCTTGCAATTTTCGATCTCCTTAGGCTAAATTGGAGTTATTAGAATTGCATTACCAAGAAACCAAAAATGATAACACAAAATTTTAGGTAAAAAAAGCCTTGCACCAGAAACGTAAAAAATCGTGGCAAATTCTCTTGTGCATGCAACAGTTAAGAACTCAAGAGTAAATTTGATTCTCTTAAATATTTTTTATGGATATAAATGAGTAAGCTAACTACTCCTAAGAGTTAAACACCAAGTCGAGTTTCTGAAACATTTCATAAAGTTAACTAATAAATAAAATAAAATATTCCTATAGTTCTAACATGTGTAGCCACAGCAATGTTTACTTTTATCGGAGCAATAACTTTATGTAACGTTCCAGAAACCGGGCATAAATGCCGTTAATTTCACGGCTAACATTATTTTACAGATTATCACCCAAAATTTACAATATTTTTCAAGATACATATGCATTCAATATGCTGTACTTGTACGAAAAGAGCATATTTCCATCTTGCCTTCCTATTATGCAAAAAATAAACGGAAACAATTTATTTTCATTTGTTAAAAACGCAATGTAGCAAAGACATGTTTCTATAGCAAAATTTCAATTTCTTGTTAAAGGCGTTCGATCTAAAGTAATAATTTCATATTAGTGGTATTTCAGGTATTTGTTATAGTGAACATGGATCAAAGAAAGAGATGATATTCGCTTTTGAAGGATCTAAAACAGCATTTAAATCTAACTAACGAAAACCGCATTACTCTATCTCTATCACTTTTGAAAACCGCATCTACCTATCTCAAACAGTTCCGAAGACATAGATAATTTAATAAAATACCGGGTACTTCATTAAAATTCTATATCTTCGGAACTGTTTGAGATATTTTGATGCGGTTTTCACTGTTGCCTACCTCTCAGAGAACTGTATAAGGCGGCTGCAAGTTCTTCTGATATAATTCATAAATCGAGAAACTAAGAACTTTTATTTAAAAAACAAATTCTCTGCGATTAATGATTAAATTGTTTTAGCACTCAAACACGTCATTCTTTATGGGTCATTAAATAACGAAAACCGCATTACTCTATCTCTTTTCGTTTCCGAATGATCGCGATTTTTCTGAAAAAAATTGGTGGATGCGCCGGTATTTCATTAAAATACCTCTATCTTCGGAACTGTTTGAGATATTTCGATGCGGTTTTCACTGTCGTCTACCTCTCAGAGAACTGTATAAGGCTGCTGCAAGTTCCGAAGTTATAGGTATTTTAATGAAATACCGGCGCATCCACCAATTTTTCTCAGAAAAATCGCCATCATTCGTAAACGAAAAGAGATAGAATAATGCGGTTTTCGTTATTTAATGACCCATAAAGAATGACGTGTTTTAGTGCTAAAACAATTTAATCATTAACCGCAGAGAATTTGTTTTTTAAATAAAAGTTCGTAGTTTCTCGATTCATGAATTATTTCAGAAGAACTTGCAGCCTCCTTATACAGTTCTCTGAGAAGTAAACAAAACATTTGGATACGCTTTTGGTTTGCTTTGATCATCAAAGAGTCAGGAACGAAATCTTCAATTTTAGCAATAGTTTAGGAAATACTCGTAGGATCCGTTTTTTCAATCACTAGTTAACTTTTGGTTTATTTCCATAGTAACAATTATGGTAACAATAAATTTTTCCTATGGCAATAAACTGAAAGATTAAGTTAAGTTGTGATTGAAAAACCTGTTTTGAAAATAAAATGACAAACCATGAAATTGACATTTTAGAAAAAATATTAGTAGTATCCTTGTAGTATTTCATTTCAAGAAAAATCTTTTAATAATAATAATAATAATAATAAATGTCTTTATTAAAGCAAATATACTTTACACTAGACTTAAATTAATTAATAATGAGGCGAGGTTCGCTTACGCGCTCTTCCACCTAACCACAAGCTCGATTCGTGTAATCATACTAGTCTTCGGGCCTCGGGCTTATAATTCCGCTGTGGGCCAAAATCGCCTCCTTCACGCCCTTATTACAAAAATAGCTATTCACTGAACACATTTGACAGGTTGTATATAAAAGGCTGATAAGAGGTCTATCACATTAGCTATGATAACAGAAAATTATAAAAAATAAAAAATGCCTGTGTAAAAATAAGAAATAGTGTGATCGTGGTTTTACAGTTTCTAATTTGTTCTCTTTGTGTAAGCTGAATAATTTTGGCTAGATATCCGGCCTGGATATATGCCGGATATCCGGCCAAAGCACTATCCGTTGCATCTCTACTCCTGACGAAATATACAAGTGTTACAAGAATTTGTTATACAATATTTCATAGTATGGGCATTGGATGAAATTAATTTTCACAATCATTAGTGAAAGGATTAACCAAAAATATCGAGCTTGTAGTATCCTAATTTGAAACATCGAAAAAATCGGTTTTGATTGCAGTGGATTCCTCGAGCATCCTCTTGAGTTCTTGACAGCTGGTTTGGCCCTATTTGGAGCCTCTTCAGCAAAAGTGTAGCAAACTGTCTGCTGTCATTTCATACACAATTTTAGGTTAAAAATTGGCCGCAAGATGTCGCGACCTAAACTCTAATAATAAATAATAAAACGAAATTAAATTTTTTTGTATTTTCAGATTAATTTCATATTACATTATATCTATTCTAAATTAAAAACACTTTTTCTCGATTTACGTTCTTCAGATGAATGAAAATGATCTGCTGTTCTTTTCCTTATATGTTCAACGTCATTATCAACCGTAGCCCATTCGAGAACAAGTCGTCTTCCGTATAAATGTGTGCTTTGACTCAGAGCTTCAAAAGCTATCTGTGAACAACAAAAAAGTTACATTTACTAGAAACTGTTAAAAACTACAAGACACTTGCTTTTGCATCACTAGCAGTAACGTAATCAACGAATGCGAAACCTCGATGGGAATCTTCACCTACAGCCATTTTTTTTGGTAGTCTCAACGCTTTAATTTCACCGAAGGTCCTGCAACATGACGTGTCAGTTTATATATTTATGTTTATTTATTTACAGAGAATAAAATAACTTACTTAAACAATTCCATAATTTCTTTTCTTGTGGCTTGGAATGGTATGTTTCGTACTAGTATTTTTGAACCGGTTTGTTTTATATTCTGGTTCTTTTTCTTTGTGCCTGCTGCTTCGTTTCTAAAACACACGATCAGGACAATTCAAGCTGTAATCTGCGTGTACTGTTTAATTTATTTACCATAAGGCCCTTTCTGAACGTTTTAGTTCAAGCGATTTACCATCTAATAGACTTTGCTGTAAAGTTTTTAGTGCTTTGTCTGCACTTGATTTGTGTCTGAACCGTACAAAGCCGAATCCCATCGATAATTTGTTGCCTGGGTTTGACACATCTTTTTTAGTAGCCACAGAGGCATAGTGTATTTTTCCACAGCCTTCAAAGTGCTGAAAGAACAATAATAGTATACACTGAACTTTAAGAAAAAAAATTAATAATGATGATGTTATTGTTGTTAATTTTTTTAATTGAATAATACCAACCTTATATAAACCTTCATCTGTTGTTTCAAAATTTAGATTTTTTACAAATAAAGTAGTATCGGGTTCTGGTTCTTCTTCCTCTTCATCATCTATACTTTTTTCCGTTGTTTGTTTATCACCTTCCTCAATACTGTTATTTTCTTTTGAATGCAAATCTGCTGGTACGTTTTTGATATCATTACCATCTTCTACTTTTGCCTTTAAGTCATTTCTTTTCACCATCAAGCTATTTTCTGGTGCCCATTCCAAATACAATGGTATGTTTTTAAATTTAGAGTAAGCTAGTCTTGTAAATGCTTTTCTTGCTTCTGAAGGTTCAAAAAATTCCACTATTGCTGTAAAAATATAAAAATAAAAAGTCAAGCTTTAACCATATAACTTAAGTTAATAATTTTATATTCATTTATAAACCTGTAATTGCATTTGGTGGTAATATAACTCTTCCTAGTACACCGTGTACTTGAAATATATTACGAATTTCTTTTGCTTCAGTATTTGCGGGCAAATTCTTGACCAATATAATCGTTTTTGATCGCTTTATAGTAGGCTAAAAACTGTCACGATTAGGAAAAAATATTACACTAAATTTTAGAGCAAGTACCGTACTAAAGACATCTAAGACCACACCTTCCTGTTTCAAAAATTCTCTAGTAGAGGCAACAATTTGTGTTTCACCTAATGCCAGTCTCACAGCAGCATTACTATCACCGTGCGGATCAAGCACATCTTTCTTTGAAGTCCCAAAAGTATTCGCTATTACTTCAGCAACGGCATTATGCCCGAGGAAAAGCGAGTTCCAATTGTGTGCTGATCCGGCTTCTGCTTTTTGCTTTTTTGACTTTTTTTGTTTGTAATTGGTTGTCTCTGAAATTGCACAATACTGTATGTGCAATTAAAACAGAAAAAGTGTTTTAAGTACCGTCATCATTGTCGTTTAGGTCTTTCACTTTTCCAGGCAGTAAATGTAACATGCGGCCGTGAAGAACAGTTCCATCTAACTCAGCGTACGCCTTAATGGCATGCTCAGGCATTAAGAACGTAACAATACCAAAACCTTTTAATTTCCTTGAAATCGAATCAACTGGCAAATTTACTTCCGATAGAGGTCCTATAATTATTCGTACATATTAGTTTAATTATATAATTGTAATTCCAAACTTTTTTAACCGTATTTAGAGAACAATTCCTGAATATCATCCTCATTCGTTGTATATGCTAGATTTCTAATAAATATCCGTCCTGATTCACCTATATCTTCTTCGTTTTTCAAAGATTCCTCTTGACTTTTCCATTTCCTCTGTTTTGGGTCAATTTCGGTACTTTCAGAATCATGAGTTTCTTGTGCCGTATATTGCATAACTGAAATTCTTTTGCCCGCTATAAAAAGAAAGTACTCTTTTAAAGTTGTCTTCCAAAGTACAAAACTTACATACATATGAAGCTCCGGTCTTTCTGTAAAGCCTTTACACGTTGTTTCTCTGTTTTGAAACCGACGTACGCGATGCCTTTAATACCCCTCGGTAGTCTGATCGTAAACGGTTTATTAGGCTTAAAAAATTCCTTTATGTCTTTCTTTTTACATGTATACGGAAGATCACGTAACTACAATATTAATTAATTTGTGTACGAGTGTGATTAAGATAAAATACTTACTTTAACTGTGAATAACTTGATTCTTTCTTTAACTTTCTTCTCGGTTCTTTCTCGTTTTTTATTATTTTTCATAAGAGTCTTCATGTACTGAAAATAAGTGGTTATGAGAGTCTGACTGAAAATGTTACGTAAATCAACCCACGTCCAGATCTGTTATTTCTTGATCGGCCGCTTTGTCTAACTCCTCATTTTCTAGATCGAGTTCATTTGTATCTTCATTTAAATTTGTCAGGTCTGGCTTTTTTGTTTCGTTGAGTAAATGCAGTTCTTTAGGGGCATGAACTTGCATGAATTCTTCAAAATCTGGGTCATCTTTATACTGTGGTTCGAATATAAAGAATAATTAAGTTTGTTAATACTTCATGAGTAAATGCTTACTTGTTCTAGGAGTTCTAAGGTTTTATTTTTGGAAATCTCAGCTACATTTTCTTTTAGGTTTTTATGTGTTTCATTTGAAGTTTGAAGTTTTTCTTTTCCAATATTATTGTCAGTAGATTTAATTTTTGGCTTTTTGTTTCCTAAAATTATATACATATAGGGCTAGTTGTTCAAAGTAGGTTTAAACTCAAGTTTAACTGAACCAGGTTTAGAGTAAACAAATTCGCATAGGATCTTAATGGCATATGGCAATTAATGCATTCATAAATAAAATTTGATGTGATTTTGTTCACTTTGAACCTGGTTCAGTTGAACGTCAGTTTAAACCTTCCTTGTACAACTAGCATATAGGATATTGTGTTAACTGATTTCACTTTGGTTTTAAGTTTTAAATACCTAGGTGATTCAAGTTTATCAAAAAATTTAAAAGCTAAACAAACCTAAATCTTCACAAAGGTGTACAGATATCTTTGACGTTTTAATAAACGTCTTGTCAAAGAACTCGATGACTTCTTTAGCTTCCTCCTCATTTTGGTAACCTAAGAAAGCAAACTGACGAAACTTTCCATCGTTGGTATATTTTAACTGTACATCGGTCAATAAACCTTTTGTTCCAAATATCTGCCGTAATTTTTCTTCTGTTATCTAGACACAATAAAAGAAAATATAGAAATATTTCAATAGGGAAAAACTTACAGTCTTTGGAAGATTCTTAACAATTATTCTTGACATTTTTATAGGTTATGTGATTCTCCAACACGTGCCAACTAACGTCAAAATCTATTTACTAAATTTGCGGATTTGCCAACATAAAATAAACATTTCTTTTTTAATTGTATTTATAAATTGAAAGTTATTACGGCTCTTATTGACTATTCACCTGCCAATAGGTTTTAGTTTTAATTCATCGACATTTTCATTTTCTTCAAATTCTTCATGGAAAATGAAATACCGTCAAATTTAAAGTCCCTAGATAGTATAAAGTACGGCAATAGGGAAGCCATTTTCTGGCTTATTATGCGCGGGAATTTTAAAATGAAAATTTTGGTTGATTTTCATGACAACGGAAAATAAACGTAAATGTCAATTTTTTAGAGCTTTTACTGCGCAAATCTGAGCATGTAAACTGTACTGTTTGTCGACTAGTAAATTTCTCCCATAATAAACTATAATAACGTCCTTCCAACCCTTTAACATAAAGCATTGTAAAAATAAAGCATTGTAAAAATAAACAAAATCCAATAACCGTCACAAATCACAAATGAACAAACCAGGAGCACCACGGGGCACGGACGATCACCTTCGAGTATCGAGCAAACACAAATATTTTACACATAACGCAAAACTGCAATATTTCCGTTACCTGCAAAAACTACTCCATTTTTTTCTATCAAAATTCAAAATTTTAAGCAAAAGGGTTTTAATAATCATATCTTCAACGTCTTTAGATTAATATGACTTATTTATTATGGTGTTTTTAATATGATTTATTTTGTATTTCTAATTCCTTTTGGGAGCTGACATTTATCAACTGCCAAAAAATCTAAAACTCTTCGTTTCCATGACAAATATTTGTTTATTCAACTCAAATACACAAGTCTGTTTGTGTCACGTGACACAGACGCCATATTTTGGCTAGTTTTTAAAATTTGGTCCTAAACTGGAGCCGGATTCTGGTTTGACGATACGACACCTGTCGATCGAGTTTTAACGATACCACGTATTCTCGTTGATTATAATATGAGATTTTATTCCATTCGAACATTCGATACGATTGAATCGTGAAACGAGAATCTCATAGCTGTGTATTGCCGTCTAGGGACTTTACGTCAAATCAAATTGATCCGAGTGACATCTATTGAGCATAATATGGAAAGTCTGAAAGGAATCTGTATGATAAATACAGTGCAAGTCCGTAAATGGAAATTTCTTACAATAATTCTAAAAAAACCGAAATAATACATTTACTATACATATTATAAAGCATGTTTTTGCATAAAAAATATCTTTACTGTTTTATCTTAGTATAGGCGTTTGATTTTAAAATCGCAGCGCTACCGTGGATAAATCTGAACCTCTGTAAGCTATTCGGAATTTCTGTAATGCGCGTGTTTAAGTGCGTACCAATACACAAGTTGATTTAATGTAAATATCACATATAACACAATCCTAATACATCATATACTCAGAATCGACGCCAAAACACGAGATGTTATGTAGCATACAAGGGTTTGTTTAGTTGACACCAGGTGGCGAACGATTAGCTGCAAACTCCAATTAATCAAAAAATAAAGGAAACAAAATAGGCATTTTCGATAATTCACCAGGTTTATAACCGGAGTAGAAGTATGAGAGAGAACATTTAAAGACTTCGTGACCTTCGTGTATGTAAGAGTGAGAAAAATAGAGTATGGTGTATTCACCGCTCCAATTATTGAAAATGCTCAATATGTTTACTTATTGAAAGCACAATGTCAAAAACAATTTTTTTTTGTTTTTGGAAACGATTTTTTCTTTTCTTTTTGTAAAGAACTTTTAATTCAAGTCAAAGAATGAAACCATATTTACTTTTTAAGAATTTTTCATAATGTCTTAGTTTTGAGCCATTATACTGTGACAAAATGGCGAGACGAAGTGACGTCACCGCCTAGACGACGCAAGTTCTCGTTATGGGCATCTTCGAAAACGTCCGAGCACTCGCCAAAGGATTCCAGAAGGACTACGTAGATATAAAAGTTCACGTCGCGCCGTCGCGTCGGATGGAAGGGACAAAGATGATTAACCACGAACGAGGTTAACGGTGGCGCTCGTGTAAATAAATTACGACATAGATTACTTAGGAATATAAATTGTTTATATGCACATAGTACCGGGTGATTTTCTAAATATTTTATCAACTCTTGCCACCTCTTGCCATAGAATTTGGACGTCATGTCTTAGCTTTATTGTAAAACAGTGGCAAGGAGTGCAGGGTACTTTCAACTTAAGCTAAGACATGCCGTCCAGATTTCATGGCAAGAGTTCATAAAAATTTTTAAAAATCACTCGGTATTAAGTGTTAATAGAGTTTCTTTAATTCGTTATTAAATATTCTTTTATTTAAAAACAATCAGTTAATTTGTTTAATATGTTTTTTATTAAAAACGTTGCAATGCACAAAGCTACTATAGCATAATTTGAAAGTTTTCAAATTTAGTGCAAATCGATTTTGATTGAAATAGAATCCTCTAGCATCCTCTGGATAGCTGTTTCGGCCCTTTCTGGGGCCTCTTCAAAAACACTCAGAAACGATTACCATACCTACATATTTTTGAACGTACCTAGAGTCAGGGCGGTGGGTTACTCTTCTGCTGAAGAGGTCCAAAGAGGAACGAAACGCTGTCCTGAGCGTCCAATCAAAACTGACCTGCAACAAATTTCTAAGTAATGAATACAAATCTAAAATAAGATATTTTCATACTAATGCGAGATGTAAACGGCCGAAAGTTTTCGCCCTAAATTCAATTTAATAAAACTTAAATTCTCGAACGAATCAAGCGAAAAGAATGTCAATTTAATCTTAACATAAACGAGTTCCCAAAACATCCCTTTGAAAGCCATTAGATAAGAATAAAATAAACAAATATATCGCCGGCTCAAATTACCCGTATGGGAAAGATAAAACAATGATCCCGCGGGAGGAAAAGAATTACGAAATTACAATGTTCGTTTGATCCTCGTCCTGAAGGAACGTTAAATTTCTTCCTAACTGACCCCGTGGTGTTTTCTGAAAAACATTCCTGTGAAAATTAATTTTCCTTTTGGTTATTATATAAATGAGCGGTCGCGCACTCTATCTAGAAATTAAATAAATTGCTAAACGCCCACTTTTCAAGGGTGTTGTGAGGCCAAGACACCCTCCCCCCCTAGGAAGAGGACCATAGAACCCCGTTTAGAGGAAGGACGACCAGAGACCCGAGGTTTCCCGTTGCTGGGTTCTCCTTTCATATCACTCCTATCTGGTAGGTGATTTGTCAATTATATTTCCCTTTGTTGATGTATGTATGTACCAGAAATTTCACCCCTTTCTCGGGGGTAATACTAAGCTTGTTAATACACTTTATTTTAAATTAATCCACGTCTTTCACTTTTAGTAGTTTAGTTTGCGCTTACACAGTTCCAACCCCAAGAGCCCTCCTCCGAAGTTTAGAGTAAATGGGAGATGTAATGTCAATATTATTAATCTAAATTTAAAGAGGGACCGGACCCCTTTCTTTCTAAATCCGGTGGTGGCAGCGATAAACCAAATAATTCCACTTTCTTTCATGTGTGAATCAACCCATTTACTTTAACCTGTAAGATACGCTACCCAGTAAGACGGGATAGTTACGGGGGATAGTCATTATTCTTCTCCCCCAAGTCCCCGCTTACAGAGATCTCAACGCTAAAGTTGGTTCTGACAACTGTGAATCTGAAAGAATAATGGAGAAAATGGCGTAGGAGAAAGAAATGAAAACGGGGAAAAGTTGATAGAGTTATGCGGATCGTTCCAGCTTGAAATAAGAAACCAATTCATTAACAAGAACTGCCATAATTAACTGTAATATTATCAATTTAAGTAGTTGCAAGTCGGTTTTGATTGCAGTGGATTCCTCGAGCATCCTCTGTACAGCTGTTTTGGGCCCTATTTTGGTACGCTTCTACTCGAGGAATTCACTGCAATCAAAACTGATTTGCAACTAAATTTTTAAAACTTTCATTATGCTTTGGCAGAACGCATGGCCGCCTTGTATAGGATGACTTTATTATATGTATAGCAGACTGGCTTCAATTTGTAAATCCTAATGCAATGTTAGATCGCAGGTTTTATATTGAAAAAAAAAAAAATTAGCTTTTTGCCTAACCGTGTAGAGTATTTTAGACGCTACAGAACAAAACCACACTCGAATATTTATGTGTTTTTGTGAAATATGTAGTTTTAATTTCGACAAGAAGGTGGAGCGATAGTTACAGTTTTGCCACAGGCACTAGCTTGTCTAATTACGGCCCTGCGTTTGACCTATCTATAATCAATAATAACCATCGGCAACTATTTTCTGCGACCGACTTACTAGATGTTTCCGACATTAGTGGAAAACTCAGTAAATGAGAGCTAAGGCTTTACACATAGAATTTGCATGTACACTTCAGTGCAATAAAATTAATCACTCTGAAATATTATATGTGTCATATCCAAAAGTTGGGTGATATGATGAAATGTAGTAAGAGTAATACTTCCCAACTTTCTCTCGATATTTTATTATGACGACCGGTTTCGGTTAAACTTGACAGCATTTCCAAGCAAGTTACACGTTAATTATTTCTTCTCCTCTTCACCATTAGTTTTATGCAGTTTACAATTAATTTTCATATTTGACGTTGTCGACCTGATGATGGTTATTTAACCGAAACCGGTCGTCATAATAAAATATCGAGAGAAAGTTGGGAAGTATTACTCTTACTACATTTGAAATATTATAGTTTAAAAAGGACGTAAAGAGCAAATAGAAATTTGTCAGAATAAAATACGAGTCAGAGTCAAATGAAAACCTTAAAAGTGCCCTAAAAACCGTACCTAACGGAACCTTACAACTTGACAGAAATGTTATTTTTGAGAAACTATAAAATAATTACTGTCCTTAATTTTATTGCACAGAAGTGTACGAGAATCTAAGCATATTTTTGGCGAACAATTTAATGTAATGTAATGTAAATAGACGTCCCTTTTTTTATTACATTATTAAATTAGAATTTGTTCAATTAAATTTGGTTGATACAGTTACAATTTCTATGTGTACCTCACACTACTAAATCGTTATTATATTATAACTTTTTATTTTCATTATTAATTAAGTTTGTATGTGCGTAATTCGATTTACCGACAGGTACGCTTCACATTCAGATTTATCTTTTACGATGCACAAATTTTCTTTCTTTCTTCTTTTCCTTTTCCTGTTTAGTACTCCGAATGTAAAAAAAAACAAAAAAAATGATAAATAAAAAGTTATACACATTCTCCTGAAAATTATTGAGAAATGTAACTTATTTCTCTTAAAATATTGCTTTCTAAGAATTTTTGATAATGTCAGTTTTAAAACCACTCAAGGAAAATTCCAAAAAGAAGCTTTTCTTTCGGCCATAGTTTCTATAAAATATTGTTTTTAGATACTGTAGGCTATTTCTTACATTTAATCTTGTTTGACTAAATCAATTCTACAGAAAAAAATAATAGTTTTTGAACTACTGCCATTTTTCGTTTTTGAGAATTTCGATTTTTCGAGTTTCCCGCCAAATTTTAAATGATTAAGTAGGCGTGCGTTCATAAAAGGTCTGTTCGTACAGCATTTCTGACTACCGCTTTCAAGAGCTTCTGACAGTTTCGGACTAGTAAGAAGCTACTGTTCGAGCAAACCTAAAATATACCTTCGAGTGCACCTTATAGCATTTTCGATTGATCGCACTAGTGCGCACTCAGAGTATCTTCATCTGATGTTATTGCATGAGGTTAAAAGAAGATGCAAATACACTGAGTGCAACCGGTGCAGGTGAATCGAAAACGCTGTTAGACTTGTAATCGTATCTTTCTCACTCACGATTTTCTCGTATTTTTTTGTTTCGCTCATCTATTTCAAGAAGTCTTGAACAGACTACTTTTAAGTAGGGTGTAAAAATGTGTTGTTGCTATGGAAACCACGCCTGATATAGTTTTTTCTATGATTTTTAGGCCCGGTTTTTCGATCTCAGTTTAACTTTAAACTTCAGTTTATTCCTATAGAAGCAATGAGAATAAACTGAAGTTTAAAGTTAAACTGAGATCGAAAAACCAGGCCTTAGACGAGGAACAAAAGATATACCTATATGATCTATTCCTTATCTATTTGTTATCGGAGTATTCCGTGTTAGTCTAAAAAAAAGAATGTGGTGCTCATGGATGTAACTAAATTTTAACAATGAATGTCATGTCGATTTAGATTTTAAGGTTATCCTGAATTAGGCAATGTTGTGATATTATATTTTCATCACGAGGTGTATTCACATCCAAATTCACATAAATTGTAAAACGTTTCCCTTCACTTTTAATTTTGGCTGAGTTTGAATTATTTTTATTGCATTCCTATCGTTTTGTATAGTAATTCAAGTGGCATTTGAAATAATGAACTAATCAAAGAGACATGATTTTATTTCCGTAGGTCACTTGATTGGAAAAGATATTGATCACCTGTTATAACCTGAAATTTTGACATGTATAGAGTGGTCCACAAAGTAACGGCAGCTTGCGGTATGACTTTGTTAAATGGAACACCTTTATGTTTTCTTGCAAAGAGAAGTACCATTTGATTCTCTAAACGACAGTATACGAAATATTTATGTTTATTTAGCAAATTAAGTAATATTGTGTTGTTTTGACTCTATACTTTTGTTTAATTTTTGATTGTACACTTATTTCTATTGATTTGTCAACAAAAAATGGTAATGTCATAAATTAAGGTACGAGGATTAACGAAGGCATAAATTGTTTTAATGTAGGAGTAATTTGTTTTTACAAATGTCCAGGCCTTTGCTTTTATTGTCAGATTTTCAATTTGTTGTTAAATTCAACGCCCCCTTTCTCTGTTTATGGCAAATTCTTACTTACAATTTCCCTGGACAAACTACAAAGTGGTCAAGAATAACGGTTTCAGTTGGCAATACAATTAAGAGCATTTTTTATTCGGCTATTTGCAACACTGCAACTGGATATATGTTTTGTTGGTTTATTTAACGTAACTTGAACAGCGACAAGATTGTAGGTTATGTGAATAAAAATTAGCGTTTTAATTTGAATTTGAAATGTTAAGTGACGCTTGCGAAGTGACAGCTCTCAGTGTCCAGCTCTTAACAACCGGAAGTTACTCGTAAGTAGTACCATTTAAAAATAAAATTCAGCACTGCCAACTCAAGCAGTGATTCTTGACCACTTTGTATTTATATTTAATTTAAATTATAGGTAGGTATATTACATTTTTATCATCAATATCTACAGTGTGTTTCATTTCTCATCTAAACACCCCTGTATTTTTTTATTTATTAACGGATCGATTTTAAATTTTCGCCGGTTGTATATCCCATTAAAACCGATATTTTCTAATTTTAAAACCTTTTTTTACTGCAAGCCAAGGCCTACTACGATTGAAAACAAAATTTAAAAAATATGATAGGCCTTGTTTGATTAAAAAGAGTTACTAAGAATTGTTGTTTAGAATTATGACAACTCCGATTCCCAAATTTTAATTTCTATTTATTTACAGCACACTGTATAATAATTTATTTTAAATTACGAAATCTGTTTTTATTGTAGAGCCGTCTTAAAAACAGACGATTGGTTTAAAATAACGAAATAAATAAACAAATATAAAAAATATCGCTAGGGAATGCATCACCTAAGGCAAACAGAATTCATTAAATTTCCCCAGGATTACCCAAGTTCTAACTTCAGGTAAAGAATTCCCCAAGTTCTAACTTCAGGTAATACAGTTGACGTAACTCGAACTTAAATATTGATATAATCCTTCTTGGAAACTATTTCTTTTCAGTCAGTCTTTACTGATCACATTGTATATAATTAATAAACGATTTTTGTCCGGTTCTTGAGATTTAAGCAAAATCGGTAGAACATTATAAAAATCAATTGTTTTACGTCTTTCTCATTCAAATTTTTGAAAATAATTTTATTTTAATTGCATCAAACTTATACGTAATTTGTATTTTTATTTTTTAAACCATAACGTATATTTTTAGTGGCGTGTATTTTCTTTATTACAAAAATATTTAATATGTAACGTTATCAGTCGCTATCAGTTAACCTTAGGATATGGGTCTATGTTATGTTTTTAGTTAGGGTGAAAGTTCCTCTCTCAATCTACAGTGACCGCCAAAAAAAGAACACCAGTGACTGCCACGCTAAATGAAACAAAAAATAATCTTTTAAATCAAAACAAAAGAAAAATGTGTTGAACTTTGCCTTAAAAATTGTAGATTGGAATTGGAAATCCCATATATGTATTTAGATTTTTTTTGTACTAAAATAGAATTAAATAAAATTAAAATCGTTTTCAATTTCCCCGTCCTTTAGGTGTTAGTATTTTTTCTATTATAGATTATTTACGTAAGCAAGGAAATAATTTTACAGCATCCCACTAGATGTCCCTTCTATCATTTCATCTCATCTCCAATCTATCCTGTACATTCACCTATTCCCGTTCGCGGGCAAAAATCGATACGTTCGTTCCGTCTCTGTTTCATAAAAGAAGAAGTATAAGCGCATCTCGCATTAAATTTGGCCAACAGAAGACGTAGACATGGGCTGTACCAAGATATTTTTACACCTCCGTGTTTAAATCATAGTAATTTTAAAATTGTTGCAGTTACACAGTGCGTATTGTCGTCGGATTTGATTCAATATGCGGCGCGTGAACGTTCGAGTGAAGCGCACAAGAACCTGTGTGTGTGTCTTTTGAAAAAATTAAATAAAATCAGTGGTCGTATGGACACTTCATAGGTGAATTTGATGTATTTTATTCAAGTGATTACATCCCGTCTCGATGCCACTTCGTTATTGAATAATTGGATTAATTTCCAAGTCGGTATTTTTAAAGTTGCTCCTTGCATGCGCCGAATTCTTTTCGGAAACGGGATAGGCGTGATGGGGTAGTATGTACATATTCGCGTTTCGATTTCAAAATTCTTCCGGTGGCTTTGTTTTCGATGAGAGAATGTTAGAAATTACAGAAATAAGAAAAACATCTCGTCTCGTGAACTTTGCGTTTGGAACAATTCCAAGACAAATTTCCAAAATTAGACAATGTAATTTTGCGCGTTTCTTTTAAATAGTATTTACTCGTAGCGTGTTATAGACACAAAACCTTGAGACTTACGAGACCTATAATTTATGAGATGTTATTGTTCTAAATTTATTTATCTAAGAGTTTTTTTTTCCAAACATTGATTGAAATTTTTATCAAATTTTGGGTGTTACTTACGGAATCATATTCACAAGTACCTATGTAACTATAAACTTTGATACTTTTTTAAAAATAACTTTAATTATTATTTTATTTTAACGGGGAAGCTGTGTTAAATTATTAATAATTGCTTTTTTATTTTGTCTCTCTCATTAATCTTGAAGAATTTTTAATTCAACTAATTGGAAATTTAAATAAAAACAACTGAGGAGGAACGCTGGCTGTACCAAACATCCCCCCTCTAAGCATTCTTTAATCACATGCAATGTAATTATCGCGAGCTCTAGATGATTATAAGTCTATCATACTAATGATTATAAGTCCTAGAATCTAGAGGCTAACGATAATTGCATTGCAAGTGAAATACGTGGCGGTGCTGAGGATGATTAAATTGCAGTTGACATGCACGTAAAACTTGTGGTACAACTAAAGTGTTTTATGAAATATAGAAAAATGCTTCGCAATTTTTTGTTTGTTTAAAGTACCGGTTATCCGGTAACTATTCGGTATCCGGCCTAATTTTTGCTATCTGGCCAGACACCAGATACTGGCTGCTAATATGGCAACAACTGTAAAGCCATGTGTTGCCATAGTAATAGAATCAAGTTTAGAATTGAACGAAGTTTGTGCAACTGTTCTCTCTGCGTAAGCTGAATAATTTGACCGAATAGTTTGTCCAGATATCCGGCCTTTATCCGGTTATCCGGGCAAAGCATTGTCCGCTGCAGCTCTAGTTTAAAATGTTTTGCTACCTTTAGGAAACAACCATGTATTTTCTTGAATAACTCGTTAGCGAAGGCATATCAGAACTATTACAATTCTTTCATTTCGATTTTTCTCGGCTTCCTGAATCGATCCTTAAATACACGCGTTTTACTTTTGAGACACCCTGTACATTACAAAGATAATCAAAATTAATACAAATAAAATAATCATTCTTCTAAGTATTAAAATCTCTTTTTAGTTAACCCATTCCAGGCTGATAATGCCCACAGTTACTAACATATTATATTTCTATTTCTATTTATTAAAGTAGGGCTTATATGTATAGTTGCCATTTTTAGTGAAATTAAAAGAAACTCTAAAATTATCTCGAAACCATTTAGGCCCGATTTAACAATCGTCGGATAAGCATTATTATTGGTATAAAGTGGGTAAAACATGACGTAGGTGTGACATAGATATGGAGGAACATTAAAGGATATTTGGCGAATAGTTATTCCGTTCTTATTCCAAGATTGTAAAACTGGGTCTTAATGTAATTTATTAAAACAAAATTTAAAATAAACGTGCATTTTTTTATTTTGATAAAATTTAAATATATGTGTAAACTGAGCTGTGAGATTTTGATAAAATTTAAATATATGTGTAAACTGAGCTGTGAGAATGTGAAAAACATTTCTTTTTTTCTTAAGTTTGTAATAAATTGGGCTGAGAAGTGTTAAAAGATTTAGTAGTACCTAAGATTTTGTTTCTGATGTGATAATAACCGAGAGAGCAATTCATGTACAGGTACATCCAACTGAATTGATATCCCCGTACGTTGTGAGTTCTTATTATGTTCAACAGAGAGTTTTCTTAAGTAAAAAATACAAAACTTTGTTTAATTTCAGGCTGGAAACTTTAGTAAAATGTGTTTATTTAAAAGAAATTATGAAACAATTTGTTGACGGTAATTTCAACGTAAATAAAGAGCCGTATTCTTCATTTGCATGAAAGTGATTTATGAAAGAAACCTCTTTAAAAACAGAGCTGGGTACGAGATTTAAATCAATTCTATTCGATGGTGATAAATTAATTTTAATATTATTTAATGATGCTTGGACAATTAAATTATTTTTATTTAATTTCTTGAGTAACAAACAATCGAATTTACCAAATTATTAATGATTTTTTTAAGTGTTTGATAAACATTTTCCATTTCACAAACAATAGATTAGTTCTTGAATACAACATTATATTTATTTTTACAGTTATTAACATTATTTTAACAAAGTATTTATTATAACTTGAGGGTTAAGAAATTTTAAAGTCTTTGATTCCCACAAATTCATAGAATTCAAGAATTTGTGGTTATCAAAGATTATTTCTTAACCCTCAATTTATATCATGGAATTCGTACATCAGATACCGCCATATTATAAAAAAATTAAAGTATTTATTGTTTTAGAAATTTTCTTTCCTTTTTTTTTAAATTTTACGTCGTATATTTTCGCTTGAATAATTTCTATTTTTCGCTTTGGCAATTTCTCTTTCTAACTTATACCTTTCCATTTTTTGCAGCAATTTAAATAAATTATCAACACAAGATTAAGTACAAATTAATAAATAAATACTCGGGAGTGGCCGAACGAATTTTACTCAGTAACCAAACAACCAAAGATGTGCGGTACAAAGTTAAAAAGTAAGAAACTCATAATACAAATCGTGTAACAAACTAATAATAATAATATGGCCCCTACAAGAACTCTCGTAATCATAATCGCGTTATTTTTAATACACATAAAAATCAGCAGTTCCCAAACGAATGAAAACGCCAAGTACACGCTGATATGCACTCAATTGAAACGGGAGAATGCACACAGTGTGGAGTACGCTGACGACGTCAGGACTAATTTTTCCTTGAAAAAATACAGTTACCACACTCCAAAAAGACAAACCAGAACCAAACGTCCAAAATATAGCAATATCAAAAACTACAAGTCGAGTTTAAATAGCACGCAATACGAAGAATTTTCTGAAAGCCTTCGCTATAAGAGGAGGGCGAAAAAGCCGGAGAGCCTTGCGAATCTCAGGAAAAGGCTCAATGCGGAGAAGCAGGGTAAAACCGAGGATTACATGGCGGACGCCAAGCCCAGATTAGATCCGAATATGACCTACCACAGGCATACGATAGCAGATCTACCATACGGAGGAATCAATACACAGCAAACTAGTAGCAAGAAACCGGACAACTTGAAGGAATTGTACAAGATAAATAACATCGAAAGGGCACTATCGTATGTACACCCGGGTACTGAGTGTACTTTCGATAAGGACTGCAGATGGACGTGGAAAACCGATATTGAAAATGGATTTTTCATTACCAGTTCACGAAGTTTTCAGGCGAATGATACTGGCCCTCTAACTGACGCCGATAACAACAGATTGGGTAAGTAAATATTTCTTTTTAATTATTAATTGTTAAATTCATTTACATATATTATCATAAATTAAATGGTTTGGATTTGATTCCTCATTAGCTTTTCGACATTATAAAATAGAACATGGTAGGAATGAAGTCATAGGTTTCACTTTAATATATTTTCGACACACCGGGTGAATTACTCCATCAAATGAAGCATCGGAGCTAAAGAATAAAATTTTCATAAAGGTATCTCATATCAAGGATAAATCCTTTATTAGTCAAAGTAATAACAGACTTCGAGTACTTTTGATCACGGCACAAAAATATGTATATACAAATTTGCCTTTCAGTCTCCTCTTTGATTATATAATTTCTCTACTCGTAATTGTTTTGTTCATTGGCATCACGTGTCCACACTAAACAGGTTATCTTTCATCAACTCTTTCTCCAATTTCTTGATTGCTCACAGATTCTATTATGGGAAGCTGGATTTGAAATAAATTCATAAATGCTATTTCCTTATGATGCGGAATCAAACTCACCGCACCGGTGCATTACATTGTAATTTACCAACCAACTAGTTTTTGGAAGTTTCTCAAAAGACTTCTTCATTTTGCAACTTCACATAGGAAATTCCACAAAAATCATTCAGCAGAATTAATATTTAGTGGTTTAAATGCAGCACAATTTTCAGAATTTTGGTGACATCCCTCGTATATTGAAATTATTATTATATAAACCAACGAGAATCCAGTTTTGTAAATAGTCGGACCAGAAAACGTTGTGGCACTACTCGAACCGAGGTTTAAATAAATCAGCGTTTTAAGAGCCAATGAAAAGTTTGTCTCAATGCACGGACTGAGGTCGAAAAGAAATCAATCCATAAGTAGACCAATAACGATAAGGGCCGGTTTTTCAATATTGGTTTAAACTAAGTCCAGAGTCTAAACCGAGTTTAGAGTAAAAGTCGTTTCTCAAACAGAGATCAAGCAGCTATTTTATATGGCAAAGAACTGAGTTCACTTGAACTGGAGTTTAAACCAATATTGGAAAACCGGCCTTAAGAGTCCAGTTTTATAATTAGTTGGATCGCAAAGTACTACTCGAACCGAGGCCTAAACACATCAGTTTAAAGCCATATAGTTGTAAGAGCCAATGAACGAATTTTTCTCAGTACACGGACCGAGGTCGAAACGAAATCAATCTATAAATAGACCAATGAGGATTCAGTTTTGTAACAAGTCAAAGTTAAGTAGTTTTAACTTCCAGTTTCACCATAGATGTTATTCTCGCATTAAATTTTAACTGAGTTGACTACAGTGAATTGTCTTTCCGTAGTTAAGTCGGTTTCTTTTAATTTTTCAGTTTTACCTCGTGTAAGGACAAACTTTTTAAGCAAAGTAATAACAGACTTCAAATACTTTTCATGAGTTTCCTTTTTGATTATATAATTTCTCTATTTATATAGAAAATATCTTAACGACGATTTGCTTTTCTAAAGGGAAAAACTTTAGGAATAGGTGGCGCATTTTTCACATTAAAAAATGGTGCGTTCTTTACGTGTTAGGTAATAAAAAAGGAAGACGTTCTTGAGTTGTTTGAAAGTCATCACGACTTCAGTTTTTGATGGGGTTGATTCAGTGAAGCTGTCAAGCTCGTTAAATTCAAAATAAATCGAGCCAGATACCTATCCAAATATAGTTTCCGCTTGAAGTTCGAATTATATTTATATTAGCTGCCAATCAGATGTTCCGATAAATTAGCGAGCGCCGCAGGGAAATTATTTTATCGAATCGGGTGTTATTTGCGAATGCAACGTGTTCAGTATTTTAATGAGAATTTGCTTCTGGAAATTTAATAAATCGAAAATACCGGTTAACATACAAGGTGGTGAGAAAACTTTGAGAAATAATACACTCGGGTGTATTTTATTTGCGATTTATTTTTCTTATTATAATTCTTATCAGTTTAAAATTGACGAGGTGTATTCCATGAATGGAACTCTTCTAACTGATTACATTTTTCTATAATTCTTTTTTTGCTCGGCTGCCTTAGGCAGAAGGGAAAGCGAAATTTTTATCTAATGTTTTAGACGCTAGGTTTATCTATAGCGCGTATTACTTGATCAATCTCCAGTGTTCGCCCGGCCGTTGTCCTGGAAACTTGCAGGATAAGAGAATATTTGCAAGGCATTCTTAAGGCTTCGGTACCATCAAATTTCTTTCTAAATTTAAATTTTTATACGTTCAGTATTTTCTTTAAGCATACGAATAAAATCTTACGGTATTAAAACTTGATTAAGAGCAAGTCACTGGTTCTATAAGTAATTTGTCTTACGTTCACTATTTCCTTCGAGCATACACGTATAAAATCTTACCGTTTCTTTTAATCGATGCTAAAACTCAATGTCATTGGCATACAATATGTAGCTTCGTCAGGGAAAGAAAACTTTGTCAATTTAATTTTCTCTCTGACGTGCGTAGTTTACAGAGGTTTCATAAGGGGCCAAATTTAATTTTGTTACGTTACGTAAACTATATATTTTAACACGTATATGGAAAGTATGTTATTTGGTTTCTTTTTTGGTTTAAATTTGAAATCGAAAATTAAAGAATCAGATCTTTGTTACATGTAGTTCTTTATTAAGTGATGCGCACATAAATTCCTTATTAGTTTTACATGCAAATTTGTTTCAGGTAAATTTTTGCTCTTGAGATTAACACCAAATATGTCTGAGCTCCACGTGACCAGCCCCATGTTTGCTCCTAGTGAAGATTCCTGCCGGGTCCAGTTGTGGATATACCAAGAAGCGATGAAGAACGGAATAATAAGGCTCGTCCTGCATAATATTAATCGCACGCAAGTCGTCGTCGATCAAATTCAAGGAGATGACTCAAGGAAGTAAGCTTATGTGACCAATTTATACGAATTTACCACTATTACTTACCTTTGGTTTAATCAATTTAACTAAAAAAAAAATACTAGTTTTAACAAAAACACTGATAATTACTTTGTTAATATCACATAAATGTGAAAATCGAATATCACAAAGTAACGGTGGAACGTATTAATTATTTGGTCATTAGTTTTTTGTTTAAATTTTATAATTTATGCAAACAAATCAGCAATAAATTCATTATGCATTTAAAATTTAAGAGACATAGGCGATCAAATTTACTTTTTAAAAATGAAGTCTACGATGGAAAGAGAATTTTGGAAACACCCCACGTATGTTTAAATTATTATTATTTACAGTTGGTTCTTGTCCGATGAAATTTGTATCACAAAATCTTTTAAGCGGACACTAAATCGCGCACTTTACACTTTACGTTTCGCAGTCGTTCGACCGCTTCGTCAGAAGTGAAAAATATGTTGTCAAAATAAACAAGGTTGTCAACGGAAACTGAAAAAGTAACTTGATTTTTTTTTTTAATTTTTTAAATCTAATGTTCAAATTATTTTTAGATAAAAAAAAAATCAAGTTACTTTTTCAGTTTCCGTTGACAACCTTGTTTATTTTGACAACATATTTTTCACTTCTGACGAAGCGGTCGAACGACTGCGAAACGTAAAGTGTAAAGTGCGCGATTTAGTGTCCGCTTAAAAGATTTTGTGATATAAATTATTATTATTATGAACGAATGAGAGATCCGGTTATGTAACTGATCGGGCAGAGCACTACTCGAACCGAGGTCTAAACAAATCAGTTTAATGCCAGTGATTTAAGAGCCAGTGAAAAGTTTCCCTTTATACGCGGACCGCGGTTAAAAAGAAATCAATCCATAACTATTAGACTATTGAGTGTGAAGTATTGTAACCGCTTACTGGCTCACTTTTCACTACACGAACCGAAGTCTAAACATATTAGCTATTAGCCACATAGTTTTAAGAGCCAATGAAATATTTTTGCAATACACTGACCGCGATCGAAAATAAATCAATCAATAACTAATAGGCTAATGAGAGTCGAGTAGTGCAATCTCTTTCCTGATCATTTTTCACAACACGAACCGAGGTCTACACAGATCAGCCACATAGTTTTAAGAGCCAATCAACGAATTTTTTCCAGTTCGGGTTAAAAAAAGATAGTTTGAGAATACCGTATATATAAAACTTGATTACATTTGCCCCATAGATACAGATAAATGTGGTTCTTATAAAGAATGATGTATGATCCGATTTCATTGCTAGTCCATTAGGAATTAAGATTTATGGACGGCTAAAAATCGTCACCGAAATACAAAGCAATTTATCTTCATCTACGTTTCGAATCGAAAATTTTATTTTATCTTTTTCTAAAAATATTGAAATGATTGTGTTGACGCAAATGCGGAATTTTTTGCTTTGGTGTCGAGTTCGAATTTATTATCTTTTTAACATTCGCCATTTTTATATAAAATTGATTTGAATTGTTTCAGGTGGTTGAAATATGAGAAGACAATAGGCAAGATCTCTCAGCAGTTCAGCATAATCTTGGAAGTTGTGGCTCCAAAACAACCTTCGAAAGGAGCAACGGTAGCTTTCGATAATATAAAGCTTCTGAAGTGTTTTTCCGACACTTACAGTGTGGACAACTGCACGTTTTACGAGTATCGTTGTAGCACATCGAACGTTTGTATCAACAATCATAAAGTTTGCGACATCAAGCAAGATTGTGAACTTGGAGACGATGAGATGCAAAATTGCGGTAAGGTTTTTGGATGTTTTTCTTCTTGGTAAAAAGACTTGAAATTAAGAATGTTATTGAGGTTAATAATTCATTGAATTATATGAGGATATATTACGAAGATCGTAAATTTCGAAATACATTTTTCATGAAAGCTTTGACCTGAAAAGAATAACGAGCTTAGTCGTTATTTTGTGCATAGAATTAAATCGCTTTATAAAATTTGATATACCCTTTGTATTCAGCCCTGTACGTTTAATAATTGAATTATTCAAACGTTTGAATCGTTATTAATTTACCTTTTAGCTTTCAGAGTTAATCTCTGTGAATTTCAGAGTAAATGACACGCCGCATTAAATATGCGTATAAACTGGAAAATGCGGCGGTCGGTGGCGCAAAAATTCGATGCGAAATCGCGATTCGCCTCAAATTAATTTCGCTTTAGCTTTTCCAGCGAAAACATTCTATTGACCTCTGAACTTTGCCGTGGAAAACGGTGGGTGTTTGAAATGTCGCTTATTTACGCCAAGCATTTTGCAGTTTCGCGGCGTCAGTGATGGGGTGATTTTAATTAATATTTAAATAAATTAGTACGAGTGTTTTACTATTTACTTCCTTGGTGGGTTTTAGATTGTGCAAATTTAATGGCAATGATAATAAAATAAATGGAATCTACCGCCTCCATAGTTTCAAAATAATTTATTGGTTCATACATACATATTTGTATTTAAATACATACTTCAACAGAAAACGATTCGCACAATTAATATTTAGTGGTTCAACTGCAACACAATTTCCAGAATTTTGACAACATTTCTCGCATATTTAAATTGTTATTATTAATACATACACCAATGAGAGTCAAGTTTTATAACTAGTCGGACCGGAAAACGCTTTAGCACTACCCCAACCGAGATTTAAACAGACGCACCTTTTTAAGAGCCAATGAAAAGTTTTTTTCAATACACGGACTGAGGTCGAAAAGAAATCAATCCATAACTAGACCAATGACAATAAGAGTTCAGTTTTGTAATTAGTTGGACCGGAAAGCACTACTCGAACCGATGTCTAAACACATTATCAGTTTAAAGCCATATAGTTGTAAGAGCCAATGAACGAATTTTTCTCAATACACAGACCGAGGGCGAAAAGAAATCACTTCATAACTAGACCAATGAGAATTAAGTTTTGTAACAAGTCGGGCGGCAGTCAAAACCAAATAACTTTAAAGTAAAACTAAAGGTTACGGAAGAAAAAGATTTTAGATTCAATTAATTAAAATCCATAAATTTAAAAGTTTTCTAAGCGTGAAGTTCGAGAGTAAACCATTTTCAAAACTTCTCTCTTCTATTTATCATCATTTGCCAGCATTTGATTGCTTCCAGCTTCACCCTCAGCGTCATTGTTGCATTAAACTTTAAACTGATTTGACTACAGTAAATTGTTTTTCATAGTTAAGTCTGGCCCCTTTAATTTTTCATTTTTCATTTTGTGTGATTTCCCAACTGTAGTCTTCACTTTTATCAGTATTTATTTTAAGACCTCACTTCCTTAACGTTTGTTATTATAATGGCCTGGTCTCAGCAGTAAAGATAATCTCATCATTAATTTCAATTTCTATTCGTCCCACTTTTTTCCAGATCCAAAGATCTTCTTGTATATATAAGTTTAAAAGAGTGTGGGCGTAAGAAAGGCTCATTGTCCGCGAATGAATTTCTGTCTACGTACAGGTTCCACGGATTTTTTACTTTTAATAGCATACGAAATAAAACCGAAAGATGAGATTTACATTAATTTTTTTAGATAAAATACCTTACGGTGGCAGGTGTAACTTTGAACACGACTGGTGTGGGTGGTATAATGAACAAGGGAAAACCCTACAATGGACAAGACACAACGGTTCGCTTACGACTAATTTAACAGGACCGAACGAAGACCACACCTACGCCAATAGCACAGGTAATATTCATTACCGTTCTAAAACAGAATTTATGTTTGATTTTTCTTTCAGGAAAATACTTACATGTAACTGCCGCGGGAAAAGATACCTTTGCGAGCACTGCCACCATACGAAGTGTAACATTCAATCCTCCTCCTACCGTTCACGGAAATATTTCCTCCCGATACTATAATTCATGCATCGTGAGTTTTTACATTATAGACCCCCTAAACCCTTTAATGGTTTCTTTCATTTTTCATGGGATTTAGGTCCGTTTTTATCTGCACCAATCAGGAAATCACAAAAGCGGCTTCATGTTACAAGTTACCGAACTACGCCCCACAGAGAACGTCTCGATGGACATCCTGTGGAGTTTCTCCACCTACAAAGAAACATGGGTGAAACAAGTTGTCACACTACCCAACATAACTTACAAGTAACCCAATTAAAAATTTGTTAGTATTGCTTGCGACTTTCCTCTCTTTTCAAGGTACTTCCTACACTTTGACGTCAGAAAGGGAATACGCTACATCAAAGACATCGCGATAGATGATTTTTCGTTAAGTCCGGAATGCTTCGGCCTGAATATACCCGCGAATGAACTGAAAGGGTACAATTATTACAATCCGGGCGATCGATATCCGACGATTGCAGAAACGCACAAGTCTTTTGTAAACCAAACATGTAAGTATTACAATACTTTCCTCCCCCAATCTCCAAATCTCTTTTCTAGATTATGAAATAACCACGTGCGAAATGAAAGGTAGATTCGGGCCCAAGCAAAACAAATGTGACCAAGCTTACAACAACACGGAAGTCAAAGTCAAAGTGCTGTACGAGCCTGGTCTTAGCGGCATACAAAAGTGGATTGTACCCAGCGAGGGATATTACACGTAAGACTTGAAAATTGAAAAGTATTGTGTGCATTTTTTTAAAATTTTAGGTTCATTGTGTATGGGGCGGGTGGTGGAAAAGGTAGTGGGGCGATGGGTTCTTCCAGGGGGGCCATGGCAAGGGCGGTTGTGGAACTTCGCAAGAATCAAGAAATCTTTCTCTTAGTAGGGCAAGAAGGAACGAATGCTTGCGTGAAGGTACCCGAAAATATAAATTCAACGCCCTCCGTTAATTTTTGTGCTTTTATAGAGTTTAGGTCATAGCAATAACTCATCGTGCCAATCAATTAAGAATCCTGGGGGTCGAAATATGACTGGAATTCGCGGAGTACTACACGTTGATTTAACTGATGGAGGTGGTGGTGGTGGAGGTGCAACATATGTTTTTATGGTAAATTACATTTTCCTAATATTATTTTCGATGACTTTTAATATTAAGGGTCAGAAATTATTAAAGGCCATCCCCGTTTACAAGTTGTCACATTAGAATCGTATTACTGTCTGATCAGGATCATAACTACATTAGTGTCATATCATGTTGGATTCCATTACTCTAAGATTAGGTGAACCCGGGATTATATTAGAGATTAAATTCAACGAAAGAGTTAGGTACTTGCGAACAAGAATAATTAATCATTTTTTTATTATACATATAACACCATAAATTATTCATGAATTTCGAATTTTGTTCTTCTCTTTAGTAAGTTCCTATTTGTTGATAATGTTGTGACAAATCGAAACCTTAAGCTTCTAAAATCTTGAACTTTGTTTTTTTTTTTTCAGAGGAATCGAACTAAGCACCCTCTTCCATTAGTAGTTGCGGCCGGGGGCGGCGGTTTGGGATTGGGGCGCTTCATCGATACAGGACTTCAACATGGCCAAGCAATCAACACATCACGCCCACCAGTAACAGGTCAAATGTATGGACCTAAGTAAGTTTTTCTTTTTCTTTTTGATAAAAGAAACGAAAGAGCACTTCGCCTACACCCACTCAACGAATTTAACACATATCTTTCAAACACCGTAAATATTGATCTATTGTAAAAAATATATTGTGTTCGATGTATTTCAAATAAGATTTCTTCGGTTTAAATAAAAGACCTTCTAATACCATGATAATATATACATAGGTCAGCTGGTGCAGGTGGAGGATGGCAAATGTTCCAAGGACAAATTGCCGTTGGGCATGAAGTTCTAATGGGTCAAGCATTATTAAACGGGGGAATAGGAGGGAAAGCTTGTTACGTCTCTAGAGACGATCACGGCGATGGTGGATTTGGTGGTGGAGGAGGCGGATGTACTGCTGGTGGGGGCGGGGGTGGTTACGCAGGTAATTCGCTTTCCCTTTTTCCTCATTTAATTTCCAAAAAGTTATTTGAACGTGTTTTCATAGGAGGAAACGCTTGGTCAAGAAACTCGACTAACGGCGAAGGTGGCTACTCGTTTATAGATCCTAGCCGCACGGTTCCAAATTTTTCTGAAGCCTTATCCGGTTACCACGCAGGACCAGGCTCAATCCTTATTATCCCTGCAATACCCGGTTGCGGCTGTGACTATAGATGTTTAGCCCTGGACGCCCGACGTTCCCAAGTCGCTTGCATTTGCCCCAGAAACTGGATCCTGGACGCGAACGGAAAGACCTGCCTCAGTAAGCTTTATTAAATACCTGCGATTTATTTTAATGTACTTTAACCTTCTTAGTGTTAGATACAACCGAACCGTTTCCCGCCTGGTTTGTCGTTGGCCTAATAGCGGTCGTTATATGTTTAACATCCGCTATCGGCGTGGTTTGTGTTATGCTATGTGAGTACCTCTTTACCTTACTTTTCCAGAAAATTATTTAAATATCAATGCTTTTAGATAACCGATATCAACAGAGAGCGGCTGTTCTTTTAAGAACCAAAATGCTGTCCGGACCAGATCTGCAACTAAACAGATTGAGAGTTGCTTCAGATAGCATGATGACCGAGTACAACCCCAACTACGAATTTGGAGGGGTTGTTTATACTCTAAAGGATTTGAAAGACATCCCACGGGAGCAATTACGTCTCGTTAAGTAATTTGGCCTGAATCACTTTGCGTCGTGCAAATACTTACATGCAACTCTTTTTTTCCAAATTAGGGCTTTGGGGCAAGGAGCTTTCGGCGAAGTGTATCAAGGATTTTATCGCCAGCGATCAGGCGATACCGTCGAAATGCCGGTCGCAGTTAAAACATTACCGGAGATGTCCACGAATCAGGCCGAAATGGACTTCTTAATGGAAGCGCTGATAATGTCCAAATTCAATCACCCCAACATAGTCCATTTTATAGGGGTCTGTTTCGATAAGCATCCCAGGTTTATCGTGCTCGAGCTACTGGCAGGGGGCGACCTAAAGAACTTCCTAAGGGAATCAAGACCGAAACCTGTAAGCCAAGTTTTTTTTTTTTGTGAGTGTGTATTCTAAGTTGCTTTGCAGGAAAGGACGAGTCCGTTATCGATGAAAGACTTGGTTTTGATAGCCATCGACGTAGCTAAGGGTTGTAAATATTTGGAAGAAAATAGGTTTATTCACAGGGATATAGCTGCTAGAAATTGCCTGTTGACTACTAAAGGCCCGGGGAGAGTAGTCAAGATTGCGGATTTCGGCATGTCCAGAGACATTTACAGGTCTCTTATTTTCTGCCAATTTCATGTTTTCGTTATAATGTTTTAAAATTTATTAGATCCGATTACTATCGAAAAGGTGGAAAAGCAATGTTACCCATAAAGTGGATGCCCCCAGAAGCGTTTCTAGATGGCATTTTTACGAGCAAGACTGACGTCTGGTCTTTTGGCGTGCTGTTATGGGAAATAATGTCGATGGGATATATGCCATACACCGGCTGCGCTAATCGGGAAGTAATGCAACTTGTTACAAGCGGTGGAAGACTGGAGCCACCAGCAAATTGTCCAGGTAAAAAAGGCCTTTTTTTGGGAAAATAGGATTAAAATTGGTGGCGTAACATTGCAGGACCAATTTATGGCATCATGACTCAATGTTGGCATCCCGCGCCCGAACAGAGACCAACGTTTCTGCTCATATTAGAACGACTGGGATATTGTTCTCAGGATCCTCAGGTTATGAGCGCACCTCTTCCAGTTTTTAATCGTCCACCATCACACGAAAGAGATGCAACTGTAATGAGGCCGAATAACACCGATGATAACTGCTTGCAGGTAAATGAATTTTACTAAATTATTTCGTTAATAACGCAATAAAATAAATTAGGTGAATTAGAAATATACGTTGGAATTTTCTTTTTTGTTATTCAACTTTGAATAGACCATGGGAAAAACAAAAATCAGAAGTAGTAGCAGGTAGGGAAAGGTAGTAAGAGTTGACTACGAGACAATCTAAATATAAAAAGCAATGTTTTCATAAAACGTGTAATAATTATAATTATAAAAATATTTCGAAAATAATATTGCTTGCATTGATGAAGCCAATGAAGTTACAAAGAAAACTTTCATGGTTTCAGGTTCTGTAATATGACAAATATTTCATGACGTGTAAGTATCAAAATCCTAACACATTGACTAACAATGACCTTTACTTATACAGTTTAACAACTAATCCTATTCACTGCAGTCATTAAAATTACTCTTTCTGGAACATTTGATTGGTCGGATGCAATTACAAAGTAATCCGACCTTGTCCGTATTTTCTTTACGCTCTTCATAATTTTTTTTTTAAATTGACTTGCCCTTTATATAATATCCCTAAGTGTATTTTGTGGGGCTATTAACAAACATGTTTCCGTATTATAGAGTTGTGAAAAGACTGAAGAAAAGCATTCGTGAAATTACTATCAATTCGATTTCGTCGTTGTAGTGATAACGAGTCGTAATAAAAACTTTGTAAGTGATGTATTTAAAAAGTAGTGAATTTTGAACTTCTGTCTCTTTTCAGGTACCTCAAACCGCAGATTATCTCATACCCAATCACACCATGACCCCTAATACCGTCGGTTCCACATCTTCCGTTGACAAATTGCTTCCTGAGAACTCGGATAGCTGGGAGACCTCGTTTGTAATGCCTCAGTCGAGATCTACGCAGCCTCTCTTGCAAGAAACGGAACATAATCATCAAGATGATGCTGGATCGGTAAGACATAAGTGATTAAAATTCTTCCATTTGGTATTTTCATTTGGCAAAATTAAATTAAAAAATTAGGTATTTGCACCTCCCTTGTTTTGTTCTAATTAGTCGTTATTCGGTTAATGAGATGGGTATTTCTTTATACGCACGGGAATGCATGTATGTAGGTTATCGTTTAATTACGCAAATTAATTAAAAAACACTCCTTAAATTGTATTTTAAATTAAAGCATTAAAGCTGCTATTACGTTGGCTGTTTTATGGCGAGTTTCATGAATTTATTTATTTCATACCACCACACTCTATTTAAACAATCATATTACTGAAGCCTGTTTTGCTTTTCTTTGACATTGTCGTGTCTATACTTGCATTTAAGGATTTCGATTTGTTGAGCAGATTTTCTTAATGTAATCTTTTTGGGGAGAGTTACTTCTTAGGTTTTTGATTCGCACACAACGCTGCTAGCTTAATAATAGGTTGAAAACGTCATATCAAAAGAGGAATTGCAATTTCTTATAAAAATGTCTCAAATTCAAGATTCCAGTTACCCTATAAGAGTATTTGCTTTATGGGTGCATGCAACGATGTAACATGCTCACTTTTATGTTAACAATTATTAAGGTTGCTTTACACGTCTGCAATGCAATGAAAATTGCAAACAAAAATTACATTTGCTGGTGGCTTTGTATTTAAGCAATTTTCTGAGGTCCTAATTTCTGAATGGAAATATTTAGGGTGTCTTATATTTGAATGGTCTTAATGAGGATAATTGTTCATACACTTTGCCGATGAGCATGCGCTCATGGGTCTTTGCCGATGAGCATGCGCTCATGGGTCTTGCTGCAAGACAAGTTGCGACATGTAAAGTGATTGCCTGAAAAAGGGAACAAAAACAGAATGAATGTATTATTTTAGGGAAATAAATTCCACGACCATAAACTTCATGATTTTTTCAAAAAAATTTAAAATATTTTCTTTATAGGTCGATAAACTACTTGCATTAGATTCGACGCAAGGGGCGATCGCGATACAGCCTGCGCCCGTCGCCAACAACGTCCACACCAACCACAATAACAACAACAAAATCGAATCCAGCAGTAACTTGAAGTCGGGGGTGTCTTTGGACGCAGGGGCGTTAATAAAGCAATCGATGCCCCCGGTTCAAGCCAAAAAATACGCGAACGTGACCACGGGGGAAAACGTGACTGGCAATGCGAACGGTATCATTCACAACGGACCTTACGCCATTCAAAACAGTTACATCAACAGTACGAACGCCAAGAAATTCATAAACGAATCAGAAATAAGTTGTTAAGTTTATTACTATTTTATTTTTAAATAATATTTGATATTGTTAGAGTTGACATACAGGTATCCCATTATCTTGCGCGCACTGTACAAAAGAGACATAGTGTACAATGAGCACATAGTTGAAAGCACTTGAAATATAATAAAATGTTATCCCACTATTCAAAATTAATCAGTAGTTTTTTATTTAGATTTAGCACCCGACTGTTTAAAAAATACTTAAGATTTAAAATACAAAAAAAACTACAAATTTCTTAACTTACTTGATGTGAAGATAACATTTAAAATTTAAAAACCAATTAATAAAAATTTCTGCACGATTGAAACAGTCCACCCAAAAGTACTGATCTCGTTTAAATTAAAGAAAAAAACCAAAACTGTTCACTAACGATATAACATACACGTTAACTAAAGGGCCAGATTGACGTGTCAAGACTAATTTAAACGAGATATTAATTATAATAATTTTTTATTAATAATAAATAATAAAAATAATTCGTACTGGACTTATAAAATTAATACGTTTTAGGGCTTGTGTTAGCCACTTTTGTTAACAATAATAGATACTTGTTTAATATGTTTTAAATTAAATCGGATACTTGTGTGGAGTCAGCTCTAATTGTGGGTATACACTGTTTAAAAAATATCAGGTTAATTATTAGCCATGACGTTTTTTATTTAAAAAAAGTAGCTGCTTAGTTTCAAAATTTTTTTAATTTAAATAATTTCAAAATTATAGAAAAAGATATGCTACTGTTTATTTATATTAATTAATAATATAACACCAATAAGAATTCTTTATAAGTCTACAGTGTATTTCCATTTTGTCAAATTAAATTACATCGACTGATTATGTTTTGTGTCCTTTTTTTTTGAAACGATATCATTCATAAAAGAAGTCTATTTTTGTGGTCAGAATGAGCGTCAGTATTGTAGTAGTGTAATTTTAACTAAGTATATATAATATATAAGAGTGGAAAGTAGACAAATTTTGCTTTGTCAGATATTTTCCGATTTACGGAGACTATCTATAGAATACGATCAGTACACGCATATACAGGGTGCTTCATGATCCTTTGTCCCTGGAAATACCCTGTATTTATGTTATAACAATCTGAATTTCTGATGTAAGCGAATGTGACGGTGAGTGCTACAAAGTGTGTCCTAGAATGATTGAGGATTATTTAGTTTTTTTTTTCTATGGGAGTAGATTTCTGTCCATTAAATTAATAAAATATAGCATAGTGCATGTGCTATACGCGAACAATTAGGATTACGCACTGTAACGATTACAATGTGTTGTTTATTATACAGGGTGTTAGAGACGCTTTTTACATTTTTTTGTACACGTTTTTGTATATAATTGAATTAATTTTTAGGCATTTTTGAAATTTATGTCAATGGATTGTTGAAGTTTTAGTCTTAGCTATTAGGAGAAGATTTCTTTACGTGTGCAGTCTGACGAAGTTACCCATTTGTTATAAATATACTTTTGAATACCCGCGCCTAATTAAATCAAATCACAAAATATTACTTCAACTATTATATTATTTTATTAGAGTATATAATGTTATTAAGATTAAGTGATTCTAAAATTTGATATATTTTTCGCTGCAACCCCGCTGATTTTTTTTTTGGCATAAAAGCCGTTAGCCATATACGTAATTTATGAAGAAAATTATGGTTGTGTAATGCGACACTTTCTAAACAAGGCGAATGCCATTTTGCTCAGTTTGACGAAGCTCTCAATTTGTAGTGCACAACATAGCAACATAAAAAAGACAATTCGCGAATATTTAGCTCAGTACAAAAAAAATTGAAAGAAGCATTTTAATGACATTAACGCGGAAAATTTAGGGAACAACAAAATTTAATTTAATTGCTGAAGCGTATTAAGCTTAAATTCTATTATGTACTATAATTTTCTGCAATTAACGATTTGTGAATCAAGACGTCCTTCCGAAAAGCTCATACCCGCTTAAATTTCTGTATAAATTAGAAATTGTTTACAACGGTGTGTTACAGTCGAAATCGCAGAGCACACTCTCACACACATACACAATAAGAACATATCCCAAAATTGTTATCATTAGTCTAATGTAACCATACAAGAAGAAGCGTCATAGAATTTGAGAAAAAAATTTGCTTGCTCTCGTGTTACCGATAAATAAACTGAGAATTTCGATTTTAGCATACCTCCTCATTTCGAATTCACAAAGTCATAAAGCAGAAGCGAAATGGCGATCAGTGCTCACAAAAAAAAATAATAATTATAGTTACGCCTTTCAACACCGTGTACCTACGTTAGATTGGAATCTTAGAAGTTTGAGGCATATAACGTTTAAGTTGAAACGAATAACAACATGCTTTAAATAATTTTAAGAAGTGTATATAAAACATTAATGTACTAAATACCTACTATCACGATGTGGAATCACTTTCCACATCGTTCGATGGAAGTGATGTGGTCACGCTCAGATTACGTCGGTTTCTCATATCTGTAATATTAGGTGTATTTATAATTGTAAGAAGTCCGCGACGAGAGCATACACTGAAGGTCTAGTAGATTTTAGATAATAACAAAATATATAAATATATATTAATGTAAGACTGGCACGTAGAGCCGACGTAATTTGAGGGTGCCAAATGTATTTCTGACGGTGTAATATGTATACAATGGAATTTGTTAGGTATATTTTGAATCATCTTGTTCAAAATATGTGGGGCAAATTGTATTGAAGTTGTATTACATTAAATATATATGTGTTACAATATTTTAGTTTCATTTTTTTTAGTACAGGATGAGTATAAATAAAGTTTCTTAAAATTATACCTACATTAATTTTTTTTTAAATTCTACATACGTAAACACCCTTAAATAGTCGTATCATAAAATTAATTTATATAATTTCAATAAATATTGAACCTTACCAGAGCAATGCCACTAGGCGATATGAATGGTGGAGGTTTTGCTTGGTATATCATAAAATTTATAAACGCCTTACGTCATGTAAACATCGAGAAGGACGTTTATTTGAATCTACTCGTTTTTACAATGCGGTTATAAAACTTTATCATAACTGTATTTATTTCGCTCATCGCCCACTATTTGTTCGCCATGTAACGTCGTTTGGGGGGTACAATATTTCATTAATTATTTCTGGAAAAGTGAAATACATAAAAGGCTATTTTTAAATAGACACTTAATAGTCTAGAGTCACATAATAATTTGTTCTATGTATGTAAAACGAGTACGCTGCAATACAATTTCGTAAAGCTTAAAACATTTCGGATTTTCTTATCGTTGGCGTTTTATGAAATGCCTTAGGTTGAGGCAATTGGCTCTTGTTCAATTGCACTTGCAATTTGCACATTCATAATCCGACCATTAACAAATAATTTGCACACATTTGTGCAAGTATGCTATCGTTAGATTTCTAGCCAATTAAAATGGTCATGGTTGATTGGGTAGTCAAAATTGCATTACGCCAAATCCACTGATTATGTTATGTCTTAAGCTTATGTCTTACGATTTACGCTTTATTTAAGCAAATGCTTGTGCTGCAATGATTGATGATGTGATTCATGTTGCTAAAGAAATGTATATAAAAGTTAAAAAAGTAATCACGCAGTCAATTTCTACCTTTCCAACGCAGAAATATTCTCCTCCTGATTTAGGTCGTCTAGTTACAGCCTGATCTCCAGATTTGTTTGGATAAAAAAAAAAACAGAGAAGGAGTAAATAAGGTAAGTACAACAGTAACGTCAATACATATTATGATGTGACCAGCATCTCCTTAGTTGTTTTTGAGGGAAAAGTAAAAAAAAGTTCATGTGAGAACACTAATACTTATGCCATTGATTTAATATCTACAAAAATAGATACGTTTTGTCTTAAAATTCAAATTCTTATTTCAGCTGGTGTTACACATCAACCCTCTAGGCTTTAGAAAGGTTTATTATTAATTGAAAATGGAAAATCCTATTGTATCAAAGAATGTCGGAAAAGGTTACGGTTGGCAGTTGGATCTGTCTGAGTGGCAAACACCGAAAGTCGACGATAAAGGATATGTTATAGAACGGTTGTTAACGCCCGAGAAATTTGAGCTAAAAAAAGCAACAAGGGTAAGTTTGACATTGTTAATTTTAAATTATAGAAATGTCTAAAGAATCAAAAAGTTCACTTTGCTTCACAGCAAATATTTTTCTCGGTTACGAGAAACTTTCAAAGTCTTTCATCCAATTATAGTTTTATGCGAGTTTGTTAATGCCTTCGTTAATAACTGTTAAGTTGTAGATTTGAATATGGATGGTGTAAATTCCATACTATAGTTTTCCCTATTGTATTGAAAATTTCATGTGGCACAAAAATGTTCATAACTTGAAATTACGTTCGATTAATATTTTTCTTTTTCTTGGCAATAGTTATTCTGAAATACCCCATAGTTCTCAGGAAATAAAAGTAATTATTCTTGTTTGTTGACGCATGGTTGACAGGGCTAAGTAAAGAGTATATTAAATAAGTGATAGTAATAGTAACGGGATGGATAAGTCATGTCTTACTGAGTGAAAATACGCCAGTGACTATTTTCTGAGGAGTGTATTTTCAGTTCGAGGAAAATAAAGTGGTTCAAGATTTTCGTGAATTACGAGACTTGCATCTCAAAAATGGAACATTGTTTGAAGATCCGGAGTTTCCTTGTGATGTCAGTTTAGCGCGCACTGGTGCACGTTTCCAATGGAAGCGTCCACATGTAAGTAAAATTCTTATAAATTAGTAAAAGACTTTCCTTTCTGTACTGAGCAAATTGGTTGGTATACGTAGATTGTATTTTATAATATTGATTGAAATAATTGTTAAACGATGATAGCGTTTTCGTTCACTCCTAGGGTATCCTCTTAGATAGATGTAAATCTTCTTCATTTTTGAAATTTTACTTTTAGGAATTTTGTAAAGACCCTCGGTTCTTTTCCGAGTACATCTCGCGCTTTGACGTTGAACAAGGACTACTGGGCAACTGCTGGTTTGTGGCCGCTGTTGCTAATTTGACTCTCTACAAAAAGTTATTCTTTCAAGTCGTACCAAAGGATCAAAGCTTCTCTGAAAAATATGCCGGTATATTTCACTTTAGGTAAAAAAAGATACAACTTATTACTAACCTTTAAGTAACTGAAATAATTTTAGATTTTGGCGGTATGGTAGCTGGGTAGACGTTGTTGTAGACGACAGACTTCCCGTTTTTTTCGGAGAACTTGTATTTACAAGTTCATCCAAGAAGAACGTATTTTGGAGTGCCTTGTTCGAAAAAGCTTATGCCAAGTAAGAAATTTGCTGTATTTTGTATTCATTTCTGATTTCTCTTCAATTAAAACTTAGAGTGAATGGCTCTTATGAAGCACTAAGAAGTGGTTTTGCAAGTGAAGCGATGGCAGATTTCACAGGAGGAGTAACAGAGAGGTTTAAGGTGAAAGGTAATCCAAATCTCTTTAAAATTATTCTTAAAGCTTATAAGAGGTGTTCCATGATGGGATGTGCTATGGAGGTATGAAGTTTTAACTTCGGTTAATCACGTATTAACTGATAATAATTAAAACTAGAGTGATATCATGGAGGAAGAAACTCCAGAAGGCCTAGTCGGCTGCCACGTCTACAGCATAACCAAAGCAAAATATGTGGACACTACCATTGGAACAATTCCTTTGCTACGTTTGAGAAATCCTTGGGGCAGAGGAGAATGGAAAGGACGTTGGAGTGACAAGTAAATTTGCTTTGCACTTTGAAATTAATAAATACTGCCAATTATTTTTTCTCGAGTTCAGAAAAGTGGCGCTTTGTTTCGAAACATGAAAAAGAAAAATTACGTCTGAGTTTTGATAACGATGGTGAATTTTGGATGTCTTTCGAAGACTTCCAAAAACATTTTGATGACATGGAAATGTGTCACTTGCTTCCGGATTATTTGGAAGACGTACAGGTTCGGGAAGGTAGAAAGCGATGGGAAGTTGCTTACTTTGAAGGTGAATGGGTATCAGGCACTTGTGCGGGTGGATGTAGAAATTATGCAGGTAATTTTTATTTCTGTTTCTCTATACAAGAAACTTCATTTGAATAGAATAATTAAAGGAATAGTTTCGTTATAGACACTTTTCCGAGTAATCCTCAGTATCGCATCAAATTAACAGGAGTTGATGAGGATGATGATGATGGCCATTGCACGTTAATTGTTTCACTCTTACAGAAAACGAAAAGATATGAAGAAAAAAATCAAGACCATTATGCTGTCATTGGTTTCCAAATATATCACGTATGTTGAATATTCTCTCGTACTAAATTGATTTTATGTATTTTACACAAATTAAGCATAATTTAACTGCCAACTAGTTTCAATTCGACAAAGTCATCATCTGTTTTAAAAAAATTATTGTTTTAATTTATTTTTTAATTTTCAGCTACCTAATCCCGATAAGGTCCCTGAACCTCTCGATTCGAACTTCTTTCGGTATAATGCAGCTGTGGGCAGTGTACCAACCTTCACCAACTTTCGTGAAGTAAGCTATCACTACAAGCTTCTACCAGGGACATACTGCATAGTGCCATCAACATTTTATCCGAACGAAGAAGGAGAATTTGTCTTGAGGATATTTTCTGAAAACAAATTATGAAATATTGTATTATTAATAATTATCCCATAAACTCGAATCTTAAAAATTCAAACGCTCGTCGTTCCCTTTTTCAATTCAAAGAATCGAAATCTGTATCCTACAAATCCACCTCTTTACCCACCATATCTCTTAAACACATATTCTCATGGACAAAATTCAATCCTTATTACTTTTAATAAATACACAATTATATAATGTAATGTAACCAAAGGTATAATTTTTATCCTCTGTGAATGCAAATAAAACTAAACTGCTATTTAGAAAAAGTGAGAATTTATGTATTTTTCCTTTTTCATTTCCTGCAAAATAATTTATAATATCTGAAATGAGTTGTGATTATGCATTTTTTGCTCAAAACTTCAAATGAAAACGTTTTTATTTAGTATGTTTGTCCTTCATTTTTGCATAATCTGTGTAACTACAATCGTCTACCTAGAAGAATCCAACCAGAGATTCGTTCAATAGTTTCACAGAAAAAAAATGATTAAAATAAGAATGTTTTATCGCGTAGCTTTTAAAATTCGACGTTTTGTGGCATTTATTTATTTTCTTTTTATTGCGATTGATGATTTTTTTTCTTTTACTATATAACTATTTTTTTTAAGTACAATGGAATTCTGATTGTCAAATTCGTTTTTATCAGAGGTTCGCATTCTTACATTCCAGTTTTATCCGAGACTGGTCTCATTTAGGTAATGAGAATTTTTCAAGTCAAAGCTAACGGATTACTATTTATCTAAAATCTAAGGTACAGTGGTGGCCACGAAAATCGTTACCCCTGCGTGCTAACCTCGTCCTTATTGACTTGGAAATGCAATGGAAGCAACTGCAATCGCTTGTTACATGTTCATCTAGTCTTGACCACCAGTAATATATTTATATGTATATTAATATTTCATTCGAATATTCAAATATTTATCTCGATTTTGCTCTACATGACAATTTATCAAACTAATCTAATAATTCTAATTTTATGATCTACTATAAATAATATACGATCTGAAAATACATACATTTATTAAATACAGTTCAAATTCTATGATGTCATATAAACCAAAGACGTTCTTGCACGAACAAGTCGTGTCTTAACATAATCATTACGTGATTTCACACAAGGTGATTCACAACCTGAATAGACTACAACGAAATATCTGTAGTAATCGAGGTCCGACAAGGTCGATACAGCGGAAACTGATATGACGCACTTGGGATTGTAAAACTTAAATCAGTAGATGAAAATAACTATACTATCTGCACTGTGACGTACTCTATAACATCTTTATTTTTAACTTTTCAACGCACGCAGTTAGTTAGAGGACCATACATCCACACACCTCAAATACAATGAATATTTTCTAGATTAAAAATCACAGTTTCATTTTTGAGGGGCACAATTCTTGTAGTTACTCTCGCTTATTCTGGCCGTAAAAAAATAAAGAAACTAAATTGCGGGAAAGTAAGTTTAGTCATCGACTGAAACGATTCCCCACGGAATTCACTTCTTAGCATGAGTCGACATCGACACAACTGCCAACTAAAGCTAAATTGCAGACTCTCACAACACGAACGACGACAAATGTTCACTCGAATATTCTCGTGATAATTTTGCGTCTTATGTCGCATTCACTGCGCATAGTGAAGTGCATTCGATCGACGAAAAAAAATAGTGATATTGTGGGTGAGTGTTGTTTCGATAAGGATTCGGTTTTTATCAGTGTGAGTAGTTAGAGGCCAATCACCGTGACAATGAATGCAAATCACTTTTTTGTGTGGGCCTCATCGTCATCGTCATCGTCATCGTCATCAAATCATCTTTGATTGGATAGATTGCATGATATCAATTTGGTGCATGGAAAAATGTATTTAATCATTTGACATAAGTATGTCATGCATTTAGATTAACACTATTTAATACAACCATTGAATTTTTTTGTTATCTTTAGTGATTTGTAGTGAAGTGGTAAACAAAGGGGCAAGTTTACCCTTTCTACTATCACGTTGATCTCTAAAAATAGAAGACCAATGCTGATCTTATTTTTTGCTTTTATTTCTTAAAATACCTAGGTACAATTTTCTGTTTAATATTTTGGCAGAAATTAGATAGGTGGATTTAAATTTAATTCCAAGAAATATTTGACTAATACGAAAGTAGAAGACAGACTCATGCAACAAAAGAATGAGAACATCAAGCAACAGTTTTATGATAAAGGAAAATTTAACTGCATCAGTTGATTCCTTTTAAAACACCTACACTCAATATTTTACATCTATGTACTTATAAGAAGTTATAAATTGATGATATTTAAAAAATAAAATTAGGAATTTCGATTAAAAATTAGATGCATACGTTTCTGAAGTAGATTTAAACAAAATAGTTAAATATAAATAATTAATAAATAAATTGTAAGCAGTTACTTCTTTTCGTGAACGTTATTAATTGAAAGCAATTTATATAACTAGTTTGTATCGAATAAGCTCATGTTAACATCCAGTATGTAACTGATATTTTCCTATAAGTTTAATTAATTTTTTAATCACATTTATTACAAATCTTGTTTTGTTCTGAATTTCTGGCTTTTACTTAGGGTTTTACTCGTTAACATATTTATTTTTGTGAAATGTTGAAGTATTTAGAATTAAAATAATTGAAAATATTCTGAAAAAATTGTTATTATAAGTTAGTAATTCAATAGTGATCATAGTGATCAAGTTTTAAAATATTTTCATTATCAAATAGGTTTGTCTAATAAAATTGTTACATGAGCAGATGCATGTTTGTTTGTTGGTTATTATATGATAGGAACATATTATATATCGTTACATTAAAAACTATTTTACATTATTTCTGTACAAGTATTTCATAGTTTATGGGCAATGAAACACGTCATACTTTATTAATACTTTTATCACTTTTTTTTATTCATGATCTCAGTAACTCGGCCAATTTAAAAAGGATCATCCATATTATTAGTTAAGATAAGTAGTGTAATACATGTACAGTCGTCGCCATTAAAATCGTTACCCCTGCATGCTAACCTTGCCCTTATCGACCTCCGATGGTAACACCGGCTATCGTATCGCTATCATCGTGTCCTTCGAATCGTAAAGGAGCTCTTACATGAGCAATTAAAATTGTCCAATTGCTGGCAACTTCAGTAAATTTTTACGTCATTGCAACATCTAGCAACATATGGCAACACATTGTACGAAATATGTGGAGCAACTCTTTGTCAATTAATTGCTCAATATTGCCCAGCGATATGGATTAGAATCCAGCAATTAGGCAATGAGTACGTACACGATAAATTCAGCGGAGCAACTGTTGCCGATAATAAACGTCAACAAAAAAACTACTAACATGAGAGATCTGAATTCTGTGATAATAAAATTCATCGATCACAGAAAGAAACGCAAGTATATAAACGAGTGCGATAGAAACAAAAATTGCTTGATGTTTTGCAAACCCCATGGACATATGGCAACTCGTAGCGACAATATAAGCGTGATAATATGGAGCAATATTGCCATACGTTGTTGAAATAGTTGCTAGGAATAGAATGGTGTTGATGGATATAGCTCCATTAATTGCTCCACTAGGTCGCCGAGCAATTAATTGCCGTAAAAATTGCTCGTATAAGAGCATCTTAACGATTTACTTGGCCACGTGTGTATGTACAGTTGTGTGCAAAAAGGTATTGTACAGCTACGTTTTAAATATCTTTGCTTTTGAGCGGCAATTGGCTTTTCTATTTTTGTGTTCGATAATATTATTATTGCCAGAAACCGTACATGCAACAAAACTTGTACAACAATTTTTTGAACTTACTTGAATGCACATACAAAGTTACACAGTAAAAAATCTGTACAACACTTTTTTGAACACGACTGTACATATAAAAATACTATGTTATGGTACAGTTTAAAATTATGTCTCTAACACGTGACTCTTCTACTCATAAACAAATATTTACAATAGATGTTCCACAGTAAACAAATTACTATTTAGCAAGTGACGTTTACTTCAGCAATGTGTTAGGCTTCAGAGAAATTTCTTTTCTATCAAAAGTTAAAAAATATAAAAGTGATATTTTTTTAATCTCTTTAATTTTTGTACGTTACTTGTAACTCTCTTGATTGTTGCATTCTTACGAAATAACACACATAGAGTGTTCAAACTTAAAATAAAAATTAGGGTATAACATAGCATATATGTAAGTACTAGCATATGCAAATTAAAGTAGAAATAAAATTAAGTAGTCCCATGATTTAGCCCTGCATGATATACATTTTATGAGTAATAGAACCAGTTCATTTAATGATTGCAATAATAAGGTTTATCATGTTTTGTTTACCTTATATGTATTACTATAAAAAAAGTTCCATATGGAGGAGAAAGTTATTTATTCTGTTATGCAAGGATGTATGTCATTGCTCTTGGCCCAGTTATAATAATTGTAACATCTATACAATTTGAATGAAGGTTATTCCACGGAATTAATTTATAGATACAAATTAGTCTAAATGTACCTGCGTTTAAAATTTAGTTAGTGAATTTGCTTTAAACAAAGATCGTCGAAAATATATTAACTGTTCTGTATTGAATAGTTCTGCAATGGTAAAGAAAGACAGAGAAAAGACGTGATTAGTAATTATCAATTGGAGCGCCCACGTAATGCGAAAAGAATTCTTCTCACCAACGATTTATTTATATGAGTCAAATAGTTTTCTTGAAAATTACGTCATGAAAACCGAAATAGAATTTTAATTAACATTAAATTCTCTTTACAAAAAAATGGACAATTAAATTTAGGTCGCACCTATTTGGGCTAACTATTAGCTATAAAGGTTGGTGTGATCGACTTCGACTGCTAAAAGTGACTCACCTAGATATTTCCCTAATTACTTTTTTTTGCGGTTAAAACCAAAACTACAATTCTCGGTGTTTTTACCACTATTTTCCCATTTCAAATTTTTAATACCACATGAGAGGAGTGCCATTATTGATCGTGATCAACAAAGGTAATTAACGTCTGGCAATGAAGTTTTCCCAACGGGGAAGACCTACTTTATACTAGTAATTTTTAATCAGGAGAACAAAGAGCAACTATTAAGTTATTATTTACTTTATAAATTACAGGCGGTATGTTGAATTTACTTACACAAAGATGAATCAGGCGGAACACTAATTAAAATTTCATGGCCTCATCTGTTATCATATGTTGTCATGCTATATTTTGGGAGCGACTCAGATTTGTAACCTATAAATATTTTTAAACGTAGTAAAAAAGACGAGGCGAATGGTTTTCCTGTTACAAAAAAAAATTATTTTAGAACAGCAACTGTACTGCATTTAATAATTAAGAATGCAATAAGTTTGTTTTCAAATTTCAAACGAAAACGTACGAAGGTCGTCAGTTTTATAAATATCTGTAATTATTTCTATTGAAGCTAATGTTCCTGAACAATTAGTAAATTAGTTCATGACGTTAAAGTCTCATTCAGAACTATACATAATTTTATTTTAATTGTATTTTAGTTGTAATCCAAAAATGTACCTACTGCTGTGTCAAATTGAGGAATTGAGATTTTAAGTTTTCCAAAATGACTAACGTCTTTGTTAAATTTAATTACTTTACGAATACAATACCGGGTGTTGGTGACAAATCGCTATTGTAATTTGCCAAAGATAAAGAAATATTATTTTTGTTATCTATGTATTAGAAATTAGAGCGAACAACGGATGTTCCTATTGCGAAAGCTTATATTTGCATGACTTAGTAAATATTAAATTCAAAGAAGTATGTACTCCTATATAGTTTTTATGTCTGAAGTTTATCGTTCAATTTCTTATAAAAACACTGATAACATTAAAAGCACCTAAGAACTAAAAAATCGTTTCTAACAACTTTTTCATCCATCCATTTTGTCTTGAGGGAAAAGTAATGGGGGAACACTAATTTATTTGCTATTGATTTATGCAAGAAAAAGGTGCGTTCGCCCCCATAAAAGCTCTAATTCATTCCATTCTTATTTCAGCAACTGTTTCATATCAATAGAAGAAGGCTGTACTAAATATATCTTCAGTAGGTAATTGTTGAAAATGCAAGGCTATGGGTTTAATTACCAGCAGTACTACAATGCCTATCCAAATATTAATTATCCACAAGGCCCTTGTGCGTCAAACGGCTACGGATGGCATGGAAATGGTTACGGTTGGCAGGTAGATCCGGCTAGGTGGCAAACACCGAAAGTAGATGAGGAGGGAAAAGTTGAGGAGCCTGTGTTAACAGCCCAGAAACTTGAGAAACAAACATCATGGGTAAGTTTAACTTCAAGTTATAGAATTAGTTGGAAATAATATAGAAAATAAGAACGTCTACAAAATATCCAATTTATTTTCTTACCGGAAATAAAATTTTCAGAATTTGGACAGTATATTTGCTGTGGTAAGTTGCGTGTGTTTTTTTGGATAATGATTTCCTTTCATTAGTATTACTTTGAAAGTTTTGAGTGTTTCGTCCAGTTTTAGTTTTGTGCGAGTTTGTTGATGTGTTGCTCGTTATCTTGCGCACGCACCCTCTGGATTATTAAGTTTTAATTTACTGATATGTGTTATTCAACACGTTAATTAAATGACGTAATGAAAACTCATCACGAAATGCATTTATTTTCCTGCTTATCTTAGCAGATAACTTCAAGCCAGTTGTAAACACAGCGACCTTGTTATTGTTAGTCTCTTTTATTCTTTTCAAGTTTTAATAAATTTGAGGATTTGATTTTATAAAGAATCTGTACAAAGCGAGGCCCAGAGTGGATAATTTATTTGAAGGAAAAGCTTTCTTGGAATACAGCCAACTGGAGACAAACAAATTCAACGTGTAAAAAATTTCAACAATATATCTTCCAACTAAACTTTTCTTGCATTCAAGAGAACTTACTTTACTTAAAAAAAAAGTGGAATAAGAGGACATTCTTAACGAGGTTTAGTTCCAATAAAATCACTTGATTTAATAAGATATGACCATTGTACATATTTTATAAAAAGTAAAAAGTAATTTGGCCTCATATGGATTCACCTCCTTTTTTTGGCTCTTCCTTTACGGTTTTATCCAGCACCAGTGAAAACATTTGTGGACTTAATTTGACTCTTTGTATTGTTTCGAATATTTCTGATCTCTCTCCTGTTTTGTTCTTACGTAATTTTGTCATCTCGTATAGGGCTTGTATTCATCGGCATGAATGACTATGTAGTTTTATGCAGATATAATAATGTACATTGCAAATACAGAGTTTCAAGTGCACAGCAGCTATGATTGTTGGATATCCTAGGATAAAAATAAATAAATAAAACACAGCCGAAACTTTTTAAAATCCGAACGATACTATTGGCATTAAACGACCACGACCCCTGTAATTAATGCAATTAAAATAACTGACATTTGTTTCTTACGTTGGGGGGCAGGGGTAAAGTAGAACTGTGTTACAAAAATCAATAATGTAGGCGCCGGTGATCCCTGTATACATCTTTCCTCTTTGCCAAATATGTCGGGGTCTCAATTATCTCCCTGATACCATCGTGGCCGTACACTCGAAGTGTTGGATGTCTTTAGACTTGTATACGTAATTAATGACAGTGCCTTAATTGACGAGAGTTAGAGCGTCATTGTGCCAAAATGCGTGTTCCAAAAAAGATAGATTTCTACAATCAGTTTAAGGTATGTTAAGAATTTCTGTTCTTACGCTAATGAATACGTCACAGAAACATATGTCGTCATATATGGATTTTAACGTCACAGAATTTACTACTGTAGTAGTCACGAGGAGACGTGATGCACTGATCTAATTGGTACACAGAATTTGTGAGTTTAATAAATTTTTAGACAATAACTTTTTGAAAGTGCTACGTATATAATATTGCTTGTCTTTTTTTTACTGTGCACTGAAAAATTCTTATTATAGGAAAATTTAATTAAAGTGAGGGAACAATTTATTATAATGAAGTAAATTTAAATAATTATTGAATTATTGATAATTGTTATACTTTTTTAACTGCATTAATTTCTGTAAGCAAAATATAATTTCTGTGACAATTCAATTTTTATTAAATAAGATATAACAATAGTTAACATAACATAAAATAATAAGAGATAGGAAAACAAAAAGAAGGAAAAGGTGTCTATTCCTAATTGTTAGTATGTATTATTTTTAACTGACGTTTAAAAATTGCTTTTAAAATTTATCTCTAAATTGTATTTCCAAAAAAATATGTATTTTTTACATATTGTTTCATTGCAAGGTAGGGTAAACATTCCACACCTTTCCACGTACTCAAATAAAGATATCAATTAGGTTTATTTTTAGAAAATGAGGAAGCTATTAATATGGTCGGGTGTTTGCTCTCTCGACGTCTTCCAGCAGGCACACTATTATTCACAAGATCTCCAATTTAAGAAAGTGAAACTTCCTTGTATTCACACTTTAGTTATTTTATACAAAAGTCTAAGAGAGAAAATATACAAAAAGTGTAACATACTAAACATAATAAAAATAATAGTGACTTAAGATATGGAAAACTTAACACAAAAGGAAAAGAAGAACGAAATATATATGTATATATTTTATACAATTTTATATATACGCCATTGTTTTATTATATGTTGGTTTGATCAATCTGAGTTAAGAATACAACGTGACCTCCGACTGCGAGAGGTAAAGCTGACCAAAGTTTAAAGGAGGTATCTATATAAAAGTTCTTAAAATTATCAATTGATCGATCGACATAATTATGTATATTAAGAAAATGACGTGTAGTTCTAAAACAACAATTTTTTTAATAATACGTTGGAACATTAACTACAATTTAATTAATTTTAATGGAAACAAATTGGCTAGAATAAAAAATTCAAATAAAATTGATATAAATACAGTGGGACATCTCTTGTGTTACTTTAATTAATTTTGTCGTCGTTCATTGTTTATTTATCTGCGCATTATCATCTGCTGGCAATTAAGTAATTACAATTAGTACGAAGTGTTGCGAGCGAGGTTCCCGCTTTTTCTGTTATCATCAATATCCTTCCTAATACAGATCCTTTTTGCCATTGAATTCAGTGTGCGTGTATCTGCCGGACGTGAACGTCGTCGTGACACTTCTTTGTCATCGACCAATATTAATCTAACCATGCTGAAAAAATTATTTCGGCGATCCGGAACGAAGGAAAAAGAGAACGTTTCGCCCCCAGAAAATATTAAAGATGACAAAGAGGAGAACGTGGAAATGGTGGCCGTCGAGAAGAAACAGTCCAAACTCACCAAGCATTCTGTTGTGCCTTCTGATATCAAACAGGCAGCTAAGCCGAAGGTTTTCATCGACATCACCAACGAAAAAGAAATTGTTACGACGTACATTAACGTGGCAAACCTAAACGCACAAGCCCCGAAAATAAGTGTGCGGGATATTATTAATAAAAATAGTCAGAACACGCACTGTTTAATTTCTGACGGCGTTTCCAGCGTACCTAGAAAAATCTACAAGGTAAATTAATTTAGCACTTGCACCTGCACTACGGTTTTCTATTTTTGCATAAAACTTATTGATTTGTAATTGATAGAAACAGGACAATAAAGTTATTTATTTGCATGCAAGTTTGAATTCTCCATCGCAAGGCAAGGCCAAGCGAAACCTCAAACTGAGAGACATGTGGCCGTCTTTTTTGTTTATATCTGGTGAGGAAGATATAATCGTCTCTGACATTCAACATGTGCGTTAAAGAAAATGTAACTTTGTTCCAATTAGTCATTTCTGTTCTCGTTCTAAATGAGGTATTTTTTTACCTCAGAGTACTTGTAAATTTTATGAAACTTTATTAAGAAAACGAAGGAGACTGGTTTTATAAACTTGAAAGAGCTAGAAGGAGAGGCTAAAATGGTTCTTAGATTGATAGGAATTATAACAAGGAGAAATATAAAAGAATCGGGTAACAAATTAATGTTATATTTTAGAAACAAACTTCCTTCCGTATTATACGCAGCAAATCACAACATAATAATTACACGGTTCTTATCAGCATCCTTTCAACCGCGATTATAACAGGGCGTTTTCAGTACAGCCGCATATGTTTGCAAAAGAATACGTGTTTTCATTTGCAAATCGAAAATGTCCCAACGATATTCATTTCGAAAATTTTTCAAACGATCGGCCAAGAAAGAGAAGGAAAACGAGGGCCCAAACGCGCACAGTGATAAAGAAGACACGGCAAAATTGTTAATCACCAACGATTACAAGTGCTTGAAAATTAGTAGGGGTGTCGAAACCGCCCCTGCGAAAACGGAATCGAAGGTTCTCGTCGAAAAAACTAACGAAAAACGTAATGTTCAGCCGAGTGAAAATTTGAAAGCGGGGGGTAAATTTGTTACTACGTATAATGTGGTAAACTTGCCCGGAAATACCGCAATTAAATTCGAAAGGAAAAATTCAACTCCTCGTTTGGATCAGCAACGCATCAACAATAAAATATATAAGGTAAAAATTATTGCATTACGTGTTTTATCTTCATCGTTTGGAAATAATGATATTTTGATTTTGCTATAACAAGGAATGTGGCTATAAAGTACTTTTTTCTTGCATTCTAAATTTCTTCGTAAAGAAATATGGTAAATGATATAAATGTATGCTTTAAATTAGAACCGACAACTAAATACGTAGAGTATTTGGAAGCACTTTGAACAATATCTTTACTTATGGGACAACATTGGTCATAAATTTGCCTCATTACATGATTTTCCTTTTAAAGCTTTGCTATTTTGGCCCCACCTTTTAATTTAATTTCGTTCGGTTCTTACGATTATTAAAAGAAATATTTCGTAATTTTATTAAGGCCGCTTTACTCTGCCTTATTTCTTGTACAAGGTTTGGTTCAATTTAATTTGTACAATAAATTGTATCAAAATTTAAATTGAATCAAAAACTATCAAAAAAAAATAGAACGTGTTCTATCTGCAAACTGTATTTGCAGTCCAAGAATGCCTTGTTCTAAATATTTAATGTAGAAATTGAAGCAAATCTTGCGCAAGAAATAGGGTGGTCTAAAACGGCCTTTAGAAATAAAACCTCCATTTTTTAGTTTTATTTATAAAATAGTTTATAATGTATATTCGATTTTTGAATTGTTTTCTGTCAATTTATTCTCTAATTGATGTTATTCTAAATTTCTTATTTTTAGTACAATTATTCTTGTATACAGGGTGATTTTTGAATAGACTAACAAAAAAAAAAGCAGTTGAAAGAATAGTCATCATAGAACATAGGATAAATGTTTTTAACATACATATTTTATTTTTCCAGAAATAATTAACGAAATATTGTACCCCAAACGACAATACTTCCATGGTGAGCAAATAGTAGACAACGAATGAAATAAATACATACATTTTTTTTGCAAGTCGGTTTTGAGTGTAATAGGTCCGAAACAGGTGTCTAGAGGAATCCGTTGCAATCAAAACCGACTTGCAAAAAAATTCTAAACTTTCAAAATGCTTTGACAGCAAGTTTGGCTGCCTTGTGTGGGATGACTTATTTGGCAGTTATTAAATTTGTCAATTTTCACACAATGTTAAGTGAAAAATCGGCCACAGGATGTCGCGACATAAACTATTGAAATAAATACAGTTAAAAAAGTCCTTGTCGATGTTTACATGATGTACGATCGTTCTGCATATTAAGAAAAATGCATGCATGCGTCATCTACCACGTCAGCAGCGAATAAAGGTAGTGTTTGTAGAGCAGAGACGGGGTCACACGTATTTTATTTTTATCACCCCCAGAACCTGTTAAACATCCACCCAGAAGGTGAATTCAGCACACCCGATCCAATCACATGACGTAACGCGTTTATAAATTTTATGGTATACCGAGCAAAATCTCCTGAGTACAGATCTCCAGTGGCCTTGCTCTTGGAGGATTCGATAATTAGTTAAGAATTTACGTTACTATTCAGACACTGGTTTTAAGAATTTATTTTAAACTGAAGCTTACGTTAGGACATTTATTTAATTTATTTGTTTAGCTTAAGATTCTGACAATCTTATAGTAGTTCGGTTTTTTCCTACGCTATCGATTCTCCCCGGAAACAATTTGCCCTAGTAAATACTCTACAGGGTCCTTTCCAGTCTTAAAAAAATGATTATTAACAAAAAAACTTTTTCTAAAGTGCATGTGGTCCATTACATAATCTTCCAGGATTAAAAATGTGTATGACGTGGTACAATTTTGTAACAACCAAGCTAGATTTAAGCAGTGTTTTCCTACAAATGAGTTCATTTTGTTAACACTATACAGCACTGAATCATTCTCTACGTAAATTATGAACCACTTAAATAAATAAATAAAATAAATGTTACCGGAAGACTCATTGTTTGGGTTACTGTATTTTTATCAGTGCAGCTTTTTTTTTGTTGTTAAACTATTCAAATTACTAAACATACAATGCATTTCATTATATATTTTTGCTATCTGATATGAAGGTGTACTTAAATTTATCCTGCCCTTATCTGTTGTTTGAGTCTCAGTTTTTTGGATAACAAATCAGTCGCCGCGTGAATTTTAATCAATCGACATGTTTTCGCAAGTTTTACCCGCGACGTTCCACGGCGGTAAGAATGATGAGAGTGAACCGATGATTAAAAAGAGCATTTACAAAAATGACACGGCCATTATAAAAAAGTTTCTTCTGCCAGAGTGCATCGATGAAGTGACTGTGCCGAAAATTATAAACGAGCCGCACGTCGAAGAAGAAAAAGTTTCCGCCTCTAGAAAATTAGAAGCGGCTAAATTTACTAGCGGACAAAGACATTTTTCTAGTAGTAAACACGTGACTTTTAGAAGTACCGTGGGTGGTCGAAATAGAAACCGACTCAATATTCAATATGAGGATCGGGGCCATCGTCGAATTTTCAGTAACACACGAAGCATTTGTGATAAAATATATAAGGTATTATTTATATCCTCTCCTGTGGTTTCAGCATCTAAAAAGTGTAGATACATATTCACTAATTTCATCAGGGTTACGTTTTATAAATGAAAACACTATCTGCACAATACAAGTCACATTTTGTGGGCGACAATGTTTCGCTAGCACAGGGACATCTTCAGAAGATATAGTCTATAACTGAAAATGCAGTTAAGTCTTCAACTTGAATTTTTTTCTGATGTGCTATTTATAATTTATTTTTAGATTATGTTATGATTATCTTTGTTATCTGAATTAATTAGTTATCTTTTAGGGATAACAACCTTTGGTACTCTAAAATTTGGCACTATCTCGGATTAAAACTTATTTTTATCGTTCGTGAGTCACAATAAAAATTCTAGGAAAACGCGATTGATTCAGGTTGATTGAAAGTTAAAGAGATATGTGGAACGTCTTTTGATTTTCGTTCATCTTCTTGTTCCTTTTGTTGTTCACTTCACTTTCTTGTTTCTTTTGTTGTTTTTGGCCGTTAAATGGAACTATAGATCATGTTCTATTTTTTATGACAATCTAATTTTGAATGCAAAATATTGTGCAATTTAATTATTATTGTTCAAGGAATTGAACCAAATCTTGTGCAAAAAATGTGTAATTTGTATAGTCTCAAATAAAAAGTTACATTCTACATGCAATGAGTTTATTTCTATTCTTATTTCTTTTGTGCCGTTTTATCTCGAAACGGTTCCTATTTTCGCAAGTTATTTTAAAAGTAGGTAATCGAAAATAACATGTGCTTGCAGCTTGGTGAAAAGGGGTCAGGTTTAAGGGCTCGCGGAGAAGTTCAAGATTTTTACGAATTACGAGACGAGCATCTCGAAAATGGCACTCTCTTCGAGGATCCAGATTTTCCCAGTGATGACAGTTCTCTGTACTATAGTCAGAGGCCTGATAGGCGTTACGAATGGAAACGTCCACATGTAAGTGTAATTCCTTTTCTTATATTCACTTCAGTTTCATGTGGAAACTTGTTTCAGAATTAACTAAAAGTTTCCCAATTTTTTTTAAGTGAACATTTCGTTTTTAGGAAATCTGTGATGACCCTCAATTATTTGTTGAGGGTTACTCTCGTTTTGACGTTCAACAGGGGGAACTGGGGGACTGCTGGCTCTTGGCCGCCGTCGCTAATCTGACTCTCTACAGACGATTATTCTTCCAAGTCGTACCAGAGGACCAAAGCTTCACCGAAAAATACGCCGGTATATTTCACTTTAGGTAACCAAAACGGCACAATTTCTTACCATTTTTTTTAAATCAAATAACCATTTCAGATTTTGGCAGTACGGACGTTGGATAGACGTCGTTATAGACGATAGACTTCCCACTTACAGGGGACAGCTTATATTTTTACATTCAACTGAGGAAAACGAATTTTGGAGTGCCTTACTCGAAAAAGCTTATGCCAAGTAAGTCAAGTCAAGCAGACTTCCAGTTTATGTAATCAAGTAAACTTTTATTAGATTGCATGGCTCTTATGAAGCACTGAAAGGTGGTTCAACATGCGAAGCCATGGAGGATTTCACCGGAGGGGTAACTGAAATGTACGAGATGAACGCTAGTCCACCAAATCTCTTCAAAATTGTCCTCAAAGCTTACGAGAGGTCTTCCTTGATGGGGTGTTCTCTAGAGGTATCAAAGTTTTGAGCTTTGGCAAACCATGTAATTAACTGTTACTTATTAAAATCAGCCAGATCCGAATGTCTTGGAAGCGGAAACTCCGGAAGGCCTAATACGCGGACATGCCTACAGCATAACGCGAGTTAAATACGTCGACATACAAACCCCAAACACCGTGGGGAAGATTCCTTTGTTGCGTTTGCGAAATCCATGGGGCAACGAAAATGAGTGGAATGGACCTTGGAGTGACAAGTAAATTTGTACTATTAGTACTAGTAGTAAATGTACTTGATTGTTTCATTTTTAGATCGCCCGAGTGGCGTTTCATCCCGGAACATGAAAAGGAGGAGTTAGGTTTGACTTTCGATAACGACGGCGAATTTTGGATGTCTTTCAAAGATTTCCAAGAACATTTTGACCGAATGGAAATCTGTAACTTGAACCCCGATTCCTTAACAGACGAAGAGGTGCAGGAAGGTAATAAGAAGCGGTGGGAAGTGTCTTTCTTTGAAGGTGAATGGGTGAGAGGAGTTACTGCAGGTGGATGTAGAAACTATTTAGGTAAACTTTATCATGTTTAGCAAACTCGTCTCTAAGCACAGTAATTTTTTTTTCATTACAGACACCTTTTGGAGTAACCCTCAGTATCGCGTCACGTTAACAGAAGTTGATGAAGGTGACGATGATGGTAAATGCACATTAATTGTTGCACTTATGCAGAAAAATAGAAGATCTCAACGTAATATGGGCATCGACATTCTAACCATTGGCTTTGCAATCTATTACGTAAGTTGAACTTACACACTTAAGGCAGGCGGCCACTGAACGCGAAACTAAGCTAAGCTAAGCGAAACTAAGTTTTTTGAAAATTAGATCCAACGTAATCTTACGCGGACGTGGCAACTAAAGCTAAGGGAAGAGAAATTAGGATAGCAAAGATATAAAACAATGTTTATCTTCGCTCGGTTGCCTCGTCCGCGTAAGATTACGTTGGATTTAATTTTCAAGAAACTTAGTTTCGCTCAACTTAGCTTCGCTTCGCGCGCAGTGGCCCGTCACCTTTATAGAGGGCGACGAGGCGAATCCAACGGTGCAAGCCGCAGGTCTCTATCTCGAACCGTTTCCGAGAAAAAAATTAATTAAAAAAATACGGCCCCACAAATATTTTGACAACCAGCAGTGCAGTTGTTTTGTTGATTAGAAATTCAAAATGCGTATGAAAATCGGAGAGCCTTTGTTAATTTAACCAAATATCTATCTTCAAAAACAAGAAAGTAACAGTTCACAGCGATTCAAATTGAGCACCTGTATATGTACTTAATCGTACGCATTTTAAGTTAAGAAACAATCAAAACTGCTACGACTCAGCGGGGGTGCACGTATTTCTTGCAATCAGAGTTTGTTAAGTAAAACGGACGTTAATAAGATGAGCGACTAATTCTAGGTGGCTGAGTTAATAGCTAAGCGCTGAGCGATCGCTGAGACGAGTTGAACGTATTCTGTGCCCGTCATCTGTAGACTAGTGTAAATTACTATGGCAACATCAAGTTACAGGAACCTGTAATCGCTAGGTCACGCTATGAGCCCAAAGATGGCTGCATCAGTATTTTTTTTAAATTAATTCCATTAATATAATGAGTTCATGGAGAATCGGCCTGCGCCGCTTGATAAATAACAATCAATCGATAAAAATTTAAATTTTGCGCTTATGAGAGCACCTTGACAGCTTTAGAGATTTCTGTAAATCAGAAGTTTGATCCACTTGATCACGGAATAAATTATTTATGGAATATATTTGTACCAGCCCACACACCAAACTGTGATGTTTGTTATGTAACTATTATTATATGCAAGTACGCTGGCGCTTCCGCCAAATTTACATTAATATTGAAATTCTTAATATATTTTTTTAATGCTTTAGCATTGGCGACTTTAATTTCGAAGGAAATTTTATAGGCAAACGTGAACGAAAAATTATTGAATAATAATATAAAAATATTTTTAAATAATCATTTTAATAATTTTATTTACTAAATACTCATTTTATTACGAAGTTTAAGAATAATGAGGGCAAGTTATGTAGTGGCCGATTCGGTTAGGCTCTGAGCTTGTAGACAGCAGGCTATGGGTTCGAATCTCAAGCGATCATTTATTTCTTTTTTTTTTAATATGACGAAATTATCAAATAAAGGTGTAACTGAAATGCTTTATATTATCCGAGAAAAAGGCTTATTGAAAAAGCAACAATTACAAACTGCGAAAATAAATTAATTTGTGCGTTATCTTTAAAAACAAATTATTGGAAGCGGTTGTAAATCGAATTTTTCTTTGTGATTACCTCTCATTGCAACTACATACCTATAAGAGCATATAAGCCCGGTAAGCACTTGGGTGGACGGGCGGGGGAGGAGGTTGGGGCACAAGTTCGAGTCGATTTTCTCCTTACGTTAAAAAAATCTTCTAATAAAGTTTTGGTTGACATTCTTTAAATAAAATAGTTAGGGGGAGGGAAGGTCCCCGGGGAAAGAAATCCCTTTGGGAAGATAGAAATCCTTGATATTTTTGATGTAATGATAAAAATTTTAATTTTGTATTTACGCGGCGTACACTTTAGCAACTTTACAGATTCCTGTAAATTGAATTTTGAGTATTAATTGTTAGATGACGAGGCACGCTTCAAGTTACAGGAATCTGTAATTTCCAGACTACTAGGTTACGCTATGCGCTCAGAGATGGCAGCACCATTTCATTTTTTAAAATTAGTTTCATTTATTCTCTTTAATTTAGGCATTTTTCATTGATTAGGGCAAGAAAATGTTATTTTCCTACTTCTAATATTGTACGAACAACGTACGCGCACAATTGGAAGTAAAACTCGTCAGTTATCGCATATTTTTTGTGCGTATTTTGAGGGTGGTTATCTCGGGAACGGGGCGTGCTTGAGGGGAACGGGCTGCGGTTTTGAATGCACCCCATCGAGCTCTATATCCGTGAATTTTTTCGCTATTTTAGGAGAAAATTTTTTTTTCGTGCGAAAATTTAGCAAGGCTATAGTCCATGAAAATTTGAGGGTATCGACGGGAAATAGATTTCCGCGAAATAAATCACACTTATAGAGGGCGACGAGACGAATCCAACGGTGCAAGCCGCAGGTCTCTATCTCGAACCGTTTCCGAGAAAAAAATTAATTAAAAAAAATTCGGTCGCACAAATATTTTGACAACCAGCAGTGCAACTGTTTTCTTGAACAGGAATTCAGAAAGTGCATGAAAAACGGAGAGTCTTTGCTAATTTAACCAAAAATCTATCTTCAAAAATAAGAAAGTAACAGTCCACAGCGATTCAGTTTGAATACCTGTATATATGTTTTAACCGTTCGCATTTCAAGTTAAGAAATAATTGAAACTGTTAAGCTACATTTACAATTCAATTTCGTGCCAGCATGAATTTGTAACACGAAAGTTTGACGTGTGCTTTCTTATGATATCATTTACATTGGCCAATGTAAATGGTATCATAAGAAAGCATACGTTAAACTTTTGTGATACGAATTCGTGCTGGCACGAATTTGAATGTATATGTAGCCTTACGTCTCAGCGGGGGTGCACGGATTTTTTGCAATCAGAGTTTGCTAAGTAAAGCGGACGTTAATTAGGTGAGCGACTAATTTAAGCGCTGGAGCGATCGCTGAGACGAGTTGAACGTATCCTGCGCCCGTCATCTGTTGATAGGTGTAAATTACTATGGCAGTATCAAATTACAGGAACCTGTAATCGCTAGGTTACGCTAGAAGCCCAAAGATCAGTATCATTTGTAAAATTAATTCCATTAATATGTTAATTTAATTGTAAATTCGTGAAGAATCGGCCTGCGCCGCTTGATAAATAACAATAAATTAATAAAAAATTTAATTTAATTTTTTCAGAGATTTCTGACTGATTTTGACTGTTTTAATTTCAAAGGAAATTTTATAGGCAGATGTGAACGGAAAACTATTGAGTAATTATATAAAAAATATTTTAAAATAATCATGTATAATTTTATTTACTTATACCTCATTTTATTACGAAGTTTAAGAACAAACTGGTTTGGTCGTGTAGTAGGTGATGAGACTAGGCTGTGAGCTCCTAGGCCGTTGACGAGGGGTTTCGAACCTTGATGCGCCCGTTGTTACTTTTTCTTTTCTTTAATATGACGAAATTATCAAATAAAGGTGTGGCTCAAATGCTTTATAAGAGCAAAAGGCTTATTCAAAAAGTAACATATTGGAAACTGCAAAAAAAAAATTAATTCGTGCGTTATCTTTGAAAACGAATTATTGGAAGCGGTTGTAAATCGAATTTTTCATTGTGATGAGGCACTGCAACTGCATACCTATAAGAGCATATAAGCACGGCAAGCACTTGGGTGTTGTAACAACAAATTCAAAAACTAAATTGGAAGTGATTAATTTTTTTCTTAATTGCAGCTGCCCTATCCTGATCGTGTCCCGAAACCCCTCGATTTGAACTTCTTCAAGTATAATGCATCTGTGGCCAGATCGCCGTCCTTCATCAACCTGCGTGAAGTCAGCTGTCGTTTCAAGTTACCACCAGGAACCTACTGCATTGTGCCGTCCACGTTTGAGCCGAACGAACCCGGAGAGTTCCTCCTGAGGATATTTTCTGAACACCAAAACAACATGGAGTATGTTGACAACTCAAGTTCTAATAGCGAACGTGGTTATAATTATGATACGCCTTATCCCACCGCAAACTCGAATCTGTACTATGCAACTCCACCACCTTACCCTACAAGCTCAGCTCCTCCTTATCCAACCCAGAGCTCTTATCCTGTAAGCGCAGCTCCTTACCCAACATATCCTGCAAATCCACCTCCTTACCCAACAAACCCAGGAGCTCCTTTCCCACCTTATCCCCCAAGTTCGTATCCTCATCCACAAAACCCGAATCCTTATTACAGTAGCAATTACAATCAGAATTATAATTATAACCAAAGGTACAATTATTATCCTCGTTGAATTGAAAGTAACTGCTAATAAAGAAAACTAAACAGCTAATTAGGAAAGTGAGAATCTATGCATTTCGTTAGCATTTACGTATAGGCAAAAGTAAATTTCCTGTTCGTTCAATCGTCTCTTTAATCAGTGCTTCACTGCAAAATAAAATTCTAAACTTAAATTATTTGCTTGAAAAACGCAGAACTCCGTGTTATCAAATTTGTTTGTGAAGTTCAAGCTAGAGATTTCAAACTTATGTAACAGAACAAATTATGAATGAATCAATTATTTAATATTTTGTTTATATCTTTGGAATTTTGTTGCGAGTACTTCCGTAAAGGCCACTTTATATGACGCAATTTTTCTTGCAGCAAGATGCAGGTTTTATTGTGCGCATGCTCATGAGCAAATGTGTGTGAACAATAACCTCAATAAGACCACTCAAATATGATACCGTAAATATTTACATTCAAGAATTGATACCTCAAATACTCAAAAATTGCTTAAATGCAAAGTCTCCAGCAAATGTAATTTTTGTGTGCAATTTTCATTGCGTTACATACGTGTAAAGCGGCCTCAACGCTGATTATTTTTTTACTTTAATTTTTTTTAATCTACGGAGTCTGTGTACCCAGGTTATAGCCAGTATTAAAATAGAACTTTCACGTTCAAGTAATTCTTACTTTTTCTATCTTTTTTAAAAATAAAATGTGAGCTTCTTGCGTTCTAATAGAAACCAAAACTTGTTTGGTTCGCTTTACTTATATGTGCTTTTAATTAATTTTGCATTTTTGTTTTAGTTTAAACTTATAAATAAATAAATTCTTGAGCACTTGCAATTAGCTGCATTATTGCTTACAGTAGTTTTTAAAACTTGTTTAGTCGTTATCAGTTACTTTCGATTCATATCAATGACTTTTTCTTCATTTTTCTTTGCATTTAGTCCCCTATCTCTGCATGTTATGATTAAAGGAAAAAAGCACAGTTTGGATATGTACTATAATAAGGTGAACCTTTTTTCTCTTATTTATTGATGTTTATTTAACCAATACACGAACTAAATTTGATATGTACGTTATACCTACGTTATAATATAAAGTACAGCTTATGGACGTAACTACAAAGTAAAATATAAATAAATTGATTTCAATATGTTTAATTTATCCAGAGAAGAATATTTTATTTTATTTTAAAATACTCGAATTCATTTCCTATCATTTTATTTCTAACATCTTTTCAATTTGAAAAATTATTATTTATTTTTAGTCTCATACGACACAAAACTAGATTGAATTAATTTGGCTGTTAATTAAGAGTTATTTGCAAAAGTTACCTTGGTTAAAAGAAATCATTCTGTTTGGTTCTTTGTTTTAGTTGAAAATGAACTAAACTAAAATAATTATAAATTATAATAGAGGGCCCAATATTTTTTGTTGCAATTTTTTTTCTTGGTAAAATCTCCTGGAAATATTTTATTCTCTTTTGAATCCTTTTGTGATTATTAAACAGTTACCTAGACATCTAGACGTAGATGTGTCCATCAAGCTGTGCAACTGTTACTTAGTTAACAAATTAAAACTTGTTTGTTTATTTAGTGATACGACTGATGTTTACACTTCACGCTTATCAAATCGTTTGCCTTGTCAATAATACTCTAAAGATATAATCACAATTTTTTTGTACATATTGAATGCTAAACGAGTTTCTAAACACTCAAGTATTCCGTTTCATGTAAATAATTTGCACTATCAAGATCTAAATCTGCACGCCACTTTCTTATTGGTATTAAAGCATAAACAAATTTGCTCTTTTTTAGTGATTTTAATTATTAATCGTTAGTTAAATTTATTATCGTACTGCTTACTAATAAAGTTTCGGCCTCAGTCTATCACTGAATATCCTGTTGCATGCTCTAAAAAATTACGAAAATATAGAGTATGACGGTGTAGGTATCTGTAAATGTTTATATGTTATTTTCCAGTTGCGAATAATAAATAAAGAAATGATGAAAGTTCTGCATTGTCATTTTAACATGTTACGTCTATAAAATAATAACCCACTTTCAAGGCCCTTACCAGAAGTATTAACAGAATTTTTATAATTTTAGAGAAAACGACGAAGACGTTGGCTATGGTGAACTGGATAACCGGGTGAGTATCTATAGCTTTAAGCTACCAATAGCCGTAAGCTTTGCTTTTCTAGTTGATAACTTGCAATGTAATGCATGCAAAGTTTGAAGGAAGAAAGATGTAAATCTGTTGTAAAATACGAAGGCCTTGTTGATTGCATATTTTAGATAGAAAGCTTTCATAGCTTTCCTTAAAACTCATTCATTTAATTTGTATAAAAGGAAAAGAGCGCAGATACTGGAACTTAATGGCAAACGAAAGCTCTGCACTTTCTACACTTTACTCTACTTTTCTCATTCCCGCTTACAATATATTATATACATCTCACTCTCTCAGGAGCGGTTGGTGTAAAAAGTGCAGAAAAGTGCAGAACAAACGAACGCATCTACTATGTAGGCAACACAAACAACAAATTCGTTTCCATTGAAACACCTTGAATATCGATTTCTTTCTGTAAGCGCGGTGCATACTTTAGACAAGAGATGGGTGCACCAACATTTTTAGGTGTTTTTATCAAGTATAAATTTAATGAAGAAAAGAAGAAGAAATGACTGATGTTAGCGGGGAGTTTCGGTCAACAAAATTGAGGAAACAACAATAAATTTAATAATTATAAATTTAATACTTGTCTTCATTCAGACTGGTTGATGAAAGGGTTTTTTTAATTTAATTTTTTTTCTTTGATTTTTATTTATTTACTAAAGTTTTTTTTTCCCTTAATTACCTAATGATATTTTTTTATTTTCATTTGAATGGTCTGGCTTAACTTATTGATCCACAGCTGCCGCCAAAAATTGTAAGTTCTATGTATATATATATTTTTTCAAACTCATCATGATACAGCACGTGTAAAATCTATGGGCAAGGATTCGCTACAATGTACATTAGCAAAACATCATCATCATCATCATCTGCACTGTATCTGTACACGCTTATAAGTACAGTCGTGATCATGTAAATCGAGATCCCGAAATGGCAATCTGCCCCTATTGACACTGACAGCAAGGGTCACAAAATTTTCGGTCTTTACATGATCGTGACTGTACATTATGCAATATTATGTACAGTCCTGGACAATTAAAAGGGAATGCTTTTAGAACTATTGCTTAGTAAAGATAAGGTGGAATTTGAAATAGTTTTTTTTTAACTGCCCACGACTATACATATTGAATGATGGACGAGGACTTAGGTAATAAAAATATAGTTTTTTTTTTTTAATTAAATTCTGTGTTCTCTTTTATGTTTTCTGTCCATCATTAACTTTCAGAATATTATCGGGAAACATTCTTGGTTGCGTTTGAGGTAGTTCCTTAACACCTAATTTAAATTTTAGGTGAAAGAACGTCAACCCACATCCGAGGAAAGGGAAGCGGAAGACAAAGTGTATCAATTTTTCTTGAAACTTGCCGGAGAAGACCGGGAAGTGGATTGGATGGAACTGAAGAATATACTCGACTTTGCTCTGAGAGAAGGTGAATTTTGTGAAACATTTTAGCTTTCGTATAGTGATCTGTACTTTTCGTATTGTAATGTTTGTAATCTGTGCATGCTTTGTGCTTTGCGCTGCATTTCCCCACTTAATGCTTCAAAGTTTACCAAGTTATTTTATTTAATTAATTCTTACCGTTGAGTATTGGGTTTCTCTGTTCACATTGAATATTTTTACCGAAATAAAACTGTTCGCAAACACAAATTTACACCACCAACACTTGCATTTGTATTTGTAAGATTATTCACAGCAGCTTATTTTATAATAATTCGAATATGTTTCTGTTTGTACACAATTGTTATTAACGCAAAGTAAATGTATAAGAATTCTCTGGGATTAATGGCATGCTGTGCGGGGGATACTGTTTTGATGGAATCTGGGACAGTTGCGGACTTGCACATTTGCATCTCGATATTTGCGCCCCTTGTACACTTCCACTTTCTTATGTCTGATTCTGAAAATTAATCTCTGCATGGGCATGCTTAGGTTCGTATTTGCCAATGCAATTCTGCATGGGCGCAACTGTCCCGACACTGTTTTTGTCTGTTCTAGTTTTATATTTATATTTTATATATTTCTATCATACTTATTCTTGTATTCGGTTTTGTTTCGTCTGCACGTTAACTCTCAAATGCATTTTTATACTAATACATGTCATCTTCGAATGGAGACAAGTCACAGGCTACAAAACTTTCCATGGGCTAACAACGACTTTTAAGGTTTTTGGAATGTGGATTGCACGTGCTAACACAATAGTCAATAGAATTTGTGATTCGTGGCTTAAGTAGTGTTTATGGCTGTAGAGATGCCACTTCACAAGATGGACACGAAAGGTGTGGAAGCAGGAGGACCTGGGGGTGGTCCAAACGAAGAATCGTCTTGCAACAATCTGATACTACCGGCACTGTCGGCTTTATGCTGCGTGCTTTGCCTGACTTTGTGCGCAAAAAAAGATCAGCAGGGCCAACAGAATCCCAATTTGGCCCCGATGGCTACTGGTTTACTAGCGAACTTGTGTTCGAACTGCCAAAATAATACCGCGACAGCCGCAACTACCACCACAACAACCCATAACAATCGCACTTATAATAGCATCGATAACGAAATTGTATCTGCGCCTCCACATCCGTCTTCCTACGGTAGGTTAAGAACGGCTCAGCATAGTTTTGATTGTAGATTGAGTTTGATGTTACCTTGCGTTTTTGCCCCCTGTCAATTTCAAATATGTACATCACTTGCCTTGCTTTTTAAGTAGCGAGCTTTTTTGCACGAATCTGTTGGTAAAGTTTAAGGCGTAACTTACAGTAACTTCACGTTTTAGAAACTAAGAGCAGGGGATTTTCAAACGAGGTTTGCCGAAGTATGGTCGCTATGCTGGATACAGATCGATCTGGAAAGTTAGGATATGAAGAATTCAAAATCTTGTGGGTGGATATTAGAAACTGGAAGGTAATACTTTAATCATATTCATATTATTATAAAATGTCTTTATACCTGGATTTTTAATGAGCTCATCTTAAAAATTACCAAACATTAAATGGTTCATTGGTGTTTCTTGGATATTTAATTGGCTGTTGAGCTTCTTTCTTTTGCTGACGTTTCGCTCTTGATCACATGTGTTTAGAGTTGATGGTACTTCTGCAACTTTGGTATGGCCAAAAGAAGAAGAAAGAAGATCAGTAAAGTTTCAGTGCGGAAACCAAGAAGCCTTCAAATAAGTGAATAAATGGTTCTTCAAATAATACACAAACCATGAACTAAATACATTATGGAATAATAGTTCCAATTATAATCGCAGATTAAAAGTTGTCAATTAAACAGAACCCATACGATTCCATTAAAAAATTATATAAATGACTTTCTGATATAGGGAATATGCGGTGTCCCAAATATAAATGTGTACCATACATTTGGACCACTCTGTATAAGTATCTTACAGATTTGTTTGGAAGCTAAAATCTACGTGAGAGTTTCCACTTCCTTTAACATTGAATTTAGAAATTTTTGTTACTATGAACATAACACACCTAAGATATATTAATATGCTATGCTAATATACAGCGTGTTCCATTAAACAAACCTAACTTTATTTCTCGTTCATGCGATGTTCAATTTGTGAACGTCTTTGAATTAAGCTCATTAAAAAAAGTTAAAGGGGGTGCGAATTCCTATAATTATGTATTTTTGTTGTTATTTCCAGAGTGTCTTCCGATTATACGATCGCGATAATTCAGGGACTCTGAATGGATTCGAGCTGCGCCAGGCTTTAAACTCTGCAGGTTACCACCTCAACAACCACATACTGAACATTCTGATGCATCGTTATGGTAACAAAGAAGGCACCCTCGAATTCAGCGACTTCCTCATGTGTGCCGTGAAACTGAAAACTATGATAGGTAAGCACAACGGTCTAATTTTTTTTTCTTGTAAATACATGTTCTGCGCGCTGTAAATATTTTACCATTTATTTACAGTACAAACAGGTGGTATTAATGAAGAGCAGCTAATTCGAGAGTTACAGGAAGAAAGTGGAAACAACGATAGGTTTGTACTTCGAAATGTGCTAAAAAAAACCCTACCTTAACAATATTAACTTTGGTTGCACCTGGGTTTATGTACAGGGTGATAACAAAACTTTCTTGGTTTCGATAATTCTTCAAGTAGTTCAGTACCATATTGGAAATAATATTCTTCCGGTTTTCAAAAATGGCTTATTACAGTTCTAATCAGTACTCAGAAATTTGGCTGTGTTGACGGGGGCGTAGAGACTACCTTTATGTTTTTTGTTTGCAGACTTAGTTCTCCTTTTGCAAAACTTTTATTTACGTCACTAAATCAAATAAATCACGATATTTTTTGAAAGCACTAATAGCATGGCACAGTAGCTTTTTTCACAGGTCACGTAGGTGCGTTGGAACTTCACTACTAAAACCTTACACAGGGTATCTGTACCCCCGATAAAATTTCTGATGTTATTCTTGTATTTCCAGGTATTTTCAAGGAGAAAGACCCTGGCAATACCAATAGCGCGACGTTCACCCTGGACGAATGGGTGGAGAAGACCCTATATTCATAGATTTCGTCGTCTTAGTTCTCTTGCACCCACGATTTCTTCCTTTCCCAGTTACGTGTTCTACTAAAATAAAAATAAAATGTTCTTGCATCGAATATACTTAATGAAGATAATGCATTTCCGATGGATGATAATCCCAGCTTCCGAGTTCGAAATTGCGAGCGCTTCAGTTAACAACACAAGTGACGTGTCTTATGTAAAGTAGTAGATTTGTAATGAGGTTTTGCGAGGCGTTTGTTTCTTTTTTTAAATGAATGTTTCAAGATTAACCTGACGTTTCACTTAAACACTTAATACTATTTTTACATGTTAATAATATTTATTTTATCAATTTTTAAATAAAAGGTTGTATATTAAATGAAAAAAAGGTTTCATTTTATTGAATCACAAAATATTATCCTTATACCGTGTATTCAATTCGACTTCTAATTAAAGTAGGTTGTGTGCTGTGATTTCAATTTTTTTTCTCCTAAAGGTTTGGTGCAATGAAAGTTGTCCAATTATTTGCTTGTGCTAACATGATACCCCAACACTTGGCAAACGCGTTTTAAAACATGAAACGCAGGGTACGTTTATGCATTCAAGCTGAAGCTATTAACTGACAGCTATTGACAATTCTTGTATTGCGCGTCGTCAACTTTATTAAAAAAAGTCACAGCTTATTTTAATCAGGAATTTATTTGAAGGCACCGTATTTTCATTGACTATAAGACTATTTTTTCTACAGTGTCGGCCGTTAATTAAAGCATACATTTTCTGACACCCAAAATATTGGTTTGAAATAGAACCAAAGAGTAGGTATTATTCAAGAGAAGACATTCCGTATCGGCACGTTTGATCTTTGCCGAGTAGTTTCGCTGACATCGAACCAGTTGTCCCTTTAAATTGGCGTAACGATAGAACGTTGACGATTTTATGTACAAAGATCAATTTTATATAAAAATATATCTAAAATAAAATCGGCTAGATGTTTATAATCATGTAGTTGGTCATATGTGACTAATTTTGTGGTCACCAAGAACATCATCTATCCATTTACATATCGCATGAGTTTGCTTCTGTAAAAGCTTTAAATTTTATTAAAGAAAATAGTTTTGATTGGTTCCAATATGTGCGTTTTACTTCCCATAACATAAAACCATTTTACAATAAGAAAAGAACCAAGAGCTTACGTCAGTTTTATCAAAAAAGGAAAATTAAATTTTTTTAGTAACAAATCCTTTATTTTGACAAATATTAAAATTTTCTGGACGTACGTATATGTATTTATTCTTGTTAAGATTTAGAAGTACAACACATTTCTATTAGCATTCGCGAAGAGTACGGATGACATCACGTACGGTATTTTCATCACCGCGTAATCACGATTAAAGACACGTGAGTCATCCAGGTAAGGGCCCTAAGACATTTGACAAATAATGACTCATTTGCGCCGTTTTTTTTTTATAGTTCTTCTTTGGGTTGATGACATGCGGCGGTAACAGGTGTGCAAAAGTTGTGAAAGTATGAAGCCTATATAAATTCCACGAACTGTGCGAATGTAAGACGTTTACACGTATAAAAAAGAAGGATTTGATAAATGTGCCACTGGGTAGGTACGACTGGTCGAGAAGAATTAAAATGATTTATTTATTTGGGCATTAAAATATTCCGCTTTCACATCAATAAATTTATTATAAATACAGAATACTAATATTACAAGTATTTGTTTTTTAAATACAACACATTCAATATTTTTAATCTTTTAATGTTTTACCTTTATACAATGTGTAAGCCAATTTGTGTAGCTTGGTATGATAGGCACGACAAAGAAGGAAATACATTATCTTGAAGAAAAGACAAATACTGCGGAAATTGACCTCATTCTATTGCAGTGGTTTTCATTAACCAATTTTTTTTGTTCATGTAAACTACTAAGGCTGGGTTGCTCAGTCCTAGTTTAACTTTAAACTCATGTTTATTTCCATAGGAATAATTGTTTTTATAATTGCTACTATGGGAATAAACAGGAGTTTAAAGTTAACCTAGGACTGAGAAACCCAGCCTAAGTATGTCACATAAATCAGTTTACACATAGTAACTTCCAGTTGCTTCCAATTAGATACATACCAACACTACATTAACATGCTAATAACTCATCCAGTATTTTTAAGCTCGTTTGTCTCAGGGTGTCATGTTCTCCTGGCTGAAAATTATACGCCTAACATATTATTTTACCAACTAATTTCAATTTTCTACAACGTAAATGAAGTCACACGCTCCTCTATAATTAAATATTTATCATCATTTGTTAATGAACGTGTTTTTTTATTGTGATTACACGCTGCGAACTAGAAGCGCTTCACTATAATTTAACTAAAATGGTCGTTTGTCACATGAAATTTCAACATAATGTGATGGTCCTTAGTGCTTATGATTGTATTTATGACAGTCCAATTTAAATATCTTCGGATATAATAAGATGCGTAAAGTTTGAAGCAGGGATAATACAATCAGTAAATGGTTTCATGAAAAAAGTTGGAAGATTTTTCCTCAAGGGGGGTGTAAAGCAACGTGGATGTTTTTGATCTTTGAATTCATTTAGTTTGCATAATATGGAATACCTATTCAATCACCACAGATGTGTCTAAGGCTTTTACATCCATGTTACTTCAATTCGTAGATCTTCCAAAATCATACCTGAAATGGGTCTTCTAATTTAGCGTTCATCCTTGACTTCTGCCTTTGTCTTCCTAAATCCGGCAACCCAATTTCTTTTAGCCAAATATGGACGACATTTATCCCCTACCAATGAAGGGGTTATCTTTTAAAAATACCTAAGTATTTTAGGGTTGATCGATATGTTAAGCCAACTTCTTGTTAAAATCAATTTTCAATTTTACTATTAGAACTTCACATTAAAATACTTTGTAGCTAGCTACTAAAGCAAGGATTTTACGAGACGTAGCCCTCCGGATAACTTTTTAGTTTATTGAGTCCATTATCGGATTCTATCTGTACGCCGGGTCATAACACGGCAGCCGACGTGCAATTCATTAGGGAAGCTTTTAACCCTAATGTAGATTGATGCGAGATGTCAGGAGTACACGCGACCGACCGCTGGTCAGCCGCATGCGGTGTAGGGTGACCGGCCCCCATTAGTCGGGGGTTACCTGTATTAAGTGATGACACGAGTATGGAATTAAATTAAAAGAACACGTCTGCGTTGGGGGAACGTACAGAAAAAAGTCACCTTTAAGTCTGATGTATTAAATGACTCGGCGCAGTGATAAATGAAAAATACCGCAATAAATAATAGTGCTGCCTCGCATTTAACTTGATTACAAATACACAAAGTGTCCTAGTTAGGAAGAGAGGAAATTTAATACCGTAACGGTTGCATGAATGCAAAATTCTACATTATTCATATGGAAGTTATTTACTCCTTATGGTTGCTGGGCATGGTGGCCATAATTCTAAACTCTCTTTGATGACTTACCTCTATCTGCTACATAACTAGATAAACGGCATTTTGAAACGAAATACTCTAAGAACGAAAAATAAAAATTAAGACGCCAGGTACAGTTTAGAGGAAAAATATCTTGAACGAATTTCAAATGAATTGCAAATTGCAACTTTGGAAAGGTGCAAAAAAAGTGGAGGAAGGACCATGATCCCATGTGGTTCGAATGAATAATGATAGAATGGAAAAGAATATGCAAAAGGCAATTCAATAGCCAAAAGATTTCTTGGCTGTCCACCAAGATATGGGGGCCAGAAGCTGGATTTCTTCATCAACTGAACGAAGGGAGAAAAACACAACAGGAGAATTTCCTAGTCGAAAATGTATAATATAATTCTCACAGTTATGTCAAAAGGATTATGTAATATTAAAAATAATATTTGCAACATTATGCAAAACAAAAGTTTGAACCCGTGTTATTTTCTTTCGCTTTCGTATTTAAAAGATTTAAATGAATCTTTGGCATTACATGTATTTAGGCGACACCATTGTTCTTAAAAAAAACTGATCACAGTAATTCGTTAAGACATGTGAGGTCTTCCTTTTCATGGCGCAACTACGAAGCCTGCCCTGTAATTTTCAAACAAAGGCAATTATTAACGACATTAACATAACTATTGCTTGTACTCGAACATATACTTACATTTAACAACTCGTAAATCAAAGCGGGCGCAATTTTCGTTCCCGATTGCGAGAGTTTCTCTTTGGATGTGCGTCGCTTATTAAATTTTTAAATTAGCAAGAGTGTTTGTTTCATACACAACGAATTTAATTAGGGCAAGCATTTTACAGATAATTTAATTTCTACGTCCTACTCTATACATTTCTTGATACGTCTGTATTTGTCTCAATAATTTTGTTAAGTGAATGGCAGCACTGGAATCATTGTAGTCTTTGTAACGATACTGTTGCTGCTGTTGATTGATTGCGATGGACGCCATACTGGCTTTTTCCTTGAGCAGCTTGACTTGCTGCTTTAAAGACACCACCTCTTTGTACAACGCCATCACCATCGTTATCTCTTCTTCCTTTTTATTTAGGCTGCGCTCCAAGTTCTCCAGTTCTTTCAAAGTTTCTTCGTCCGCCTCTCCTTCCATTTCGTTTACTCTCTTGAAAAGAGCTTCATAATGGCTAAAAAGATTTGACAAAATCAAATTTGCTTTGCCAGCTGTAGCTGTGCTAATAGACTTACAGGTTTAAACTTTGGAACTCATCATGGAGGTTCATAAGAACGTCTTTCAAGTTCTTTTCTCTGCCTTTGAGAACGCTGCTTGGTTTGGTTTCAACGCTTCTGTTGAACCGTGGAACATTCTGCTTAATTTTTCTTGATGTAAATGATAATCGCGGTCGAGAAATTCTGTTTTGCATCTAACAATATGAAGTAGATTATTTCATTTATTTATCACCCTATTGCAATATCTAGTTTAAGAGAATTAATGAAGCTACGCTAAGCTAAGCTAAGACAAGTGGAAGGAATTACCTGTGAGACTGTACTAGTGGAAAAGTTGTTGGCCTGGTACCTACTGAGTACTTGTTGGAAACCAATGCCATGCTGTGGTATACACGTACAATTCTTATGATTCGCAGGATCTATCGTCCATACTGCAGACTGATGGCTTATACGCTAGAAAATCCACTCCGTTAATTACGGTTTAATAAGCGATTTTTCCGATAACTAACGTTGGTATCACCTGACGCACCGTTCATCGAATCATTCTGGATGGCTTTCGATTCATCCCCGACTTCCATCTCGTCACAGGGTTCCTCCGGTATTTCTTTGGCCATTTCTTGCAACTGTTGGTAGTTCAGGTTGTTTCTAATCAAAGGGCATTGGGATCGCCCGTATCTGAGAGAAATTTGTAGATTCGGAAAAATGATGAAGATTAGTTACTAGCTTACCCCATGCGAGAACCCAGTGAAGATACCAGGGCGGACAGTGGTTTTGCATGAAGCTTTTCTGCCGCTAATCCAATATTATGCGCGAGGGTTGGGGAGATACCAGTGATGGGTTGGCGAGTTTTGATGATGCTCATTACTTGCTGGATGTTAATTCCTATGTTGTGGCTGGGACTGGTTGATCTGGCCGCGCAAAACGGTATCGAGTGTAGGTTGAATTGTCTCATGTAGGTTTTCGCCACCTGCTTCATTTTCGAAGCGATTGTCGGTAGCTCATAGCTTTTCGAGCAAGTACTAAAACACTCCAGTCTTGGGGCGTTGGGTTCAAAATAAGCGTGCTCGTCTATTGGCGAGAGTATTCGGCTGTAATTATATGGTTCGGGTGGTTTGCTTTCAAAAGTCTGTGAGGACCCCTCAACGGGGCATGGAGTTACTATCGCAGAAATTATTTTGGTCGTCTTATCCTCCTTCTGTTTGTTTTTATTTTCCTCTGCGTTACTCGAATCGGATTCACTCCCCTTGGCCGCCGTGTTATGATAAATTTCAACTAGTTTATCCGTATCCAAATTGGTAGCGTTGAGAAGCTTCGATTGCCTTCGGTCCATACAGACTTTCGAAGTTTGTCTCGGCCTCTTAATTTGCTTCTTGGATTTCTTCGGCGATAGTATCGAATTCGAATCTTTACCTAACATTTTCACCGGTTCGATTTTGAACTTCTTCTCCGTGTGTTTCGCGCACGACTTAATATGCTTCTTGTTTGAGATGTTCACCGTGATAGTGGAGTTTTGCAGTTTACCGGCGGCATTTTTCTTTTTCGATTTCTTCTTGGGTCCGGATTTCGATTTTGTACTGAGAACGGAAGTACTTAAAATCCTCATTTCATCTGCGCTTTTGTCTTGTTGCGATTCTTCCTGGAGGTTCGATAAGTTTCTTGAAATTTCAGTACGGTCTCTTGTTTTTGAATTATATTTTACGTTGTCCACGTTTAAAGCTGAAAATACAAAAGAAATAAACAAAACTTAGATACATTGGTCCTGGAAGCTCCCGGAGAAGTCTTACTTGGTTCGTCGTCACCACAAGCCGAATCTCGTAAGATCCTTTTTTTACTTGAAGACGGCCGAGTATTTTTTTCTAAATGTAGGTGTAGCTCTGATAGGCGATTTACTGAGTTTGTGATGCCAGTTAAAATATTATTAATTGTCTGCACTGCGGCACCACTGCTGTCTGTACCGATGGCCTGAGAATTTTGGCGTACTGGTAACACCCCCACGTTCTCCTTTTCCTCATCACCTTTTCCTTGCACATTTTCGCGAGAGTGACTCGGAGAGGCGTTTGTAGACTGACTTTTACGCTGTCCATCCGCACACAACTCTTCGTCACATTTGTTATTTAATTCTGAAACACATCGATTATTTTCTAAATTTTTTTTTGGTATGGTTTTACCTCCTCGTAAATTCGTTTCTGTAAATTGCGTTGCGGGAGAGACGTTTATTGTACTGAACACAGTTTTTTTCGTGCGATTTTTTACGTTCTTTGTGGGTGCAGTTTTATTCTGATATACTTTTTTCATATGATCCAATTGGTCTTTTAAAGTGTTGCAACGATTTTCGGCGATTTCTAACTGTTCCTCCATTTCTAAAAAGAAAGTTGTGGATACAATAATCAAGTACAACATGGACTTAAGACAAGTAAAGCAAAGGTAGGCAAAGTTATATACTAAGGGAGCCAGGCTGCTCTTTTCTGAAAAAAAAAAATTTTCATCAATGAATACCGGAAAACAGCAATTCTTTTCACGTAACAATCAAGAATGGACGATTTTTCTCTATCAGATTTGTAAGATCTACTTTTATCTATCATCAGAATAGCTTTGTTTAGATACTTTAGGTTGTTTCAATGAAATGTCAAAATTTTGACATTGTTCTCTCTAAAATCATGTAAAGTATTAAGGCAATAGTAAAAAAAAGCAAACTTCATTCATTATAAATTTACTCATTTCGTATTTAAAAAAAATAATGCCCGAAGAGAACACGCCCGCCCAAAATTCGAAGTGCCACGTCGTCTTTCTGCACAACCGTTTGAGGAAAGCACCTGAAGACCGTTACGTAATCGACTTGGCAAACGGTTTAAAACAATACGGCCACGAAGTTACCATATTAACATCATACCTTGACGCGAGTAATTGCTACGAAGAAGTTCATGTGAGTCAAGAAATTTGCCTTGCCCCCACCTTACTTACGCGAAAATAATTTTTTAGCCGGAAATAGGAACGCTAAGTGTACGCTATTCAGGATGGTTCCTACCGAAACGATGGTTCGTCCTGAAGGCAATCGTAATGGCCATACGCATGTGCGTATTTCCACCAAAGCCGTGGCCCAAGATAGTAATACTGGACACCAGCACAATCATTCTATTACTTCTCTCGAAATTAACGAGCTACAAGACGATTTTCCTAACGCATTTTTCCGCGCTTAAAGAATTGGATTACTTTTCGAACTACATGAAAGTAACACCGGATTTATTTACGGCCAAAACCATACGTCACGCAAATGAGGTCGTCGTCCAAACAGAATGTTTGGGGGAGGTTTTCAAGAGGTCGTTCCCCAATTTCCAAAAAGAATTAAAATATATTTGCCCATGCGTTGACACGGGCACGTGGCTTGAAGAGTGCATCGATATCACGCGGATTGTTCCGGATTTGCCAAAAAATAGTCACTTGTACGTCGTATTTGGGCCATACAAGAAGCGTTCCAATTTCAGGTTAGCTTTGGATGCGTTCGAGAATTTGTTGATGATCGCGGAGGAAAACTTAAAAGACAAATTACACTTGATCGTAGGAGGAAAGTGCTCGGCAAAAAGACCTGACGAGATGATTTACTACGACGAACTCATGGATATGATGAAGGAAAAATCTTTCGGCTCGCAAATTACCTTCCTCAAAAACGTGTCGGTGGTACAGAAGAAAACCTTGTTGAAGAAATGTACGGCCCTGCTGGCTCCTGCGAAGCACGATTTTTTCCCCGATTCGGTTCTGGAAGCCTTGGCAATGGGAAAGCCCGTAATCGCCGCGAATTCCGGTTTTGCCAGGACGGTCGTGACGCATAGAATTTCGGGAATACTAGTGGACGCCGATGCTTATAAGTTTGCGGCCGCGATGCATAAAGTCTTGGTGAATCCTATGGTGCAATTATTTATTAGCGAAATGGCGGCCGATTTGTATCGGAATAAATTCTCTTTCGAAGTCTTGGCGAGGAAAATTAACAGCCTCGTCGTTAAGCATGTTAACGGCGGAGTTTCTTTTCAAGAATTAAAATAAATTCTGAGTGCAATTACACTTCTAGTCTTGATTTTTTACTTTCGTTTATTAAATATGTTTAAATATTTGAATTAAAAATAATGTCTCCCCAATTGCGGCCTAATTACTTCTGACCATCTTGACCTCTGGCAATTCTGGATACTTATTCAAATCCTGGTCAGGTTGAAACATTTTTGTGCTTCAGCCTCTGACCAGGGCGTTTTTAGCAGTTAGTCAATTCTACGAATGAGTAATATAACTAGCCAAAGAAAGAAAATAAAACACTCCAAGTCATGCCTAGTCAATTCCCAAAGTGTGCTCATTTGGGTATTGATTGATACAAACAGTTTCTAACCTTGGACTGGTTGGCTTCTAACATTGACTAACAATATGTATATCAATCAAAGGCCGAAACTTGAACATATTTTGAGATCTGACCAAAGTTGTTGGTCAATTCCTGGATTGTCTTATCCCTTTAATTAGAAAATAACAGAGTGGGAAAAGAGTTCTGTTCTTTTCATAGATTTAGAATTGGCTGAAGTAGCAAGCAATTAATTAAATGTCATTTGCAAGCTAACGATTTTTTAAAAGTTTTATAATGATTTTACTTAATCTATCACTTACCATGGAGTTTGACATCTTGACTTAATCTGCTGATTACTGAGTAGCTATCATCATTTCCTTTAATATTATTGTTTAAATCTACAAAAGGAGATTGAATTAAATTAGGGGTTACATTTGAAATAAATTAAGAGATTCGGGTGCAATCTCACGTAACATGTTGGCTTTTACTATTTGACAGTTACATACCATGGCAAAATTTGGAGGCATCATCTACTTCTTGCACACAAAAGTATTCTCCGCTCATTCTGTACTACTGGATTCTTGAACTGTCCCACCGTTAACGAAATTCCTTGTCGTGAAGTTTTAAGACATAATTGTAACAACCCACGATGATTGATAGAAAAGTAAAAATTTTAAATGAAAGGTAGATTTTTGCTTGTTTTTTTGTCAACGGCTAATTGTCAGGGTTTCATGGATAACTGTCTCGCGGTGTGTGCGAAATTAATTCAGCGGTTGTAATTGCTGGAAAGCCATAAATTCTGCTCCGCGAGGAGCAAATCTAGATCAAGTACCAGCATTCAGGGAATTATTTATGAGTTTCATATTACGCACACAACGAGAATGGATTTATTTATGCGGGCTATAAAAAATTATGGGGAAAAAATATTTTATGAAAAATATTTGTCGTCCTATATAATTACAAGCTCTGTAATAAATTATATTTGTCAGTTACTCATTCATTCACCAGAAGCTTTCACGTTTTACCCCCACAAGAGTACCTATTTGATAGACAATCGTTAAAAGCTTTACGTGGTAAAATTTTCAACTATCATGAGCATTTACAAATCAAGTGTTTAGTAAGTAAACTTAGCTCTTAGTATTGTTAATAAATAATTTATTGAAAGCAGAAGTCATCGCAGCCCAGGTATGTACAATCGAGAAGCTGGGAATATCTTGATTTATCTCTATGCAAATGTATCACAATTACCTGCATATTTTCATACCATACGATTCTTTTTATTGCCATAATAAATTATCCGCTGCTCAATTAGAATTAGAATTCTATAAATACGAGGCTTAAATATCAGCATATGAATAGAATTGTTCGATAGTTTGACCTTTTCGTTATTAGTTCCACGGATGAATTCGCGTGTGGGTGGCGTATAATTGTTCTTACAGTCGACATAACTGCTTAACGATGTAGTAAACTGACGTTTATTTTATTCACTTTTTTATATTGTGACCCTGTGTATGGAGTATGTTATCGGAAAATAAATTAGAACGGCGGCAAACCTCGTTTAAACGTTAAAAATCTTTCGTTCTAAAAATTGCAAAATTTATTGGACCCCATAAATTATTTGCTTAATAAAATGCAGTAATTAATTAAGAGCTTTTAATTTCTAGGGCGAAAATAATTGAGAACGGGGAACATTTTTGAAATCCGAGCTCTATTGCAAATGAGAGCGTTTTTCAATAAAAAAATTTATTAAAAATACACGGTGAAATGCAGATTACAGGGAAATTCATTTTTTGTGTTAAATGAGAACTATCTAGTATTTTTCGATGTGAAATGAATTTCTAAAACAAAATTTCAATGCGGAAACAGTTATTCACATAATTTTAAGCTTATTTAATTTTGCTATGGCAATAAAACAAAATTAAAGTAGATTCGTTTCCTATGAAAATTGTATAACAAATTCTGTAACGAACACTTAAAATGCGCACTATCACTCAACGTTTCACTCTCGGTTGACAGCTTCGTCACGAGTGTTTATTTTCTGACAATAAGTTACAATACAGCAGCGGACATTAAAATCTGGGCAAGAATTTGACATGTCGTGCGTATTTCGTCAAATTTGGTAAATCAGATTGTTATTGAGGTTATATTTTTGTCAAAATAAATAAATAAAATTTGTACGAAACATCAGAATTACTAGTGACATTTTGTATAGGTGCTAAACTGTTATAAGTGTGAAAAATATTTAAGTCAGGTTTACATTGTACAAATAACGTGCCCGGATTTTATTGTCCGCTACTGTACATCACATTTGAAATCACGTTTTCATTAAATGCCTATATACAGGGTCTCCCAAATAGAGTGACGTATTAAAATATTATAGGGAAGGAAATATACAAAAATTCTGAAAGTTGGTAAACTGCTCTAAGACACAGTGATCTTTCCGTGTAAAATATTTTCACTCTTACATTACTTCCGGTTATACCGTAAATCGCCTTTAACTTTCTTATTTTAAATGGAATGTTACATTTTTTATTACAAATTCTAATTCTGCACATTATTCTAAATAAAAAATGTTAAGACTTCTCTATGCCTAAATACAACAGATTTTGAAGAACTGACTATGAATACCGGCCGTAGTATCTGATAGGTAAGTAAATAAATAAGGTGGTCATATTTTACTATAACTACTTCTCAGATATGAATGTAAAATTACAATAGAACACACTTTCATTCACAATGCACAGATTTTGAGAGTGCAATTTCATTCACAATACACAGATTTTGAGAGTGCAAATTTCTCTTAAAATTGGGCAATATTGAAAAAGTTGGGTGCCGATAGGTCTTGACTGTTCTAGAAAGTTACCCATTATGGTTGGGTTGGATATTTGTAGGGTTGCATTCGTTTTTATGTAGCCGCCAATACCCCTCCCCGACAAGCTCTGTGAGCTTGGGGACATTAGATGGAAAAAAAAATTAACTCTCTTGCGATTCTTAGGGCGGGCGCCTTGCTGCAATTCAAATTGCATCGTATAAAGCGGCCTTAATGCAAGCTTTGTATAAATTCACCATAGTAACCGTGTCAACAAAGTTAGTTCGTGGTTAGTTCCATTTCAAAATACCCAAAATACCTACAGTAAGGAACATTTTATCACAATGAAAAGCGTTAATACTTGTGTATCTTTTTATGCTTTAATCTTCAAATGTACAAAATTTTTGGTCTTTTTGAAACTTTAACTATATTAGTAGTAAATACTGAGCAAACCTTCTACATAAAATTTACTGAAAAATAACATTTAAAAGGTAGGAATTGTAGATGTTCTTTTTTAACTTTCCATCGATATTTAGCATACTTTTATAGAATTTCCTGTTTCCGCACATTTTCTTATCGCCAGGATTGCATTATTTTGTTCAAAAAGAGCAAATAATTTAAAAAAATCTTAGAAATGAATTTCCCCGCATTCTGCATTCGCTCCAAAAATACATTGCGATTTTTGTTTACTGATTGTAACATTTCTTTGTTATTAGCAAAGTCTATTTTTATTCAAACATCAGCGGCGAACCGAATAAACGACATAAAGAAAACCGACTGATTAAAATGCAAGGGTAGGATAACGCGTAATATTGGGCCATAAAAAGATGCCGAAACGTTTATGATGGACACGTTGCTTGTGAGAATAAACTTTATTTATAATACAATTAAAATTAACGAAAAATATTAGGAATTCTTAACACGGAGACTTGAATTGTTTTCGAGTTGTAGTGATTTATTTGTTTACGAATCAAAGCAGGTGTTCAAAGAAGGACCGTTGTTATCCTTATTTTATACAATTTGTACGAAATAATTTAATTCAGGTGATTTGCTTGCACTTGTCAAGTAAATAGTTTGGAGTTCGTAATTCATCTAATCATGTCAATTCCATTTAAAGGTCAAGTTTACGCCTCTTTCTTAATCAAGGACGTATCGTCATTTTGGGGACAATTTTTCATTATTTCTGGAAAACTAAAATACATAAAATTTTTCTGACGTTTTCCGCCTGTGTATCAAGCAGAGTTTGGAAAAATAATTTTTAACGAGTACTTAAGGACACTCTTAATCCAATGAAACGCAGATGTGTGGATTACTGTTACCAATAATTCATATCATAACGCAGAGGTTGCACACAATGATTTATAAAACAGTTCAACTCGGCTGCTAAACTGTAATTACACTTCCTGATAAAGCAAGTCCAGAAGAGTCTCCTCTTGCGTTCTCTACCGCTCTCTAAGCATTCGAAATGCTTACCGCATGAAAGCAATGCGGAAATAATAATTGACAAAGTTGCTTTTATTAGCACCTTTAAGCGCAATTATAAAGGATTTATCCTCTTCGAACGTCAGCCAGCTTATAATTAACAAAAATAAAAATGGGCGGCACGTGGAGACGTAGACATTAACACTAGAATGACAATCGTTTATTACACTATTTAAAATTTTAGTAAAATATTTTCTCATGGTCTTTAGTCATTTTCAACCAATACATCTAACGCAGGTATTCATTAATTTCTATGCACTTCCTCTTCCCAGATGTTATAATTAAATAACCAAGCTCTCAAAAAAAATGGCGACTAAAGAAATAAATTTATAGTATAATATCTAGGAAGTGCACACGCATAGTCGTCAATAATTGCCTGTGCTTTTGAGCTTATAAGTACGTCGACGAGGTTCACGTATAATCTGTTCCACAATGATTTAGACGTTTAAAGGGGCGTTTACATTACATACATGTTTGAAATATACATGTATCCTACATGTCGGTTGAAAAGTTTGGAACAAATCTAAAATTTGTCTCATACAAGTGCTAGACTTTTCTTGTATTGGACATGTTTCCGACATGTTTTATAGTATGGATTTGTATTCCAAATTAATGGAAAACAGAGCGATCACAGACCATACAAAGGTACTTGCGCATGTGCGCAATAGTTGGTTGTTTTTAATTGTCAAGCGAACTGATGTTTTGTGAGAATGGCCACTCCAAAAAGAGCACAGTTGCATTAATTGCTTTTCACGTAGTTTCCTAAAGTAATAATATGCGGCCGCGGACAAAAACAAAAATTGATCGTCATCATTCATGTGCGAAATTTTTTATTATTAAATACTAAATATGTAGTGAACAAGTCACACAGTGTAAACGAGGTCCTTTTCTAGTACTTGTCGAAGATTTGTGCTAAACATTCATCCTGATTTGTATGCGACAAATCCACATTTTTGTATAGATTTGTTTTTCAATTTGTTGAAAACATGTATGTAATGTAAACGCCCCTTAAGATTAATCGATAAGTCATAAAGTTATTTAATCGAGTCGCATTTTTTTAAGAGGAAAAAAATTCTTCAAAAGAGTTTCCTGCCTGTCACGATGTTGACAGATTACTTGTGAACGTCAGGATTTATTCGCACGTACTTCATTTTGTTATGAATGTGATTCATGTGCGTTTTTATGTGACAGGTATTTCGGACAAATTCGACTTCGCAGAAACGTTACAGTTTAATCCTGGATGGATCATTCTTTCCTAATCCGAAGAGTGACTCAGAAAAATTAATCCTGTGATTCGATCATCACAATTAAAATTACAAAGAAAACTTTGCATTTTTACTTTGCCACTTTTCTTAACGAAGACAATTGTTAATACTAAAATAAACTTTCTTTTGTTAAAATTGAATAATAAAATTGCTTTGTCGCATTTGGTCTTTACTTCTTTCTGCAAGTTGTTGTGTTAAATTTTTCGAACGTTGTATAGTAAACTATTAAACCCGTTGTATGTATTTTTGGGTCTATGAAGTAAACCAGTAAATTACCAGAAGCAAAAACAATACATTGTATTAAAATGGGTTCACGCCGACGTAATTTGTTTAATAAAATATCGATTCTTATAGCAGGTTTCAACAGCAAGCGTTCAATCTGACACGTTTATTTTTCTTTTTGGTTTGTCTTTGTATTTTTGTATTTTGTAAATAACTTGTATGTATACATACAATTACGTACTGTCAACCATCCTGAATCTCTGGAGCGATATCTTTTATTGATGATGCAATGAATGCATGCGCGTTGGAGTACCGCTTGTCACAAAATGCTTATTAGATTCCTTGTGATATTCATAAACATTTGTCAGCGTTATTGTTCACCGATGTAACAACCATTATATTGAAATGAAAATCTTGAAATATTGTTTTGTATTTAAATATCGGAACCCGTCATCCTTCTCGGAAGTCTTAATAAATACATTAGCGACATTACTCTTCTAGTATTTTTATAGGCGTCAAGTTGCTTCATTATCGCAACTATCGTATGCATACATGCATCCAATCTCTTCTTTTTTTTATACAATCATGTATATGTTTATTTTCAGATTGTTACTTAAGTAGTCCCTTAAGAAAGATCTTTGTATATGAAATTAATTAATATGATACCCCTTGGACATTTTCCAAGTTTCAGTGAAACAATTGGTATGTATTTATTTAAATTTAAAATCAATTAAAAATAAAATAAATATGATTACTAGATAAGGATTGTTATTATAGTAAACATGTTCATAAAATCACTTCCTTACTTACATGTAAAATGGAATTTATGTCTTAATATTAATTACCTTTCCAGTAGTAAAGAGACGTATCATTAGGCTTTCAAATATACCTTTAACAGCAGCATAGATTGTTAATTAAAAGGCCGTTGGCCTCGCCGACGCAGATGTTCCTAAATATGATTTTGTATTGATTTCTTATTAATTATTACCTATACGTAAACTCTTACGACAGCGGCACATCCGAGTTGTAGCTTCGGGGCGAAAGTTGAAGGATTATAAATCATGAATTTATTTCAACCTAAACCACATGTTTTACATTAATAGTTTGTTTCCATATCGGTAAATAAGAATGTGCGTTGCGGACAGGACGCACATTTTCTTTCTGGAAGACGACGAAATATGTAATTCCGTTCATCTAGGCTCTAGCGCAACAGTTATACGTGGGAATAACTGTTAATGGTTAATTATTTTTACTGTTTCGCAAATAAATCTCAGCCAATTTCAGTTTCGCTTCTAGGCATCTATGATTTCACCCGAGGAACAGTTTCCACCGTTAATTTAATTTATGGTTTACATGTAGATTAATGTAAGAAATAGGGTGGTCTTATAAATAATTAAGAGAGAATTTGACTAATATTAATTACTGAAGTAACTTCGAGGTAATTTGTTGCAACAAATTTAAAATAATAGTTATTTTTTGGTCTCTGTGCATTCTATATTATTTTCTCTTGCACATAGAATTTATTTTATTCATATAATTCGTGCTTTGTGTAGCATTGGTGCGAGACGTGATTACTGTAGAATACAAATATATTCGAGGTATCATAAAATAAAAGAATCAAATGAGTAAAGCTTCTGGTGGTAGATGGCAAGCTGATATAGCAGGTACGAGCACAGTGGCTACCTTCATTAGTCAAGTGGCTTGCGATGTGTGAGGCCCTCTTCCTACACCCCCCCGCTCACACATACTTCACCCTTTGTACCTGTTTTACGGATTACTCAAAAAGAAAATAAAGTGAAATAAACACTGCGCTATTATGAGAGTAAAAGACGTTATGTTTATTTTCTTAAACGGTATTTTTGTTCCTTCCTTCTTATACGGTCGAAATTCCTCCTGGTAAGAAATTAATTTAAATAATACTAAATTAAACGGCCGACCCATCCCTAGATTTATATGAGTCATACACGTTTCCTTATATATAATCGTAATTCTAACTACAATAAGTGTATAACAATAATTAAATTTCTGAATAGAATGGAAAACGTAGGTTTTAAGTGTTACTGTATGCAAATACAGACGCTTTCTTCTCTTCTGGTGTGCGCTAGAGAGGAACAAGTTGTTATTTGTAAATCAATATATAATTGAAATTACAATAAATTTTCACGTAATGCAATAAATAAACATAAATTTCAGTATTTAAACGAACCACCCTACATGAAACCTGATATATCGAAAACGAGGAAATACAAGCGTCAAGTTTTATTGTTATTGTTAGAAAGGAATTAAAGAAGCACTTTAACGTCCATACAGTTACTTTTGGGATTTAAGGCCGCCTTGCACTACCCAATTTAAATTATACAGTAACTAAAATTAACTGAATCAAAAACTATCTGAAAAAATAGAACTTGTTCTATCTCCAAAGCAGATGTGCAGCCCAAAAATGTCTTGTTCCAAACATTTATTATAAAAATTGAACCAAATCTTGTATGTATAAGAAAAAGAAAACTTCAACCGCGATCGTGATATACAGTTAGTTTTCTTTTTATTTGCACGATAAACATGAAGTCATTTACCAAAAGTTATGTATGTCAAAGGGCGTACGGGATATATTATTTTATTATAAACAACAACAGGCCGTGTAGATATATTTTCTGCCGTAAAAGTCTTACACGTCCAATAAAATTTTACCTTGTAAATTCGGTTAATTCACGCAGTGATATACGGCCGAAGGAAAGTAAGTACTCCGCCGCTTCGAACAAACACCGTAAACTAAATATTACGTTTTACTGCTACTAAACGTCAAAAAAAAAACTATAAAAAATTCAACCTCAGTAAGTGCGTAAATTGTCTTTAAACGGTCTTCTCGCTATTATTTTTTTATGCGTCAAAAGTTCAAAGTGCGTATAAAAGTAAGTTTTTTTAAAAACAATTTTTTCTTTCAACAAAATTTCCAACTTATAGCTTCAGTTATATTGAGTATTTAATAAATTCGTGCAATCGTGAATCGAAATAATTTTTAGGAACTTTGTAGGTACATATATTTTATTTTTATTTATTTATTCACACTCATTCAACATTCTGTAAATGACTTAGTCAAGGCAAACTGTCTACTTCTGATATCAAAAACCTAAAACTGGCCGTTCTCTGGTAATCACTAATTATTGTGTGGGGGCATGTCTTTTCTCATATGTTGAATTTTAATAAAGTCGCGAACCACTTTCAAATTATTATGATATTATTTCTATTCGTACAATGGGCAATAAAAGTACAGTAATTCTTGAATTTATTTTAAATTTGTTTGACATTTATTGGAAGTGTCACATTCTCAAAACATTTGTTGCAAAAAGATACATTTGGTTGTAAACAAGCAGTTTTCATCATTTTCCCATTACATCACTATTTTCATTGAACACTCGTGCATGAATGAGTCATATTTTAGGAATTATTTAGTCACGCAATAACGCTAATCAGAAAATCTCCGACTTTCCTCATATGTGTTTAAATTTAATCATTTTAAATTAATTCCAATCTTTATTTACAGCTGAATTAAAAAAAAATCTTCTTTAACAGCAGTTTGTGCGAACAAAGGATTTTTTTAAATTTTTGCAAAAACGCCGTTTTGGCAATTTGCAGAAGTGTTAAGAAAACAACGTAGAGAAAAAATGGACGACGATCGATTTCTGTCCCTTTTTTTGAACAAAAAAAAAGCAATCGAAAGTTTTCCTTTCCACCATCGATCGCATGTTGTTTCCTTATTCGTTAATTTTTTTTTTGTAGGTATATTTCGAGGAAGAAAGCGCTGTATAAATTGTAAATTTGTTTGGCAGTTGACTCTGTATTTATTATGAAAAAAATATGTACATAGTCGAAATTCGATTGGAATTCTTTTATAATTCATTTTAACGCGAAAATTGAAAACGTTAGGTTCTCTTATATTCAAATCGTCGACCATTTTTTTGTTAAACAATCGATCGTCTTTTGTTTGCTTTTGATAAAACCAACTCTATTTTTTTGTAATTTTAGCGGTTTTTTAATACTGAGAGCAGTGTTGGCAAACCTATTACGCTTAACTAGAATAGCGATTATATTTAATTTATAATATTTACATAGTTCGATTTTCGGCATTTGTTTTCAGTGAATTGTTATCTGCTACTAGTGATATTTTAGTGATTATTTAAGCCAAATGTTAAGACTTTTTACTAAATTCTATTGGCAACACTGCAATGACCTTTCTATTAGAAGTAAAATGCTTAGCCAAAACTCCTTTGAGCATTACGTCACTAGATAAAAAGAAATCACTATTTTTACATATGAAGCAATTTGTTACTTTTGTGACAACTTTTAAGAATCAGCAGCAAACCTAATGCAATGAACCTGAGAACCCTGATTCAACTTCGGTGTACATTTTTCACAATAATAATAATAATGGCGCAAAATCTGATATTGGGAATTTCGGGACAATCCCGGATCGCATATTTTCTCGGCTGGACATTTCGGGATAATCCCGATGAATTCGGGACGGGTGGCAACCCTCCGGCCAGGTACCCAAATACAAACCGCTTTCACTAATTTCCGTAAATGTGTCACTGGGTACACAGGGACACAATTTTTTTTGTCTTAATTTTAGTTTATGAGAAATCGGTAATTTGTCCTTTTCAGTATAACGTATGGGTAACATAAGTTTTGGTAGCAGTAGCAATTTTTTTATTGATCCATGAGTATTAGGGTTTGTTCCTACATCTTTAAGTAATACGTAACAAATTTTACATAACTGCCAGAGGCCATTATCTTCAATGGCGTGCAGTTTTCTGCGAATATGTCTCATACCTCGCTGGACAAAAGTAACATCTATTTCCGAATCTTCTGAAATATTCTTCTCCGCAACTGGTGTTCGTTTTGGGCTTCTCAACCATTATCATAAACTTCTCTAGCGCGATATGTCCAAAATTCTTCAATAGGTCTCGCCTGAGGAACATTTGGGGGATTCTTTCTTTAGGTACAAAATTAATGTTACTTTCGTTTAAAAAATTCTTGGTTATTCTGGCGTAATGATTTTTCAATATTCATCATCAAAATGTTGAAACAATATATTTACCCGATCTTGCTTCGTATTATTACACCAAGAATAACCAAGAATTTTTTGAAACGAAAGTAACATTAATTTTGTACCCAATGAAAACATTTAGGTTATTTACTCGTTCTTGGAAAATGGAGTTTTTTTAAAAATGGCCACAAAAAGAAATCATACGGAGTGAGATTACAAGATCTGGACGAATAAGGTATGGCTGTATTTCGGCTGATAACCCGTTTGTCAAAAAATTCTTGAACCATATTTAAGGTCTCATGTGTAGTGTATACAGTGGCACCGTCTTGTTGAAAATACCCGTCCACAATTTCATCATCATGAAGCTGTTCAAAAAGTAGCTGTAGAATCTCCTGTCAAATGAATTTATTTACAAAGAAACGATTGTACTATCCATACCATTAAAAAAAAAATTGGTCCAATAATCCAGTGTCTTGAAATAGCCGCCCACACTCCTAACTTGAGGGGATGTAGTGGAACCTCTTCAATAAAATTACGTTTTTCTGAACTCCATAACCGCATGTTTTGAGAATTCACGTAACCATCTAAATAAAACCAGGCCTTATCCGTGAAGAAACTTAGATCTAACAAGTTTTCATTCAAAGTGTTTAAAAACCAGTAACAGTATTCTACACGTACAGGATAATCAGTTTCAACGAGTTGCTGCACCGCTTGCAGACGATAGGGATATAAGTGAATGTCGTTTTTTAATATGCTGTGGCAAGTGGTGGTTCACAGTTGAACTTGTTGTGATAATCGACGCACAGAAGTTCGTGGTGCTTCTTCCATTTTCAATTACCTCCTCTGTCCTCTTTTTAGGACGACCATAACCTTTTTTACGATCAACCGTTCCGTCAATACAATCTCACGAATTGAATGCAGTGTGCTAAATTATGGTGAAATGTATTGTATGTTAACACTGCACCGGGAAATTGTTGGTTGAATTGTTCAAAACAACTTTGAATGGAATACTGCTCACCATCAACTCGGTGGCCGTTATGAAAATATGACTCCGCCAAGAAAATTTTTGGTTCTTGCGTAAAAACCATTTTATTTGAAAAAAAAACAATCTTAATTTCAAAACACATAAAGGAATTGACAGATAACAGATATTTAAAAATTGTGGTGTGTTCACAATAAACTTTTCACCGCCAACTTCGACGCCAAATTAAAAAAAAAACACTCGTTAGAACTTACTTTTGTCCAGCGAGAAATGAGACATATTCGCAGAAAACTGCGCGCCATTGAAGTTAATAGTCCTCTGGCAGATACGTAAAATTAATTACGATTACTTTAAGATGTATAGGAACAAGCCCTAATACTTATGGATCAATAAAAAATTTGCTTAAGAGCTTTAAATTTTTTCCCTAAACTTATGAGTTATGTTACATACATTAATTATTTATAAATTTGAAGCTGCTATCGAAAGATATTTTTATTTCGCTTAATAAGTTATTATTATGTTTAACTCTGAGTTGAATTCAAAAACTAAGTTGACTGGCTCATGTAAAAAGAAAGAAGTACTGTGCTCGTTGCTCGTAAGGTCTAAAATTCAAAAAGTGAACTGAAAAAACGAGAAGCAGTTTGAAGAGGCTTAGAGAATCTAACTATTCCAAACTCTACACAATCTACATATTAACTAAATTTTAAATTTCAAAGTCCAAGTTCTTGCTGTCTAATTTATGAGCGTTCGTATCATTCAATACTTTTGTTTCTTTTGCAATTCTGGTCTTGGTTACTGTTAGGGTTCATTTGAGCTCCACAACTTCAAGTTGGTCTGACTCTTAGGCCCAGTTGTCCAATGCCAGTTTCAATTTACGCTGAAGCTTAAACCCATAAAAGATTATTTCTACAATTGCTGTTAAGGATTTAGGCTTTGCCTTAAAGTTAAACTAGCATTGTGCAACTGCGTCTTAAATATCTTACTGTTCTATCGGTGATGATTAGATCAGTATGGAGTGGGTCCATTGCCTAAGGATGTTTTTGTCTTCGACCGTTTGGTCACTTAGCTCTAGGAATTCCGGGGTTCTAAGTGAAAGATAATTTAATAGGAACTTAACAAAAGTTAATTCTTGGCTAAAGTTGATGACTTTACCTCAACGGATAAGCTAGGATATTCAACTGTGGCATTAACCTAAAAGTCTGGGCGAGGATATTCAATTGTGGCATTAACCTAAAGTCTGGGCGAGGGTGTTTGCAATCCTGAAGCGTCAGGATAGCGATTGCACCCTCAATCACTACAATTGACCGCACCCCACCAATTTGGTGCTCAACCCGTATACTTTTAGAGTTCATTCCGTTCTTTTGTTTTATCAAAATTCTTTTTTATTCTTTTATTTCTTTTTATTTGTCTTTTTTGTTGTTTAACTCTTTTTAAAATCAGATTCGATTGAACTATTAAGGCCCAGTTGTACAATGCCAGTTTAAATTTAAGCTGAAGCTTAAACCCATAACAACGATTATTTCAACAATTGTTGTTAAGGGTTTAAGCTTTAGCTTAAAGTTAAGCTGAAATTGTATAACTGGACCTAAGAGTGTTAAGACTGTATATTCTAGTTAAGTCCCTTCTTAATCCACATGCAAATTATTCTTTTCAGCTTTTTTGATAATCCCAACTATTTTTAAAGCTTGCTCCTTCTATTCTGAAGACTACGAGAAAGACGAGTAAAACTGTTTTAAATATGTAGCAACTTATCTGGATTTCTGCGGAAGTAAATAAATTCATTTAATAGATTTCTATTCCTCCTACTATCTAATAGTCGTCTTGCTTTGTAATATCAAGTGATTCAATTCAGAAAGACATGGAATTTCGAATCATGACTTCAGAAAATTCAATTCTGATAATGAGTTTAATTTTTCGGCCTAGTCTAGTCTAAGACTTGATTTTTAATTCCGTATGGTCCTCTAAGAATGACTTTAAATTTAATCTCATGTTTTTAACAGAAATATAAAAATGATGTTGATTTTCTAGCAACCACAGTCTAGTAGTACGAGTATTATTTATACTTTACACTTTTAATTATAAGTAGTCCTAATACGTAATATAATAATGATATTAGTTTGTAACTTGGTAATGTCCAACGAGTTCGGCTTAGCAGGAAAACTTATTATTAATTTGACTAATTTACAGAAATAATTAAAAATTAGTCTCTGCCAAAAGAAATTAGCATTGTGCATTAATCACATGTACACCTCCGATTATGGAATTTCAAGGTTCTATACACATTCGGAAAGTGATACAACGTGCTTACAGCTCGTCCATAATAATCGTCGTTCGTCCTATTTGACATCAACGCAGAATACAAATACAAACAAGGAACACAATCAGCACGCCGTTATTTATTTGAGGGAGAGAGCAATACAAATGTGGAGAGCACACATCTCTTGGTATCCTAGCAACGCATTGCGGCCTAGTTTGCTATTGGCTACTAGCTAGTATCCAATCAAACCTCCACGGCATTCATTCATTCATTTATTGTCAACGAAGTTCGTCAATACAAACGGAAAAGGTGGCGTATGACTTCAGTAAGGCAGACAAAGATGTACTGCGCTATTATGCCAAGATGCAAATTAGTATGTTAATGACGGGGAGGTGATAGTATAATTTATGATTGGCTGTAAAATATGCACGTGTATTTGTAGGTGCATAAATTTACGTTACTTTTATGATGAGGAAATAAGTGCTGGTGTTTCTTAATCTACGACGTACATAAAACCTTTTTTACCAAACACTGTAATTACAAAGTGTTTTAATAAAAGCATTACAATTATTATTATTATAATGCAGTTGCAGTATTTCATTGAGTTTCATTTTCAGTGGAAGGCTCCATCCTTGGATCTCCATATTTGTTTTTATTTAGATTTTTTTTAGATGTTTATAAAAAGTTGTCTTGTAATTTAGTTAATTACTCCTCGATTATTATTTATCGCATTATCTACATCAAATTGAAAATTAATTACAAACCGCAATCGCTTTCTAATTACAGTACACGACAGAAATTTTTAATTACCGCCTAACAATATCCACTAAACGAAGTATTAATTTATTTACTCTTTTTATTTTGGTCGGCGACGCCGGCGAAATTAGCCGGATATGACCTAGTAGGAAACAATAGACTATTTTTTAATGAAGTCATCCGTTAAAACGTCAGCGGAGGTCATTGCGCAACGCCAATAATGGTTCATCATTTGTAAACGTCGCCGTCATTATCTGATACTTTTTCATCTGACCGGAAATCGGCGCTTTAAGTGATTATACTGGGAGCTTTAAAGCTCCAATGAATTGGGCAAATCTTTTTTATTTCGCTAAATTTAATGTCAATTTTATAACGAGCAACAAAGAAGCGAGCAGCAGAAGAACAATCATTAATATTGACGCGGTTTCAGCCTTTGATCCAAAAGGGTACTAATTAATTCTATCTAACAAACAAAACAAAATGTAATTTTTTTTCTTATGTTAATCATTTTGCCCTTAGTTTGATCATTATTTATTTAATTCACTGTTCTTTATAATGAGTACCTATACTAGTGAAATATTTTCTAGAATGTGTCTATAGTACCTTTTCGCACATGTAACTTAACGTTATAGTTTGTTGAGTAGTGGCCACGTCAAAATGCAAATTAACTATAACTAATGTGCGGCGTGAAATAAGAACGAGACGAAGCGAAAATTATGTTCCACCTCTGAATAGAATGTGATTGTAGCGGTCTTCTTTCATTCGGTTAAGGCCTTAACGAGATTAACCTCCGCCAGTCATAACTTATCATTAACTGATTTTAACGCCTGCTACGAACTACCACGGTTTAGGGTTATGATAGTTGTTAATTCTCGTTATAGAAGTCTTAATACAAACATAATGGCGGCAGCACGACTGAAATTGGTGAATTATAACGCCTTGTAAAAAAGTCTTATGTGTATACGCGCGCTCGTTGTAGGTACAATAAAAAGCAATCACGTTTATTTAAAAAATGGATAATTGAAATTAATAGGTACTGACAGAAAACGCAAATTATTTTCCAAAAATAAGTTCATTTTTGATTGAAAATTTACAGACAAAATCAGGCATAAGGTTTCCCTTGACAACTTTGTTCTCTGCAAAGACACTTATCCCGAAGGATATTAAAAGCTATGTAATAACGCACGTAATATCAAGATAAATAATGGGTATTACACCTAACAATAAGATAAAAATTCCACAAACTGATATCACAGACGAAAGAATTACTCATTGTCATAGGAACGATCGGTTAGAATTACAAAATAGCATCCGGAAACGATGATATTACCAGCGCCGGATATGATAAACAAATATGCTCTATGTAAACATTTGACACATCAGAGGATGTTATACGTACGTGTTAATCTGTCAATATTGTTTTTCTAACATCTTCGCGTTATTCAAATTACTATTTGGAAATCATGTTCGAACTATGTTGGGTATATCCCCTAAAGATGTTACCACTTTGTAATTCCTTACTTCAATTCATGTTCTCCTTCTCTGACATTCATAATTAATTAAAACTTTACCTGAAATGTACGTACCCCGATTCATAAGGCGACAACCAAAATTATACATCTTTAAAAGCATGCAATAGACGTTTATGGTGTTACGCAGAGAATCAGAGTCGCTCAGTTGTAAAACTTGACCGTGAACTAATAAGAGCCGTACTACACTTGTTAAATTTGATAACAATTTTATTACAAAGTGAGAGAGATAAGCTCCACGGTGAATGCCTGTTGTTTGAATTGGCCCTTCTCTCTCACTTTGTAACAAATTTTATACAAAAAATATCATAGTGTAATATGGCTCTAACACACCGTTGCACAGCTGATGATGAATGCGTCGTAGTGTATGAGTTTAATTAAAATCAATTACGTTTCCAAAGGCGTGCACAAGTTAAATACTTACATCGAAGCGAACACACCAAATGCTCGTTTTGAATTTTGTTAGACTCTGTACAAATTTGTGTTAATAATTCGTCTTTTATAATAACAGAGTTTGTTTCTCATTGAACGTCGCACACAAAATGAAATTATAATAATTAACAAACCAAACAGATTAAGAATGTGTTTACTGATAGTAGCGTTTTAAATTATGGTTGTCATCACCATTTCTTTCTTATTAGCAAGGTCTATTATATTATTCAAACATCAGCGATAAATCGAATAAACGACACACAATAAATAAATAAAATACGAGTTGAGGGTAACGAGTAATATTGGGCAATAAAAAGATGTTTATGACGGACACGTTGCACGTATCTACAATACAATTTAAATATAAATTAAAGGAAAACACTAGTGCTGGTGCTGGGTTTCATAAGAGTAAATTAAAGTTAATCATTTGGTTAAGAATAATCATTCCTATGCCTTCAGTATATTTAACCATAGCAACGTTTACTTTTAACAGATGATTAAATTTAATTAATGTTTATGAAATCCACCATAGGAATTTTTAACACGGAGATTAAAATTGTTTCCGTGTTGTAGTGGTTTATTTGTTTATCTGTCAAATCATGTGTTCAAGGAGGGGCCGTAGTTCTCCTTATTTTATACAATTTGTGCGGAATAATTTACTTCAGGTGATTCGCATGCAATTGCCAAGTACACTGAGAAAAATGTATATTAAAAACCGTGTTGTAAAAAAAGTATCATTAATAATAAAATAAATTGTTTTAAAAGTAGCAAAATTGTTTAAGTAAAGCAAGTAAATTTTTCTCTTAAAAGAATTGACAATGCGATTATATTACATTAAGCTTATGATTTTGTAACATTTATGAGTTCGGCCTGCAGATATGATGTTTACAACATAAAATTTGTAGGTCAAAAAGCGATCGAAAGATGTCACTACTTAAATTGTTCATTACTTTCACATCGCAATGCCATATAACCTAGGAGAAATCGGTTTGGTTTGCAGTGGAGTTCATAGACAACACAACATAACATAATATATTTATGTTTTCTATGGTGGAGTTCTGGAGCTACGGTTCTGTTGATGAAGACCCAATGAGGTCTTAAACAGCTGTACAGAGCATGCTCGAGGAATCCGCAAATCAAAACCGATTTGCACATTTTTTTTTTATAAAATTTGTAATTTAATATACGTTTTTTCTTAAATCGAGTACTTATTTTTTTGGTGCAGCTGCAAAGGTTGGTGATCGTGTGAATCCCGTAGCTTCTTATCTGTGCGTAGATATAAATGTTAAAATATAAATATATTAAACGATATTATATTTTATATTTTAGCCATTTTAGAATATCTTTTTATATTAAATATATAACAGTTAATACAAATATGTTTTTAAGTTAATAAAATGATTTTGCTGTCACATATAGTAATATAAATTTTTGTAAAAATTACTATATTTATATTTACTTTTACAACGTAATTCTCTCCGTGTACCTATATATTTCATAGTTTGTATTTCAACAGATCACGTCAATTTCATTTAAAGGTCAAGTTCACGCCCGACGCCGCGCCGTAACAGTCATAAAATTGTAAAACACATTTTACATTCCATTCGAATCTAGTTAAATAGAATCTATTGTTACTTGTTACTTCGAAAATACTATGGTGTCACGAGCCGAGTGCTCGGCACAAATTCCGAGCCGTTTTTCACGAATCGATACGACATAGACGTCATTTCGGATAATCGAGAGTTTCAAGCAACCGCTTTTCGGATAAAACGGAGAAATAAGTTTCGGCTTTTCTCTCGGATAATCTGGAGTATATTGTACTATTAAGAAAGAAAAAGAAACAGAAACAATTCTGAAAAACATAAAAGACGATCTAAAACGTCTGAAAAAGCGAATAAAAAGTTGTAAACAAAATGAAAAATTTTAAAGGAAAAGTTCTTGCTGCACTTGATAATTTGCTTAATGCGTCTGATTACATAGATAGCGGTAGATAACTTCTTCGACAGCTCGAAGTGAACTTTCCAATTTAGCTTAGAATCCAGGTGGAATCTCAGGAGTTTTGAATTTTCTTTCATGTTTTTCACTCTGCTTGTGGAGAAGTGCACTGTAGTTGTTTTACTTTTATTTATCTGCAATTTATTTGCGGCAAACCAGGTTTCTGCGTCAGTTTAGCTTAATTCAAGAGATGTTCGTTTCCGGCTGCTATATAACTGTGATAACTTATCACTGATAAGGGTTGTGTCATCAGCGGAATTTAAATACTTGAGAAGATCGTTAGTGAATAATAGCAAGAATAAGGATCCCAACAGGGAGCCCTGTGCTATTCCACACATTTATGGGATCGTTGTGTTCCATTTTATGATAGATTACTTCTTTACGATCAGTTAAATAAGAGCTTATAAGATCAAGTGTTATCCTTCTGATGCCGTAATGCGCAATTTTGCGTAAAAATAGTTTGTGACTCATGCAGTCGAACGCTTTGGATAGGTCACAAAACTGTATCATACATTTTTCATGATTTTCGGAAGATTTGTAGATGTAGGAGAGTAGGGAGATGCCAACGTCTGTGGTACTTTTGTTTTTCCGGGAGCCATATTGCTCCTCATCGATTAGGACACTTTTCTCGAGGAAACTCGTCATTTGTTGCAAAATTACAGATTCCATGATCTTCGAGAAGATATGTAGGTAATATCGATATGGGTCTAAAATTATTAGATCTTTCTTATGCACCAGAATTACTTTAGCAATTTTCATTTTGCTTGGAATTTGTCTATTTGTTAGACAGCTGTCAATGATATCAGCCAGAGGAGTGCTAATAGTTTTCGCCACGAATTTCACGATTGGTCATTATTGATTGAAATGACATTTGCATTCAAATCTAACGTTTCGTAGTTATATAATCCATTTTCTTCAAGCACTTCAAGAAAATAAATAAAATAATAACTATAGTCGAAAAAAAATGAACTAACCACAAAACTTTCATAAGTTGCAATAATTCAAAACGTATAACTTTATAATTAAACCAACAATTTTATTGGTGTAATATCTGCTACATCTGCAAATATAACAGTGCAAACATGTATTTGAAACACTCTGTAGGTATTATGCTTATCAGTTTTTTTCGCTAGTTTGTAATGAATTTTTTAGATACGAGTTTGCTTCGTATATTTTAAACACAAACGAATGTTGCTTATTTTTGCAACGTAACCGGCATATTCGATAATAATTATTAACCGATTTCTCCGATAATAATAAATAATATATTCTAACGTGTTCTTTTCAGTATTTAGATCAATCGGCAACCTACGTGTCCCAAATTGAAAAAAAAAGTTAATTAAAAAATACAGTGACTAATATATTCTTAAACGAAAAGTGTTTTCAATAAAATTCCTGTCCTACTTGAAGTGACAACACACAGTTTCGTTAATTAAAAGTTAGTAGGCCAATCAGGAAAGTTGTTTACGTATTTTATAATACATCATTATTAGGTACGTTGTGTGTACGTTTTCAAAACTAGACAATGGTATTAAAATATTCTTGTTAGAGAATAATAAGAAGATAATGAGATAACGACCAGACGTAATGACTTTTTGTATTTTTTGTATTAATGTGATTAACATCTATGTATTAATAAAAAAATGAGTGAGCGAATTATGTAGGTAATTATCTTTTAACATTTACAATTATCTTTTGTTAAAAAAAAGAAGAGTTGCGGACCTTGCACAAATCAGATCCTCTCTCCACACCTTTGTAAATGCTTTTAAGAGTGAACACGTGTTTCGTCCGGATGCGGACATCATTAGAACTAGATTGACACTTTCAGAGGGGATCTGCTTTGTGCAGTATATTTGTATTTCAGACAAATAGCGTTGCTATCATTTCTTATTATGTATTATTTGTTTCAATAAAAAACTCGAGTTCAGTTACACCCTGTATTACTTTTTTTTATAAATCGATTAATAGAAATAAGTTTAACGAGTTACAACTAACTCCATATGTATTAAACAATACTTCGAGATAATATTCTTCTTTTTTCTTCAAATGAATGAACAACTTAAATTGAAGTAAGTAAATTTATTGTTTGCCTAGAAATTTGTGCAAGGGCATCACATCGAAGTTAAAAGTCATAAGTGACGTTAAAAGCCCGTTTGAAAATAAACACTGAGACACATACTGTCACACTTAACACAAATAAATGGACAAATATGAGTTCCGATCACCCGATTCTCTTCTTAGTTACAACTTTCATTAGTCAACTAGTTTTACGTCTTTCATTTACGAGAGGAAGCAATACTCATATAGGTACTCATTCATGAACGACGCAAATATTAAATAAAGAATGAAAAATCACAATAATTCTCTAAAACAAACTCATAGAGAGTAAACACATTACTTCCTTTTACGTTCTTTGAACTTTACATTGAAGATGAAACGCTCGTTGTTTTATTGTACATATTAATATTGACAAGTGGGCATTAATTTTCAAATTACTGTTAGGATTTTAATATTCCAGTACTTTCGTGTTGCCCAAGGGCAATTAAAAGAGCGACAACTTGAATATGAAATAGATAAATTTTATTCGTAATTTGTTCTACACACACGGCGCTAGAAGTGGTCACTCAAGTAAGTTTTATCTGGGTATCTCAAGGCAGGTAACACTAACGAGACCAAGACTGGTCCCTCCTACGCCTTGGTCACTTGGTCTCGCGGTCACTGTATCGCATTCCGACACCTTGATAGTCATTCAATCTATTTACACCTTAAATTGGCAATGCTGTTTACTTAGCACTTCGAATGAGTACACAAAACACCGTCGAGTTTCAAATATGGAAGATGCGATAAATGTCGTTTCCTGTAAAAATATTTCCAAGTTGAATTGGTGCTAAGCTAAATTATGTACTACCTACAAATAAAAGCGTCAATGAGCTTTAGATTGAGTGTCTTGGAAATTAATTAGATTTCTTTGATAGTTTATATTACGCTGCCTCAACTTACACGCATATGGTTTCGTTTGTCAAACAGTTTATATATCCGCTGCCAACTACTTCTTCTACTTTACTCATGGCTTTAAAGAAACGTATTTTTATTTTTAACTTGATGTACAAATAACTGAATTGTTTTTATTGTTTGCAAGAGTCAAAGAATATAAAAGTAGCAAGAAAATAAAATAAAATACGTTGAAGTAGTTTGCATTGGCTAAGGGACTCACTTTATACTTATTAATTTTTAATGTGTACCTATGTATTGTGTTGAAAATGTTTGTCCTTCAACTTTAATGCACAAACGTACCCTGCGCTTCATGTTTCCAAACGCGTTTGTTAAATAAATAATTGGACAGCTCCTTTAGGAGAAAAATCATTGAAAGTCATTATTCATTACTTTTACCGAGAGAATATCAAATTGCAATGTCTTTCTGAAAGTATAAAATAATTTTTGTTAATCTTAAGGCATTGATTGACTATTTTGCTCTCACAAAAAAAAATAAGTAACAATAATTCTAGGATGTGTTGCTACAAGTCAGTAAGTACACTGACACGGGGTGCGTAGGAAGTAAAAGACTCGGTTCATTAAGTTTACTATGTTATCCGATTACTGTAAACACTACAGTTAAAGTTTTTACATAAATTTTCTCCCTTACAGCGGACGCCTCGTCTTTGTCCCGCAACTAAGCTTCCGAAAAAGGGAGCGAGATGCGCGAATCGCACGCTCTACGGGGCAGAGATTATTAACGTGCACTAAATCTACGTGTCCATTGAAAAGTCGGTGGCTGCACGGGAGGCTATCTTGATCAAGCTGAGCTCTATATGACAGCTGAAGCCCTAGTAAAAGAAAGTACTGAGCGATTTCGATGTCAGATTTAGATTATGACTTTGCGATTTGTCGCAGATGTATAAAGCCACTTGGTCGGTAGGGATAAATTGTCGATCTCTTGATATTTCGAAATTCTTAATTTTTGAAGCTGAAGCAGATGTTTATCGGGTTGTGGGTGACAATAGAACCTTTAAGTCAGATTTAAGTGAGTTTTGGTAATAAATTGACACAAAAAAGTTGATGTAACATTACTCCTGTTAAGGCGAGGTTTCGGATCCGAATGGTGTGGGTTCAAATCCAAACCCGGCGGTCGATTTTTCAATTGTGAATAAAAAGTAAAAACTGTGTGTATTTGCATGATGTTTGGCATTCCCCATCGGGAATGGAATTCCTCTGGCTTTGGCTATATTCTAATAGTCTTTGCGTCCAGAAGTATGAGGAGTATTCCACAACCCAGTGCCTCATTCGTTAATTAAGAAAGAAACAATCCATTATTAACAACTCTTCGTCAACATATAAAAATCTCTTATTTAATATCTTCGTTGTAATAGCAGGCAGTAAATATACCCATGTCTTTAAAAAATGATACTGATACTGATTATTTTGGTTATTTTTGCTTGAATTTCTTCGGTTTTCTTCTCTTCCTTTCTGCCTTTCTGCATCGTGGTTGCTTGTGCTTTGTGTTTCTTCATTGTGGCGTTCTTAATCCCGTAAATATGTTCTGTCTATTTTGATTCATTTTCAGGTGTTTCGTTTACCCAATCTCCAACGCATATTATGGTAAGCACTTGCCTTATATCTTAATTTTCCAATTTAATTCTTTCTAGTGTTATGTGCAGGTGTCTCAAAACTAACAGCCGTCCTTTTGGGATTCGATTCAAGAAGCTGAAATAAATACAAAATAAAAGTTATGATTTGCCTTTGTTAACGAGTCATTCAGTCCGAAAAATTTCTAATCTTTTAAAATGATAAAATCGTAATAACTAATAATACAGTGCAGAATGGTTCAAAATGAATTGCATTCAGTCTTTCGAGTTTACTTCGAACCTGCTATAGATGTCGTAGATATCGTAGACTGTATTCATGCTATTGTAGAACTAAGGTAATGAACAAAGACATGATAGAAAGCGTTCGTACTTCATTACATCGTGCTGATGTTTGCATTGAAGTAGGAGGTAACCTATTCGAACATCTCTTGTAAAAATTAGATTTTGTTGTAAATAAAAATAAATTTAATTGGAATTCTATTTTACTCACCTTGATAATGTCCTAAGTTGGACGAAACCGCGGTCGTGTGGTTCACGAATAAACAATTTGTAGATTGGCTTCGCCTTTTCTTTTGATTTTTTAATTGGAATAAGTCGTTAACGAAGGCAAATTGAAAATCTTATTATTCTTTTTTTTCGATTTGTTTCGGCTTCCTGAATCGATTCTCAAAAGCACAGGTATTACGTTTGAGACACCCGGTATATGTAAAAATGGGCCCTTTACAGTGATCCAGTGGCATAGCATTCGGGGGCGCAGGGGATGCAATTGCATCGACTTAAGGGGCGCCGTAGATGTCTCATTTAAGTTATCACTAATACGGTGCGATCCAAATTATTTAGATAAGGGGAGGCTATGAAAAATAAAGTTAGAGTCTGAACTTAAATGATACAATTAACCTATTGACATCTGTGGAAACTGAAACGCCAAGATACATTTGACGACAGTAGAAAAAGTCTTCTAATTGAATACATCTTGCCTGCTAAGGTAAAACAGTATATGTGAAAAAAATTGATTTTTGAATTTACGCATATTCTTTTAATTTACTTAATTTGCAAAAGTTATGGTACTATCGTTTTTTATGTATGTTCCACATTTCGTTGATATATGTATCTTTAAAAATGACTAAATGTTCTGGAAAAAGATAAAAGGTTATTTTCCTCTAAATTCACTTTTAACATACAGGGTGGTCCTAAAAGAAGGTGCCGAAAAGCAATCAGTTATAGCAGATGACGAGTAAAACTCATATACAAAAGATTTTCCTAATAAAACTCTTTTCGTTTTTGAGACAAAAATAATTGAAAATTTGTTGAAAATTTGCTGTATGCTAATGAGTTTAGATGTTACAGGTACCGTTACTAAAAAAATGCAAATATTGTTGCCATACAACCAGTATTGCCTTTTCAATCCAGATTAACATTAGCGTACAGCAAATTTTCAACACATTTTCAATTACTTTTATCTCAAAAACGAAAGACTTTTATCAGAAAATTTTTTTGCATATGAGTTTTACTCATCATCTATAACTGATTGCTTTTTGGCACCTTCTTTCGGGACCACTCTGTATACTGTTTTACCTTAGCAGGCAAGGTATAAGCGTTTCGTTAAAACAGTGTAATATGAAAACGACTAATTTCAAATGGCACGGTATTTGCCTGCAGACCAATGACTATAGTTTTGAAAGCATTTAAACAACTAACAGAAGTCACAAAGCAAGCAAAGCAAATGTCAGGCTAAAAGTTTCGAATCAAGCTATAAGACTCTGATTTTATTTTTCATATCCTTCTCTTATCTAAATAATTTTGGATCGCACAGTAGAAATTTTTAAAAGCGCCTTATAGCCTATGGACAGTAAATCGTAACAAAAAAGGATGCTGAAAGAGTATTAAAAAGATATTAATAAACAAAAAACGAGTTTACAAATAATCTCGCCACCAAATAGAGAAAAGAAAGCAATTGAAATTATGACAACTTTCAGCGGTCAAGATGACCATTTTTTGAAACTTTTACTGTAAACGCAACATTATAAACAAAAGAGACTTTAGCCGATTTCGTGGTAAAAAAGCAAACAAGATAAAACGATCCAGCCGACTTGAAGCCAAAAATTTACAAGTTTGCGATGTCACGCTATTGTCAGCACTGGCTGTCATCTCGTGCGTGATAGCTGTATTCGTTGCTATTTGCTATCCACGTCACAATTTACAGGTCAGAAAATACTCGTGCTGTGTCGCGATTATGTGACAAGACAAAACAAAAAAAGTAAGCAAGACTTTTTGAAATTCTAGCTCGAAATATGTATACAAAAAAATTTTTTTCTTGTGCAAATCTACTCGTAAGTTATTCCGAAAAAGAGAAAAGTTAGAGAAACCATTTAAATCATTCAATAAAGTTAATAGGGGGGAGGGCTATTGTATCAGGGCGCCAAAGACGTATAATTTAATTTAACTGTAATAGAAATTTAAAAGCGTTTTATAGACCATGACTCGTAAGTCATAACTCAAAAGAGGGCGTTGAAAGAAAATTCCAAAAAGAGAAAACAAAAGACTATCGATTTAACAAAAGAAAAAACTCGTCGACAGATAAAGAAACGAAAACAATCGAAATTATGACACTTTCAGTCGACAAGATTAATGAAAGGTGATCACTTTTTGAAATTTTTTCTTTCTACTCCAAAGGCAACAAAAATATTGCCGATTTCGCGCAAAAAACAAACAAATGGAAGACAAAGAACTTTTCTGCATTTATTTATCTACCTCTAGCTTAAAAAAATCTGAAAAATAACTTTGTGTAAATGTACTCTTCAATTCTTCTAAAAAATTTATTGATAATTTAGCTTTTTGTCTTGACTCGGCCTTTTTTCATGGTTCAATGAAGCTCTCGGTATTTACAGCTTATATATTAACATGCAAAGAAAATATACGAATAAAATAAACGAATATGTAAATATAAAAAATATACGCACAGTTTGAGAACATTTTTGATTAAACGATTTTAAAATAAATAAAATATAGGCTGTTTTAAAAAGTAGATTACTTTCTACAGTCCACATAATTCCTCCTCTTTAGTGTACAGATAAATTTTTTTATGTCGAACCTTTCATGTTTTGCTTTGGTCTTCTTTAGGTCTATTTTTATCTTTGCTACTACCACATAGTGATCATCTGGTATTTCATGTAGGCTTTAACATCTTGTTCCAGGTTTCGCTTACCTATGCCTTATACAAATATAAACTAATTGATTTTCAATTTGCATATTTGGTGATATTAATGTTACTTTAAAGCCTGTTTTACATGAACGTAGAAAATGATATTAAACAAAGGTATATCAAATTTAAGGGTACTAGTGTGAGGGACGGGTGGTTAAAAACAATGATAACAGAAGAAAGGGGATGAATTATCCTTTACTTTCAACTTTATTAATTTTTAATACAAGGCTTCGTCGAAACACTATGTCCGTCTAGACATCTCGACGAAAGTAAGAGAGAAGTTCTATTGTGATGCCCAAACTAGGCCTTAATTTCCAAAATTAATCACACCACAATAATCAACAATTTCCACTTCTTCTCCTCACTCTTTTACTGAAACTTTAATCAGACCGTAAAGGACACAAGTAGCAGTTTCTTAGTTTGTAGGTATTACACCCTTATGGAATGAGATTTCAGCTCTTGCCCGCCACTACATTTATTTTCGGGATTGACGAGAAATTACGTTCTTTCTTTTTAGAATGACATTCACTTGAAAAATAAGACAAAATTTATATAAATATTAAGACAATTTCACGTACATACGACACTCTAGCCAAACCACTAGAGATCACAAATTTAGTGAAATCCAAATGCAATCTCAGATTACTTCATAACAACATAACTCAAATTCAAAATAATTTTATAACGAAAAAAAACAGCAACTCATAATTAAAATAAGCAAATGTTAATTTATAAAACATGTCCAAAATAGTAAAATTAATTTCTCACCCAACCATAGTACTAGATTCAGAGACGACTGGACTTTTTGGAGAACAGCCACACACACTAAGACATTCTGTAAATGTCGATTACGCCCTCGGTCTTATGGAGATATACTCCACAAGACGGGCACTAGCAATCTTTACGATCAATCTGCTAGAAGATTTTTATTTGTTTTTTCTAAGGTCAATTCTGATTACGTAGCATTCCATATGTGTGTGATTCAGCACGAGGTCGGCTATCAATGTCACTGCAGTTCTTAGAATTTGCAAATACCAATTATGTCTCATCTAGGCCAAGGCTCTTGATAAAGCGAGCCGCTGCCACGGCCACTTACATAAACTTTATGTGGGCGAATTCTTCTCGCGGTCACGTTGCATTGAATTTACTTCCGTACTAGGCTTTGATAATAATTATAAGATGCTTGGATTTTTTCTTACATCAGTATAAAAGAAAAAAAAAAGACAAATTATGTAACCAAAAATAGTATACTTAGTGTAACATGATATTTGTTATTAATAATTTTTTGTACTATTTTCACTTTACAGAAATGAGTGTAATGTAAAAAGTTCTTGTGATACATAACTCTATCAATACTTATTTCATTTTCATTTCTTTCTTTTATCTTTCCTATTATTCTTTGAAGTCCATTATCAGAACCTACTTTAGTTTTGATCTCTCTCGTTAGTATGATAATAGCTTTTTCTGAAACTGTATTAATTACACTAAACAGTTCCTACTAAACGTTTCTTTAACTTTTAAGTACGGCTACTTTTGTTGATTGAAGCGTAGCAACCTTGTAACTTGAATTTATTGTCCTTTTTCTTTTGCAGGTCGTTAATAGTTCCTTGTCTCCGCTTCTTCCAGTTTCTTCTTTATTTTATTTTACTTCCATTCTACACTATCTATGTATATTTTACTGCATCCAATTTTCACAATTTTTTCCTTTGTTCTTTTTAATAATTGCTTTTCCTGTAAGTCTCTTTTGTATTTCTCATTCCTTTAGAATTCCTTTATAGTTATTATATGTACATTGGATGATTTGTTCTTACTGTTTAAAATTTCAATTTTATGCGTATTTTAATTATACCTATACATTTTATCGTTTAATTTATATGGGTTCTTTTATTTTTAATCCAATGTACTCCACTAAGTGCCCCTTTTTCGCTTGTGTGTGCGGCAAGTGCCCACCATCGCCACGTCCTAGTTACGGTCCTGCTCGTAAAGTCAGAAGATTTAATAATAATTTTATTTGGAATATACGGGTTGGTATCTACCCTTTGTTCTTTACATATAATTGTCAGTTGTCAATTGCCAAGAAAGAGTAGTACTAGGGTATATCAAAAATAAAAAATCAGGATTGATATTTAAAAAAATAAACAATATGTATATCAGGTGACAAACAAAATTACTAGACTTTACCTGGACGACGAAAAAGCTGCTGAAAAACGCGTTCAGCGCAAAAAAATCAATAAAAAGCTCGCATTTTCATTAGTTCGAGCTACGGTCGCGTGTCGTGGGCGTAGAGAGCTTGCGCCCTTCTGCTGTTTTATCCAGACAAAAGCTAATCGGCTGGTTCCGAACCTATCTCCTCGGCGTTCTTTCGCTGGCGCGCACAAGACATTGCAGTCCGCGTGCGGCCGTTGTCTTGGTAACTGCGCAACAAGCGAACGAAGTTACACCCACCGCATGTGCTCTTAACGCAGAGTTACGTCCCATAACGTAGTCATCGGAAACTAACTGACACCATTTAGGGGGGCCTACTTCGATTATTTTCATGCCTGTTCCTAAATACCAGACGTTTAATTAACATGTGAAGTGAATTTCTCATTTTGAAGGATCGCTTGTGCCTCGACGCAATAACACCAGACATACCTACCTACCAGTAATTTTTGGTTGTTGTTTGTTGTTGATGACATGGGTGGTGGATGACGACTTATTTATTGTCGGAAGGGCAGCAGCATCTGAATCGCTGATGTTCAACATCGAAGTGAAGATCTGCATTTCGTTGCATAAAATTTTAAATAAATCGTGTATATTGTTACGCACGAGTACACCACACCAGGTATTCCGACGCGAATCGAATGTGATTAGTTGATTTGTATGCATGTGCAAGTGCGCGTATCCATCAGAATTTGTTGTGATTTTCAGCCGTCGTAAAAAGCCAGCCAAGATATGAACACAAATATTCCGATTGTTGTGCTGTTTGCTCAGAGATTAAAATGACATTCCACTGAAGGTACACCTACCAACCAACAAAAGTAAACAGATCAGTTTTTTTTAACTCGCCACACACAACATGTGGAAAAGCAGATAAAACAAGCGATTTTTATGTACGTACGGTGTGACGAAATACATTGGGACGCCAAATTTTTAGCGAACGATTTTGATGCGACGGCGGAATTTTAACTAAACTCTGAAAGGACCACAGCATACCAATTAGTTTTAGCCGTACGAAAATTAGAAAGTCCTCTCGTGAAAATTAGGAAAGAAAGCTGGTATTCGTCTGAATACTGAAAACTTAGAACTACCTAGTTTGCAATAAACGCATTCATCCGTTCGATGTAAGTAAAGTGTCTTGCAGCAGTGAGAGTGAATAGGATTTTATGGAACTCCTGGTGCACCAGGAGTAAAGTGCAATTGTGAGTGGGCTATGGATACGGGGGCGTGTTGTTTGGCCCCCTCGGCACCACAACGCTCGGACGATCAAATTGTTCCGGCCCATCCAGGGGATTGTTGGAATTCACATCCGAATAATCATTCTCAGCCCTTTCTAGACGCTTGGTTACAAATGCAGGTTTGTAATTGCCATAAAATTTTACATATGCACTCTGGTTCTAAAACATACACCAGACAAAAATTAAGTGACATGCACCCAATCATAAAAAGAATACTAAGAACTTACAAATTTTCTGAGATACCCCAAATTCATAGCTTTAAAAGAAGATGAAAATAAATCTTCAAAAATATATCGAAATGAAAATATTTGTATTTAAAGACGTCATCAGTGACATACTTTATTATAGAAATTTCTTTATTCATCATTTTATTTAGGCATTATCTGTTTTTATAATATGGTGTGGATTAAAAATTGCAAATGTGTGTTTTTTGAGTTCAATGTCTTTCTTTGAAAACAGCTAATTTTTAATTTGAAAGGTTTAGATAAGGCCTGCGTACCATCAACTCCAGTGCAAAATTGGGGGCATATTTCCACTTCTTTGGAAATCTGTGCTTTTGTTGGTGTTTCCTTAGTTTCGTTTTTATTCCAGCCGTTCTATGGAATTTAGTTCTCGACAGTGTGTATTCGGTATAATATTCCAATAGTTTTGGTTTTGGAAAGAGCTCATTTTTAATTTCAACGGTTTGGATAAGGCTTATTCACCATTGAATCCATTGCAAAATTGGAAGCACTTCTTTTGAAAATCTGTGTTATTTTGTGTTGTTGGTGTTCTCTCAGTTTTAGACATTCTATGGAATTTAGTTTTCGATAGTGTTTAGTGTGTGTCTTGTACCATTGTCTTTGGAAAGAGCTCAATTTTAATTTGAAGCATTCGGATAAGGCCTACGCACTATTGAATCCAGTGCAAAATTGGGGGCATGTTTCTTTTTCTCTTCTTTTAGAAGTCTGTAATATTTTGCTTTCTGATGGTGCTTCCTCAGTTTTGTTTTCGCCCATTCTTTGGAATTTGACAGTGTGTACCTATTGAGTATAAACGGTATGCCTTTCTGATGGTACCAATCTGTGGTGTATGTATCTGGCTAGAGTATTGTAAAGGTCTATTAACAACAAAATTCTCTAGTTTTTCTTTTATAGGTACACATTCTTGTTGTCACAAAACAAGAATTTCTAATTCCACGTTGACAATTACTTGCGAAACCACATGCATTCTGGAAACTATGGGGATTCAAGTTTTAAAATTTTCAGGATTACTAAATTCATTATTTTCCGAACAAAATTGTTTATCTGATAACGATTGAAGGTTTTCCTTTTACAGACGTTTCGTTATCGTTATTTCCACTGTTAAAAAGTTTTCGCTAGGTACATGTTGTTTTCATTTTTCTCATCACTTTTTATAAAGCCTTATGTCGTTTCTCTTTTTAATTTCTTTAGTGTTTGAACGTATTAGCTCGTATTAGGTTTCTTAGTCACATTTCTTGGGGGCCGTATTTATAATAGTAATAATAATAAGGCCTTTATCGAATAATCATAAGAGAGCCAGTATTAATGATATATGTATAACTTTGAGGCGAGGTAACCTCAGGTAATAAAATTTTGATTCGCGGTCAAGTTCGTATTTTATTTGATATGATATGTGTATGTATGTATATTTTGTAAAAAAACTAAGTAATTTTTTCAAATTCTATTTAAATGCAGACAGAGACATGGTCCTCCGAAATTCCGGGGTATTGTTATGAAGAGTATAAGGAAAGGATCTGGTAAATAAAGGAGTTGTGCGTTGAGGGATTGTTCAGTATGAAATATTGCGCAAAGAACGGTTCTGAATGGAAAATTCAAATGGACATGATGGGGTGCTAGTATAGCCATGTTAAATAATATTTTCGTCCGTTTCTAATATTTATCCAATTTGGAGAGATTATACCAGAAGAGCCTTCGCAGACCTGAAATAAACCGTACGCAAGAATTTTGACCTTTTTGTATCCGTAGACTTCATCGCAGTAATTGAAGATTAAGGTAATTTTCGTTTACAAATTTAGGAAGCTTATGTTAATATAAAGGCAACGCAATGCCCCGTAAAAACGCTGTGTTAATTTATTAACATGTGATCTAAATCTCAGTTCTTCATGCAAACTCTTAACTTCTGCTTCAAAGTTAATTTGAAGATTATTTACATATGTGTATACGAGGGGAGTTTTTTATGTCATCTAGCTATAAAAACAACAAGTTAGAGAATAAACAAAATTTTATTTTTCAACGTAAGAACCATTAACACTAACACACTTATTCCAACGTTTTTCTAATAACGCTATGCCTTCGAAAAAAAATTCTTTTGGTAATTTGCGAAATAAGACTCCAAGTCATCATTGGATTCAAAACGACGCCCTCTCAAGTGTTTTTTAAGTTTTGGAAAGAGGTAATAGTCATAGGGGGCGAGGTCGTGATTGTAAGGTGGATGTTGTGATTCCTCAAAGCCGCATTCATTGACTACTGCTTGAACAATTTGTGCTTTATGTACTCTGCAATTGTTGTGCAGAAGCAGAGTTTTCTGAGCATGATTGTGGGGTCTTTTTTCGCGTATAGCCGCTTTCAAATTCTTAATTGTAGCTTTGTAGACATTCCCCGTTATTGCGGTCTTTTCTGGCATATACTCAATTAAGATAATCTTCTCATCATCCCATAAAGCTGTGGCCATCACTTTTCCACCAGAAAATAGCGTCTTTGCCTTCTTGGGTGGAGCAGAGCCCTTATGAACCCATTGCATGGACTCTTGTTTCATGGGAGGGTCCCAGTGGTGTACACAGATCTCATCTATAGTTACAATTCTAGAGAAGAAGTCTTCATCTTGGTTATCTAGGTTAAGTATAAGCATAGAACCCTGAGGGACACCTGACTTAGCATCCGACAATCAATCATAACTCTTTGCGACCTATTACATAAAAATTATTTTTTAACTTTAAGAATCGTATTCTTTTGTGAATGACTGAACGAATGTAATAATGAATATTGGGTAGGTTAGAGCAATTTTAAAAAAATTAGGTGGTAACTATTCTGCTACGTTAACATTTTTAAAATCACGCGTGAATTTGGACGTTTGAAGCATATTAAACAAATTGACATTGTTATTACTTGGGAACTTTCAAATAGATTATGAAAGATTAAAATTAACGACGTATCTGGAATTTCCTGTTACGATTGACGTAGAAAAAAATATTCACATTTGAATATTTATAAGTATATTGTAGTAGACTTGATAAGAATGGCGCTCAGCCAGTTTTCAGAAACAAGTATGAAATTAAAAAGTAACTCAAGGAATACCAACAAAAATAATGTTACATCAACATCGCCAACTTTGTTGAGAAAAAATCGATCACGATGTTGTATTTTCTAAATTTACTGTTGGTGACAATCTTCTATAGTCACCCATTATTTTGAAAGAAATGTTCGATATTAAAAATACAAAAGTCGAATTAAATATAGATTTTTTTAATGACTCTCAAAACTGTAAGTCTTTTTTTTAATTTGGGATAGCATTCTAAAAGAATTCGAAATAAAAGGCGTAAAGTAGGTACAGTGTGATTTTTAATGATTGAGGACACTTTGAATATGGCGCCATAGATTTTAGAGTATTTCACGTTTTTAATTTGGCAACGATTAACAAATATTGATTATTCAGTATTAAATTTCAAAGCCGACACGTTATTTTATTTGGTTTTTCGCAGGCGCATTTTTAATGCCTTTACTGCTGTTTATTTTGCTTTACTATTGACAAAGGCGAGTGAGAGAACCTGGATGTTGTCAACGTAATAACAATTTAGTATGGCGGTAAATTCAAATCCTCAGTCATTAGAAATCACACTGTATGTATAACTTCAGTTTATCTGTTTATTTATATTATTAATGTAATGTTTTGTTTATTCAAAAGTTATGCAACAGTAAATATTATGACTCGTGCATTTATTAAGTGAGTCAAAGTTGTGTTAAAACGATTAGAATATGCTATAAAGTCTGCTTGAATTATAAAGTATATCATTTGATTTTTATATTTTAATTACAATTTGAATTATGTTATTTATTATTCCAATTAAATTCGAAATTTACAAATTATCGAACGGAATGATTAGACATTAACCCTGTTTGATAATAGTATATTATTTTACGAGTTTCACAAGAAGGCTTATTGTAACACGAGTGGGGTTGGGGTACGACGAGCGAAGCGTAGCAAGCTCAGGTGCTAACAGGCTGAGTGTTACAATGCCTCTTGTGAAACGTGTAAAATATAGTATTTTTTCTACTTTGCGTCACTTATTGAACAAAAAAATGAAAAATATTGTCAAAAATTTGATCTCCTTGGGAATTTTAGTTGTAATGCGTGGCAACACTGAAAACCTTTCGTTTTAATCAAAAGTCACTTTAACAAGTTATTAATTTTTCTTATCCAGCTTCATTATGAGTATTCTGTTAAGTAACAAATAAATAATGAGTTATTTTGTAGAATCTAATAAATATTTTCAATTAAAAATTGACTAAAATTTCCCCAAAAACAGTTTCACAATGAGCTTCTTTGTGAAACTGTTTTTGGTGTCACAATGAGTTCATTGTGAACGCAAAGTAGAAAAACTTAATTATGTAATCAGAATGGCAATCACTATTTTTTTTTTGAGATTTATAATTTAAAATACCAATTTCTTTCCATACTTTTTTTGGTGACAATAAAGTGCAGCTCCTAGATGATTTATACTTAAATCATTTTTAGTTGATTTAACTTTAAGTAATGTGCTTGCCCAAATTGAAACGGAAGTCCCTATTAATCAATTAATTAAGCAAATTGCATTGAAACGAAATTTTGACAAATTGCTAAGTTTCAAAAAATAGAAATGTTTCCAAAATTATTCCTGGTTCTGCTTGTAATGCCTGCTGCTAACAATATTTCGATGTCACACGCATTTAAACGCTTAACGTCGTCTACATGTATACTTACACTATTTACGTTACAACAGGATATCTAGATATCGTCTTTTAGCAAATACGACTGATTACCTATATTTATAAATAACCGAGCGTGATGTGATAAATCAAAACAGGCAACAGGCAGGAAACGGTTCATAACTTGTCTCAAAAGTAAGTGCAGAAGTGAAATTATCTTGAATTATCAACGTATTTATGAATCGAGGGATTTACGACAAGTACAAGAATCTTTCAATGGCAAATTCTGAACATTAACATTATTACAGTATTGAATGACGAATTTATCTTGACTGAGGATTAGAATTATAATAAAATTTTAGATTCTACAATCGCATGATGTTATTCATGTCGTTCAAGCGTTACTTTGTTGCTGATCTCTGTCTTTGATTTGTACATCTTAAAAAAATAACTTATTAAAATTTAATACGCGCCCATTGAGCTTGGAATTTGTTTCGAAATCAATTCGAAATAATTATTATGCAAATTATGAAATTGATGCTGATAATCAAAAGTAACAAAGGGAGCCATACACCGCGATAATAGGTCGAAATTGAAACCCGAAGTGCATCTGAATACGAAACGATTTTATAAATAGAGTCCTGCTGAGAAGGTGTAGGTATCCTTTGGCCATAGTTATTCATGCAGTCGCTTTTTTGTCCGCATGATGCCGGTAAAAAATTCACCGCAACTCTACGCTATTTCTTCTTCGGGACAACAAAGCTGGGCGCTTAATGCGCTTAAGCGAGACAGCCTGTATTTTGACAGTCGGCGTTCGGTCCCGATTTTTAATTTGTATCCTGCATAATGTATTAGGCGTTATTGCTTTATCATCCAGTTTTGCTGTGCCACAATGAAAGTGTTTGTGCGTTTTGAATATGTTTCGGTTTCTGGGGAGGAATTATTTAAAAATGTTCTTGTATAGTTGCCGTGTTAAAGTTAAATGTGCCCCGGCTATGGACCAAATATTTACCGAACGTTTTAGAGTGCCACAAATAGTTTAGTTTATTTTTCAGTGTGTAGGAATTCCTTCAGGAGATTAAAAAATATTTTCAATTATTACACATACACACACACACAAAAACAACCACATCTTTTTATTAATTTAAGACTAGTATAAACTTGAAATTAAAAGTTCTTTCTAAGTTAAATATATCCAAATAAAAACAAAATTTATTGTAAGTATAAATATAAAACAAATTAATTTAAAAATGTAAAATGAAAGATAGTGAAATAAAAGGTACTATTTATTTCTCTCCTTTCTAATTGTTGTTATTATTACTATTATTATTATTGAGTTCGCACAATGAAAAACATACTGATAATTATGTTTCAACTAGACGTCTTATTAAATTGTATATTTATTTCCCATGATTAGTAATATGTTTTCGCTAAACGATTTTTAACCTTCTATTTTAACCGTAGATAATTATATTGATTTTAATCTTTTGAAAACACACTATCTGTAAGATCTGACAGACAAGTATTGTTATCGAAACAGGAAAATGAGAGAAATCTTTGAAGTATAATGGCATTAATAAAGGCCGAGTACAATACATCTCGGTACACTTATGTATGTATATTCACCTGATACTTTCTACTTCCCTGCGTTTTCTTTGCACTTTTTTGTTTTGCTCAATTTATTTAAACGCGTTATAAAAGCTACTACTTACGTGGCTTTACAATTTTTGATACGTGTGTGTTATAACTAAAGCATGGATTTAAGTGCACGTTTAGGTCATGAGTTATCTTTTTAGGTGGACGTACGCGTTGTGGACTCATGACTAAAAATGCACATAAAATCCATGCTTTAGTTATAGGTAAGTTATAACTTTATGTAAGAAATTAACAATATCATTTAATTATTGGCATGGTTCCTTCTTTGTGCATTTTATAACTTCTTAAATATCTAACTTATAATGTTCGCCAACATCGACTTTTATTTTTCAGCATACATTCGCAAATATGTCTTAAAATTTTAATCTTAAACAATGTTTACAAAAATTATCAATGTTTTAAAACTTGAAGCAAATGTTGTTTATATGTCATAGTCGCTTCTTTTAATATACACTCACTGGCACAAAAAGCGATTCATTTTAAGGTTTGTGTAATTTATTGCGACAATAAACATTTTTGTATAATTTTTGACTGATAATTGTCATTCTTGCTGAAGCGCAATTGATAATTCCTCTAGGATAGCTGGAGCAGGGACGCGAGCTCTAATACATATTCCTTCCTAACAGGTCCCAGACATGTTCGATGAGATTCATGTTGGGATTTCTCGGGGGCCACTGGATTCGGTTAATACCAACAACGTCAAGAAATTCATTAACAATTTTGGCGACATGTGGCCGTGCATTATCTTGCATTAACACAAAATTGTCGCCAATAAAAGGGGCAAAAGGCAGTACCTAATCTTGAAGAACATCTTCAATGTACCTCTGCGCGTTAATAACTCTCCTATTTATTACAACAAGGTCTGTACCATAATCGAATCTCCGTTAAAAGAAACGATGTTACATTGAGAATACCGTTCGCCGGTCCTTCTCCATACTCTTCTACGACCTTCTGGCGCCTGTAAAAGCGGGACTCATCAGTGGAGAGTACCTCGCTCCACTGCTCCATATTCCATTGAACATGTTCACGAGCAAATGCAAGTCTACTTACTCTATGGTGTCTGTTAAGCTCTGGACCATGTGCCATTAAATTAGCTTCATTAAAGCATCTCCTGATCGTTCTGTCACTTACATGCACATCTCGAACTTCTGCAAGGCGATTTCTGGCTTGAACAGCAGTTAAGTTCTTGTTGGGTAAGAAAATGGTCATCTCTAGCGCTTGTAGGTACATCTTTGACGACCTGTTCCAAGGTGCCGATTGTAAGATTCAGTTTCCAAGAAGCACCCCCACTTCTGGAGACACATGATTGTGAAGTTCCAGGTACTTATGTAACGTAACGTTGGCTATTTGATTCAGGCCATCCTGAATCAAAATTACTCTTGCTGCATCCACTGCATTAATAGCCATGAAAACGACTTATTAAAGACAAAATGTAAAGAAATTATTAAGTTAAGAATTTAGGAAACGTTTGGAAAACAAAAAAATCAATTGCAACGCAATATTGACAACAACAATTCCATACGATCATGGCTCTCCCAATTATTGAAAATGTCCTAATTCACTGATAAACAGACAAATATGTGTCTTCAGATTATTTATTTAAAAAAAATAATAGTGAGTCGCTTTTTGTGCCGGTGAGGGTAGTATTAGAAATAGTCATCAGAGGAAGTAGAATAAGAAGACATTGTACAATGGTTCAACGCAGCCACTCGAGCAATTGAATCAGCAGCAAAAAGAAAAATATAAGGAAATCACTACGAAAATAAAAGAAAAAGTAAATCCAAATGAGGGAATTAGGTACAACTCTGAAAAGGTAGGCAACTTTAATTATTTCAATATCAAGCTCAGATACAATGGAAACGAGGAAATGATAACAAGATTTCTAGAAGAAGAGAAGAAAGAAGATGTAGCTGAAGCAGAACGCTTAGTATAAGCAGAAAGAATGAAGTAAAAAGAATGCAAGCAGGACGCTTGTCTTAACTTAAGCCTAACAAAGAATTGTTAAACCTCAAAGGCTAAGATTATGTTACTTGTCAAAAAATAGGAACCATAAAGCACGTTCTTTTTCGAGAGGTGTTATGGCCGCTTTACACTGACATTTTTAATCTAAAATTTGATACAAAATGAGTGAGAAGTACCAATTCAACCAATCAGAATTCACTATGGTAGTTTATCTCTCTCACTTTGCACCAAAAAATGTTATAATGTAAAACAGCCTTTAGGAAGAAAAGGACGAGAGAAACTAGGGAACTTGGTATGCAAATTCCATATTTAAGAATCAACAGACTTTAAGAAAGAATACGCAGCACGCAGTTTTAAGACCAGTTGTTATCTATGGTTGTAGGTTGTAAGTTGAATTAAGCAGAAAGGACTGATATAGAAGTATGGGAAAGAAAGGTGTGTACTATGAAGAACGCACGCAGGGAAAAATAAACTTAATTTGTTAGGTCTTCTAAATTACTAATCAGGAATTTTGTTGTTGCCTAAATAAGTAGGTATACTCTAATAAAAAAATAAATTCCTGTCATCCTAAATCAATTAACGGTTTTCGTGTTCGCATTTCCATTAAAAACCAAATTCTTCCCACATTCACCGAGCTCTGGTAATCTCACGTATGTGTGTTAACAATGACCTGAAAGTTTTAAACGAACGCCAGAAGGAAGAGAATGCCGAGGCAGGCAGAATTGGGAAACGAATACCAACATGTTAAAATTTAATCTGCTCGCAGTAAATAATTAAGCCGAACGTGCACAATAAATCGGAGGAACTGTGTAAATGAGCATGAAAACGGCCATTATAACGCCTGTTTATCAGAGGGCAGAGTAAATGTCGGAAACGTAAGTTTGTGGCCAGCAGTCCGTGAAGAATCCCATGCTATTTACACTATTACATGCTTTTTACGCTGCTTAATTACCACGTGCTTCGTGCTTTTGTTTTACAAGGATCTCTTTCCTGATAAGGACTTTATTGTACTTAGTTGGGTTTTTGCGGTAAGCATGATGTAATTTGGTTACTTTCTAAAGAAACTAATAGGGATTTTCGTTTCGATGTTATCTCAATTAAGGCGCGAATAAAATGTTAAGTAATACAAAATTCACCGTCTTCTTTAAAAACTATACTTGGAACTTCTATAAAACCAATGGGGAAATTGTAAACTAATTATTTTCAATAATTTACCTTCATCACTCTTTAAAGCAATATAAGTGTTAATCCTTATTTGGGGCGTACGGTATAAGCATAACTTCAGCTACATTTTTTACAAACGCGTGTGCAAACGTTCTGTGAAGTTGATAATTTCCTGTTTCGCATTCGCTCTATTTCATTCAATGTCGATACACCTTTTAGCGAATAATTGTTCGACAAGACACTTTACTTATAATTAATGGATGGTTTCGATTGTATACGTTAAGAGATGTTATGTGCCACACATATTTAGCATTGACAATGGCAATAAATTACTGTATTTATTACGGTATACTATAAATTGCCTCGATATATATATGTGTGTTCCAAAAGAAAACTTATGTATAATAAATTATGTGCGATTCTTTGAAGGAAGAAAAAAATGATCCTATTCCTTGTTAGGTAAGTTGTATAAGGCAAGTGACAACGAAAATGACTAAATTGCTCGAACGGTACGTCCTTTCAGTTATCATGTTGATATAAATTATAACATTCGCGGTATTTATTATAATGTTACTATTACGGCTTCATTATATACATCAATTTTACTGCCTGCAAATACTCCTGGTAGTTAATTCCAGTTCCGATTGCTACATACATAAATGAGTGCGCGAGCTTTCATAAATACACCCCTGTTAACAGGTTGAAACGAATTACCCAAGCATAGCAATTTTGTATGGGAATTTAGTATTTTTTCAGTCGGAAACTCTAGCAGGCCGTTTTAGAATTTCCGGTGCGCCGAAATTTATTGCGCGATTAATTTTCCACCGGAAATTAATTTAAGTGACCGCCGCATTTTATTCAATGCATAGATACTTGTTTGCTGCAGTCGGTGTGTAATAGGCATATTGGTTTCATGATTTTTTTTATCGTACCCAGAAATAATTCATTTAATTCAATAACGAATTCGGTGTTCCTTTTTATGTTTGCGTGAACAACAAAAGCGTAATTAATTACATGCCAATTAAAATCATTCAAATATAAACAACTATGTAAATGAGAAATGGCTAAAGAAATCTGCATAAGAAAGCCAGCAATTCTCACATGATTGCAAATTGAAAATAAACCTATTATTTTAAAATCTAAGCAAGCTTTTTATTTATAGTTACTTACAGAAATTTATTATCGAACGCAGACACACTTCAGCCATACATACAAAACACGCTCAGCTACTTGCAAATCGTTTGTTACTAAGCAATTTGCTTTAACCAATAGCGTTCTTAAAAGATTCTTTATTGTAACTATTATGTATTTAGCTACGTAAAAACGACAGAATCCATCATTTTACGGTCATTAATTCAGTTAAAACATACATGACACGGTGATATGATAATTATTGCAACAAGTTTCAAGCCATTCATTATTTACACTTGGCTCTAATCCAATTGAGCTGATTATGTGTTATTTGTGCTGCTTATAAAATAAATACAGTCCGTTTTTGCTGAGTATCATGTTATTGTTGTTTACATTTTGATTTCCTTATTTTACTATTATTATTATTATCAAAAAGTCGTATAGTATCATATCACTGGTAAACGAGAAAGAGCCTTTCATTATTTCTGAACGCACTGTACATACAAGGCAGAATAAATTCCAGTTTTCGAAAGATACTAATGCTTCTTCATTCTAACCTTAAATGTTTTAATTAACTATTCATAAAAGTCATTAGAAATAAGATTATGTTATTATTAGCTTTCGTATTACATTTTTTTCTTTGGAAGCTACTTATCGATTAAATTATTATTGTTAAGCTTTCGAATGTTGTATCTACTCGCATTAGTGTGTGTTGCTACATTATAGCAATAAATTAAAGCAGAAAAATTTGCATTAAGAAAGATTAAGTTGCTTGCCTTAAATACGCAACACCTTGTGTGATATTATTGCACTGCGCCGCTATAATCTAGTTCCACTAATAACGGAATAATTGCAAGAGATTTTCATCACGCGGGCATTATGTAATTATCGTGTGTCACATAACGCATTATTACGAATTGCCAGCCAAGCACCAAGTGCTATAGTTACTAATTTAATTAATAAAGCGGCAATTGCCTCCAATAATCACAACGATTAGACACACTACTGGAGTAATTATTTCATTCCTTATGAACAAAAATTTCCAGTTACTTTTATAATTATGTCTTGATAAATATTTGAATGCCTTTAGTTTCTTGATGTACAGTTAATTACTATTCTTCGTTAACCCGTAATTTTGTATTAATTATTCAATTATAATTGCACATTTTTTTTAGGTTGAAGTTGACATGATATTTTTTTCATTTTCTACTTCGTTGGCATTGAACTTACAACTTCCCAATCATTTTCACCAATCCCTATTATTTTCCACTTATATCCCTTCTCATAAGTCATATGTATTATGGTGGAAGTTCATTAAGGGGGTCAATCTAATCGGAGTTGCAAGTTACATTATCAAGGTCGCATAATGTTGTATCCTTTTGCTGTCGAACATTGTCGAAAGTGTAGCTTTTTACCGGTTGCTAAGGAGGTACTTCAGGGGATCATTTATCAGTTGCTAAGGAGGTACCTCAGACGGTCATTGTAATCGGCGTTGTGAGTTATGACTTGGTATGTTCCCACTGCCGAGCATTATCGAGGTTATATCCTGCTATTACCGATCATTGTCGAGGTACCTCCGTAGGTAGATCGCAAATCCAGTTAAGGCCATTTTACACTACCCTATTTCTTAAACAATTTCATTTGTGCAGTAAATTGTATGACAATTTAAACTGAATTAAAAAGTATCTGGAAAAATAGAACATGTTCTATCTCCAAACCGTATCTGCAGTCAAAAATTTTTATTGCAGAAATTGAACCAAATCTTGCACAAGAAATAAAGTAGTCTAAAACAGCCTTTAGAATGACCTCCTAAGGGTTTAGTAGCAGATGATTATCCAAGATTTAAAGTGTTTCCAAACTTTTTTCTTAAATACATCGACATTCATCCGATTTTTTTTCACGTTATGATTATTTTCATTGCACTCATACAATTTTGATTGCGGCTCAGCATTATTGTTGTATTTTTCATATACGAGTACAGTAATGCAGACACTTTTAATTGTATAATTATTATTAATATGGTATTGCTCAAGGTGCCAACTTAGGACCTCTTCTTTTCATACTTTTCGTAAATGACCTTCCCCTGTCCCTCACCAAACATAGCAAGATCTTAATGTACGCCGATGATGCCAAATTATTTCGTGTTGTTAACAGCCATGAAGGTGCCCTTCTTCTTCAAAAGGAATTAAGCTCCGTTTCTGACTGGTGTACCTCTAATAGACTCGTTTTAAATGTTGATTAATGCAAAACCATTTCTTTCTCGCGTAAAAAATGCAAATTTTTGTTTCACTATCAACTAAATGATCAATACTTGACATATTCCACTATTATTAAGGATCTCGGCGTTATTTTTGACGACCGTCTTCTGTTTAATTACCATGTCAATGATATTGCAACTAAATCCATTTCGCTTTTGGGCTTTATCGTCAGGAACGCTCGTGATTTCACTAACTCCGCTGCCTTAACTATTCTCTTCAAAGCTTTCATCCTTTCACGACTCCAATACGCCTCCCTAATCTGGTAGCCCATTTATAATTGCCATACAGATGTCCTTGAACAAGTCCAGCGCAGGTTTCTTAAGTTTCTTTGGTTTAAACCTCCTAGAGGTTTTCCTCATGAAACCCTACTTATGGTTTTTAATAGCTTATCGCTTGTTGATAGGAGACATATCTTGGCTTTGCTTTTTTTGCATAAGTTGAAGTTCATGAAGTTGATGCTGCTGCTCTCTTGGAAAAACTTAACATTCATGTACCGCGCCTTACCGGCAGAAACTCTTTGTCTTTTTATTTGTCTACCCGAGAACCAACGCTTTAGTACGATCTCCTGTCTACATTAGCTTTGTTCGCGGAGTTCATCCCGAACTTATCCGGAATGGATTCTAACCTGAACAACTTAAAATTTGAACAAAATTCGGGATTTTTGTTTTCCGCAAACTATTTTTGAATTGTTTTTTAATATTTCTAATATGTTAGAAATCGTTCGTGGAAAACAAAAATGGCGAATTTTGTTTAAATTTTAATCACAAAATCTTTTAAGCGGACACTAAATCTATAAAAATATATTTTTCACTTCTGACGAAGCTGTCGAACGACGGTGAAACGTAAAGTGTATAGTGCGCGATTTAGTGTCCGCTTAAAAGATTTTGTGATACAAATTTCATCGGACAAGAACCAACTGTAAATTTAAATTTTAAGTTGTTCAGGTTAGAATCCATTCCGGATAAGTTCGGGATTTGTTCCGCGAACAAAGCTATTGCCTCTGCTCTTTACAACCATCTTTGCAACAACATTGATGTCTTCCATCTAAAATAGCGTCGGCTTTAGAAAAAGTTTGGTGAATTTCTATACCAACTCTCCTCCTAACTCTTCTCAACACTTCTGCGTTCACCCTGCCTTTCACTTACTTATTTATTTTCTTTTTTATTTTCTTCTTTCTTCTTCCATTTATTTTTTCTTCTCTTCATTTCTCTACCTAATTTTAGTTTTAGATTTAGCTTAGGTTTAGATCTTTTGAAATAATCTACTGTTGTTTCTTTTGCTCTGTTATTGGTTCTTTGTAACTGTTGGGCAAATACATATTATTATTATTATTATTATTATTTTTCTTGGTCAGTTTACATTAACCTCCGCTGAAGCGTGTGCATTGGTGATTACAATTTGTCTCACCGAACTTTTACTCAACGCCATCTGTTTAAGTAATGATTGCATCATTACCATGATCTACTTTACCTATATCCAACAATCCAATGCCCAATACTAAACACATGAGGGTATTCAGGAGGAAGCGAGGGGTATAGGGCGGATAGAGGTGGAACAGTGACACACCCATGAGACTAGGATGGTGAAATGTATCTAATTCAAAGGGATTATACACTCGCCACGTGACGATCAACTGCGCAAAGCGAGGTCTGTTGCTTGCTTTTGAGGGTTTCTGATGAGATGAGGTTGGTGATGACGATCGGAGCGCTTAAGGAAGAGAAGAAGCAAATGACGGACTTGAGGCAGATGTGAGAGCAACGCAGAATTGCTCCTGGCAGAAGAGAACCCGCACAATGGAGGAAATTACGTTCCTTAAGAAGACCAATCAACAATTAAAGGCTCAAATTCACCAAAGAAGTAAATTTAAATCACGTAACGCGTTTAAAAAATGGTTATTTTAATCAGGTAGGCAAGATCTTTTCCATTGACAGCCATTTAATTCCATTAAAAAATGACAGGATTGCGCCTCTCGGTCTCTTTTAGAAGGATAAACAACGCCGCTCTAAGTAGTTCTTAAAAAAATATATTTTTTTTATCCGAAACTTAAAGCACTGTTTACTCTTCACTTGATTATGTTGAACGGGAAATTATTTGGGGCTTGCTCTTCAAATAAGTGAGTTGCCAATTTTTGCTTTAACCTGGAAGTGCCTGATTTCTCAGAGCCGGATTTCAAGTGAATTGATCCGGTCGTGCATAAGCGTTAGTGGATATAAATAAAGTTGGCTATGATTATTATACTAACAAATTCAGTCGTTAATAAATACTGATGAGGTGACTCTGTGTGGAGGATTTAATTGAATTGGACGCGCAGAGTCAAGTCTGGTCTGCACATAACGTTTTGTCGTCCGACTAGACTGACGCATGTCTGCATGCACTGACTTGTTTGCCGTCTTGTTTGTACACAAAGTTCCAGCCCATCAGTTTTTTGCGAGTTTTGTCAAACCTCAGTTCATGCAAAACGTCCAACTTCCGTCTACACGTAGTATTTTGTTTGACAAAGACTGACGACAAAACGTTACGTGCAGACCAGGCTTCACTGGATACATACTACTTTTATGCTTGAACATAATATGATGTAATAATAGAGGTTACTTCTACATTCTCATTTCTTTTCTTCATTTTCACACCCTCTAGGGTGGGTGGAATAACGTCATTAGAACAGAATTGTCAACATTCGAATCGTTGGTTTTTTTTAATACATAATCATATGAAGTATGGAGGTTTACAACATTTTTAAGAAAAAAAAAGTGTTACCAAAATCCATTGTTTTCGCGAACCATAAGTAAACAGGAATTCCACCTGTGTTTTTGTTAATTTGTACTCTAATTTAACCTGAGGGCAAAATCTATTAACGTCTCTATCTACAGTGGAAAAAGAAGCTTGTGAGTGGTAGAAGGTAGGTACTGACTCTTTAAATTTTTAAGTCAAGAAAAGCACTACATCTCTTTTTGTTTGATAGTCGAAATATAGATACATATAGCTATAATTAGATAAATTACATGGTGGTGTCTACCCTACTGATAACTTCGTTAATAATAAATCCTTTAAGTGACTGAGTTTGTAGTCATTTATTAAGTACCAATTTTTTCATAATAAACAATGAGATAAAACTGTAATTAAAAATATGCACTTGGATAAAGTTTTAATGTCCCATTTAATAAAGCATTTCTATATGAACCATCCTGTATATATTTTATATTTTTCTATGTTTTTTACTTCCTTTTTCTACAGATTTTACGAGGTTTGTAATTTATTGGTATTTTCGAACGTTTTGTCCTGAATCCTTTATATACTTTGTATAAAAACTCTGTTTTTTTAACACCACTAACCAAAAACTGCCTGAATGGTATTCTACATACATAGTCCAATTTATTACCTACAACCGAGTTTGAATACTCTGGCTTTACTTGTTCGAAGTCAGTTTTATTTTCCTTGCATGTGATGGGGCTTCAAGTGGCCAACCAGCTGCTTGCCGCACTTGTATTTACTACCCCATTAAATTCCATAGAAAATTTTATGCGACGAAAATGTGTGCCCTCGTAAATATTTCATTTTAACTAGACGTGTACTTTACGAATCAAGTTCTATTATCTGCGGCCAAATGTAATTTATGGTGGTATTATTTTCCAGAAAAATTTCCAGGGAAAAAACGTTTATTGCTTTATTGCTCTTTGCCGGCGCGGTTCGTTTGAAATATGTATGTAAAGGTGATGAAACCTGAGCGATATGAACAGTTTTATTAATTTTCCCTGAACACCTCAGTATTTCACGTTGAAGAAATATAAAATCTTTTTCCTTTATTTATGTATTTTATTCAAGTTATTTATTAATGCATATGAAGATGTAAAATATGCAGTTATTTCTTGGTTATCTCGGATAATCCCGACCTCAGACATTAAAATTCTGTGATAGTTGATGCTATACAGTTGTTAAGGTGGCAATTTTTATAGCAGAACTTAATTTTATAGAACCGTTAACGCAAAGGAATGTTCAGTGTTCACACATGTTTGTTGATTAACGAATTTAGAAAATTTTAATTAGTACCTTCGTATGAGTAAGCATTCTACTTTAATATTATTTATGCCCGCATAAAGCCGCACAAATTAAATTTTTAAATCACCTGGAGCACGTATTGCGTATCACTACTCGGACATTGTTTTATGCATGCGCAAAAAAATCCAAATTTTCGAATAGTAATGAGAATTTCAAGGTGACCCCTGCGAAGCGTACGTACAAACCAGTTTTAAATCAAATTTCGCTAATTTTTTCGACAGAAAAGTTTCTCCTGCTATAATTGGCACGTTATAATAAGAATAAGAATGCCCCCGGGCGAATTACATTAATTTCTTTCTCCTATTTCTCTAGCAGATCTAGTTTTTTTTTTTAAGTCACTCCATCGACGCATTCCTTATACGTATTTCGGCTTTTATTTTTATTTAAATATATTCATGAGGTAACGTTTTCTATTTTTAATGACCGAATCCACATATTTCAAATTTATATAAACAAATTTTAACTTATTTGTTTGAATTTTTTTTCTTATTTTTGTTGATTATGTTTTTGATTTATACTGGCCCGGACTAGGCGAGGCTATTGTGTTAAGTGTTACCGCCGAGGAACTGTGTAACGTAAATTATTCGTCTTTTAGACAAGCGAAATGGATAACGTGTAATCTGTCGTAATAAATACATTTTTCTCGGTAATTAATTTGAAGATTTTTTAGTTTATGATAAATCCTCTCTCTCTTCGAGTACTGAATAAACTTTTTAATCGAAAATTACTGTTAATAATTTTCTTAGAATGATTTACACTACCGTTACCTACTAATAAATTTAATTTTGTTACTTCACTTAAGTTATACTTTTATAATTCTATCCTAAAATGTTTTTCTTTTTGGCCATCACTGTTCCAAACATTATACTCTTGATGATTTTCTGCCTTCTTCACATTGAAGTGTACGGATTATAATTTGTTCTTGTCATCTTTAATTTACTTCCGGCTGTAATTCATCTGATGTAATTGTTCACTGAACAGAGAAATCGTCGGGTAAATACATAAATGGATGATAAGTCATAAAATGTTAAACTTTAAGAGCCGACATGGTATAATTTTATCATCGAATAATAACAATCCATTGTTGCTTTTTAAAGAAATTTAAAACTAGCATTTTGTGTTTAATTAATGTCATTCATGCGCGGGCACGTTTCAAGATCTAATTGTTTAATGGTGTAGAACGGATACGAAATAAAGTATGATATTCCAGATTAAATTAAAAGCAACTAAACGCGGCTTTTTTTTTCGACACAATTATAATATTTGCCTTAGATAAGCTTTAATGCTGTGCACACAGAGATTTATTTTTATGGAAAATGTACACAAGTTAGAAAATGCGAGTGAATCATTTCTTACCATCATCTTAGCCCAATATTTACCCTTCTAATATCTGGAATACGTTGTCGATTTTTTCGAGATAAAATATCTCAAAGCCGCACAACACATGTAACTTTCTCCGTATGCGCGTTCGATAATTTATGTGAGCCGATGTCATATATTTTAACGCGTGCAGTAAATTACGTCTTGTGAAATCGGCCCGATATATATTTTTTTGGTTGTTGTTTTTGATATTGATCTCTGGCGGCTTTCGTTCACTGTGTATGTTTAATTTAATGGACATAATTAATAAAGCGTGCTTTACAGATTTTTTTCTCTCTTTTAAACGGTCGTTCAATAACTTCGATTTTTTTTTTTAATTCACTGCTGAAATTCGTGGTTGCAATAGAAATTTTGACAAGCTACATTTAAAAGGAATTGGGTTAATTATAACACAACATGTTTGCTCGTAATTTTTTTTTACGAACATGTTTGGTTACGATGTAATAGGATACCCTGATTGACTTTTAATTGCTAATAATAATATAATCGAGGTGGATTTTTTTTATGATATATGTATGTACTTTATCGATACGCCTTATCATTTCACAAGAAAAGTAGAGCGATAGCATCGACAACGATACACAAGAACATGTGCTATCCACTTTATTTAGTTATTTTAAGGGATATGACGTTTGAAAGAATTAAAACTAAATATCAACTTAAGTAAAATGATGCGAAAAGTGGTAATCGTAGATATACGTCGAGTAATAAGAGAAGATAAGGGATAAGAATGGAAGAGGATAAATACTAGCAGACTACTGATAAAGGAAGAAAAAGTGGCCGTAACTAGACTACCCTATTTCTTGTACAAGATTTGAAGCAATTCCTTGAACAATTTTAAATTATGCGGCGAAGTGTAGCAGAATTTAAATTGAATTAAAAATTATCTGAAAAAATAGAACCTGTTCTATTAGGTACGGTTAGTTTTAGTCCAAATATAGAGTTGCAAACTAGATAATTTTTCTTCAATACTAAAATAAAATTATTAACATATGGGGTTAACAATGTCGCCCCTTGAAAATCAGTTTTTATGAGTTTACTTTATGTTAAGTTTACGTGTGTGTGTTTTCGCTGCAATGTGCAGAAACGATCGTCGCTCTTCGCTAAATCCGCGAATATGTAAATACGCATAATTTGTAACGACCACAAAAAAGTTAATTGCCAGTGACACGAGTTCGAAACGGAATGAAGGGTAATAAAAATTATTCTTAGCGAGATGTGGGCGAGTAATATGCATATGCAATAAGCACAGTCGACATCTAATTTCAGTTATTTATCGGATTGTATTATTAGTTTCTCTCCCGCCGGTACTACTTAACTTCGCACTGTTATGTACCTTATGATTATATTGCTGTGAGAATTCTGTTTTTTTTCCATTAGCTTAAAAGAGAAAATATATAACAATCAAAATAAAATAGAGAGAACATTAACGAACAAAAATAGAAGAGAATAATTTTGTGACCTAATTTATTATAATTTGCGTTTTATTCCACGGTATTATACAAGTAAACAGTATTTGATTATGTCACGTTATTAAATGAGTGGTTGCAACTTCCCGTGAAAGTTTTGTTATTGTTACAAGTAGTAACTAAAGTAGCAGAGCGCTATCTCAAAAAAAAAATAATTAAATTAAGTAAATAATTAGGCGATAAACGTCTAGGTATAAAAAAAGGGTGATTTATAATGGTCACGCTAGAGTTGCCAGATAGCGTGCGTTCCGGTAGATGGCAGCGTTTTTCCACATTGTTCTCGCTAATACATCATTTCCGGTACACGTCCCTATCTACCCTAATGCGCACCTCTTTGTTAATACACGTAATTACATTTACATTATAAATTAGTACACGCACGCATTTCTTACATATTATTAATATATTTGTAGGTATAATGTGGCACAGGAGTTCTCATGAATCCTATTTTGTAACGCGAACAAGTTCCGAACTAAAGGCAGCTTGCAATTAACTGGTGAATCTTTTTTTTGCGACTTACAAATTCACATCTGGACGGTATCTAATTGGTTATTAATTTATTGAACTCGTAACTAACCAAACATAGTTTTCTTTAATTAATTTTCCATAAAATGAACAAATTAAATAAGTAAAATGGTAGGTAGGCAATATTAAAAAAAAAAATGAAATAATTTAATGTAATGTTCATTGGCTCTTCCTGTCCTGCTACCTTAATACCATCATCATGAACATTTTTTATTTTTATTTTGGTGAATGCAGTAATGACATAATTACAAGCAACCTGAAAATTAGAGCTGCGACCTTAAAGAAAACGACCATAAATTTTTCGGAATTATAATTTTGATATAATTAACTCCACATACCAGCGTTCAATGTCTGCGACTGTTTCGCTTAATTATAGCGTATTATGTAAATAATAGACGTTGACTCGAGTGCGATAACGACGAATATATTAACATTTATATTTACAGTTGGTTCTTGTCCGATGAAATTTGTATCACAAAATCTTCTAAGCGGACACTAAATCGCGCAAAAATACACTTTACGTTTCGCAGTCGTTCGACTGCGAAACGTAAAGTGTATTTTTGCGCGATTTAGTGTCCGCTTAGAAGATTTTGTGATACGAATATATTAACTTTTAAAACTAGGTCATGTTCACGCATAGTTCTTCGACAAGTATACGATTTAATGGTACGTTTTAAAATCGCACGTAATCGATTGTACGTGAGCAGATGGAAACTTTTTTTTTTCATCGGATGCTTCAAGCGAATATTTTATTCATGAGAAAACTATTTCAAATGTAGTACAATATGTTGTTGATATTTATTTATCTCCGTATAATAAATTATTTCACAATTTCTCATTAAGTTTTTATATAACCGTTGCGTATAATATTATGTAAATATACAACTGATAATGATATAATTATTCAGAGATATTTAAGAATTTATTGATTTATTTACCACTAATGATAACATGAGAATGGAATAAAGAAACTGTATTAACAACTTTATTTTTGTTCGGTTCTCGTCATATACTATGTAATTCACAAATTAACAAACCGGAATTAACATGTTTCTTTCTTGAAATCGATTAATAAAGAAATATTTTTATCTCTTGTTTTAGCTTCAGCTTGTATGTTATTTATCAAATTAAAAAACGAAAAAGACCGTAATGTGATTTCTGCGAAACATGTAATAACATGATAATCAATCATGAGACCTTACTATTTAGACATCTAACATCGGCGTTAAAGTATTCGACGTATGATCGTGTAATACGAAGAAACATGTCGAGACATCCGGTAACTCATCATCCCCGTGGTGATCGTAAACCATTCGAGCGCTTTATTTAACAAAGGCAATTTCAAAACAAAAGGAAAAGGGTTATTATTTAAAATATTTAACCGGAGCAAATTTCCGGCCTTCCCCAGATAACGACTTGCTCGCTGTCTAACGTAGCATTGAAATCTAATCGTTATTCCGTTTGTGCTGGTAAGTAATACGCTAATAACGGCACAAAATAAAGAAAGAAAGAATCTCTGCCATATTTTTATGGTCGATCGGATTGCATCAGAGCCGGTTTGTTTCGTGTCCGAATATGAAATATCTTCGGAGGCCGGCAATGGTCAGAGGATAGTTTAGTTGCCCCCTGCTGGTTGTTAATGGAGCTTCTACGCACATGGAGCACCTTTCACGTATAACACCCGGTTAAATAATTTCTATCCTTCGCTCTGACAAATACAGAAACCACTCTTTAATATTTATAAGACAATATGATTGTGTATTATGTTAACGAGCATGCGGTCTGATCGCATGCAATAAATTCTCTGCACTTATTGTTAGAACATCTTCATTTTTTTGAACTTGACCGACCCAAAGCAGTCGAGTTTTTATTTTTTCTTGTCGTTATTAAAATTCTTTACAAGACTCCGGCTGACAGTACAAAATAATCATCCATTTGATAATATTAATAGTTAGCATTTATATTTTGTATTGTTTCATGTCTGTGTGTTTTTGTTTACATTATTAAATAGTGTATAGAAATCATGCTACGTGTTTAATTTAATTTCAGTTAAATATTTTCAAAAAATATAGCAGTTTCTGTTTTATCTCCACCTTTTCTCAATTTTTAATGAAACAGTCGGTATATATTATTATAGTTCCTAAGTTTTTATTTTTGATCCTTGTTTGCCTTTTTTTCAAATTTACATCCAGAACTGCTACTAAAACCAATAGCATATTGCTCTCTGTTTTATTTCTTTGAAAGGGTTAACATTTTTACACATCTTGACGATTACTGAGTGTATCTAAATTATTAGTTTATATTTAAAAAATTCTGTTTCTTATTTTTACAAATTAAGTTAGGTTGTATATATGTAGCCTTTTATTTTTATTAACAATATATTACTTGTTTAGCAAAAACAAAAACTGTTAAGGATTTTTACAAGAATTTCAAGGATTTTATTGATTCGCAGTACATTTTATTACTTTTTTAACATTGTGGTCCCGAATCTGAAACTTGTTGGACACACATCCGCTCGCAAATAAAGATCGACAAAAATTTGGTTTTATACGTGTTTTTAGTATCAATAAATAAGATTGGGTCTGAGCTTTAACATTCTTGTACCGGCAATGAAATTCGGAATGAGAAGAAGAAGTAGATGTGGAATGTTACTGCTTTGTTAAAGTTGATATTTAAAACTCTATACGAGTATACCGGCTGGTTCAAATTGAACGTGCACTTTACAATGTTTCTTTAAAGTCTTTCTAAAAGTTGAATTTAGAATCGAAGCTTATAAACAACGCCTGATTAAAGTTGGTCAAAGATGCCGGCGTAAACATGTTATTACGTTAATTGTCCAACGTCATAACTTAACACTTCTAGCGTGAAGTCGGTAAAGCCGCTCGTATATATCTGCAATGTATTGTGTTGTTTGACAGATATACGGTCCCGTTCCTGACAAATGCAGTGCCGTTATAAAAACGTAGACGGGAGCCACGGCCCACACGACCCACTCTATATACAGGGGTGTAATAACGTTCATATCGACAGCTGTAACAAGCACGTATATTTATTGTTATTCCGCTACCGAGAACCAATATGTCAGAAATTTGCATATTCGGTTTCTCAGCGAACTTTGATGCTGTTAGGTTCGCATTGTAAAATCACCGTGGATGAATTGCACCGGGAACGAAGGTGTTAAGCGATCAAACTTGATTTCTGTTTGTATTGCAGAATTGTATATTAGTTGCTCAAACAAGATGCGTATGAATACAAAAATCCAAGTTGCTGCTTACATCACATCCATTTGTTTTCTCGGTGTTATTCACCTTTACAAATGCAAATAACTCAAGATCATGGTGGGAACATAATTAAAAGTTCTGCAAATTTTTATAACTATATGAGAAATGAATGTCTATTCCTTGAAGAAAACAAAATGAAAAGATACCAACTTCTATTAAAAAATACTTAATCAAGTACCCTTCAGTAATATCTAATCATTAAATTTAATGTTCGCTCTTTCTTATTTTTACTTTTAAAACATGTATCTGTAAGGACTCTACGGGAAGGGGTTGTAAGAAGAAAGTGATCAAAAAGGGAAATTCAAGACAATAACTACCTTTTAGTAAATTTGTCACTTTTTTATCCATTTTTTTTACAAACCAGAGCAAACGCGCAGAGTCAAGTTGGAAAACTCTTTACCGACGACGCAACTGTCGTTTTTCTCCACCGCGACGGCTTTTAATAAAGTCTTCCGTATCAATTTTGGGAGAGATAACTAACGTCACGTGAGCCAAGCTTCTAATTGAGTAGTAGCTGCGCCAGATGTCAGATAAATATGGTTTTTATTCGTTTCCACGTGCTACGTATGCTGCTTTCTTCTCCATTTGATGATTCCGCAAGAAAAGTACTGACTTGCTGATTCATCGGTTTGCGCCGGCGTCAGTTGCGATAAGAGCGAAGTTTTTTCTCGCGTAACTCTATACTCGACACATTTCTAAATGGCGTCGGAATTTTATCTCTCCAACCTGAGATTTCCGTTTCGTTTGGAATATAAGCACAGGTACGTGGGAACTTAATTTATAGGGCTTTAAAAAAATGAATTTTCCTTACAGCATTTCCGGGTTCTTACACATCTACAGTTTATTTTTTATTTGTATTTTCAAGGTTCAAGAAACTATAATTAAAAAGAGGAAGGTATTGATGTTATTAATAGTTCTTCTTCACGTTAGAAACCTTTCGTTTATTGCATTGCTTTTACTATCAACATGATTTTCTTGCATTAATGTTAACAACTCTGATGATGAAGTCATACAAATCAAATATTAACAATAAACAAATTTCCTGTCAGTGTAAAAGAAAATTACTAGTATTATTTAAACGTAAGTGCACGTTTTATTAAACCATTATTGAGACTATTATTATCTATAAATGTCGAGAACTGTTATCTCACTTTGCTAATAAAAATTATGTTGTATAATATTAATTTATTATGGGGAATTGCAACTTTAATGTTTCCACGAAATAATTCTTGATTATATAATACAGATAAATGTTATAGTTAGAAGTTGTCAAATACAAAAGTCTCTTAAAAAGTATTGGTTAAATTTTGATTAAAAAAAATTGCTTTCTTGCACGATTATTTAAATAAATTCCGATAAATAACTAAAGTTGATGTTAACGAAAAAAAATGCTTATTCTTTCTCATCCACAAAACGAAGAGAGCCGTATCCTCTAAAAACACTAGAGTTTTGAGAAGAATGCAAGTCACTTCTTCATAAAAGAGCCCCCGCTTCGATTTTATTGTGTGGGATGAAAAATCTTAGAACCCCCGGTATTCCCAAACGTCGTATGTGGTCCACATAAATTTCGATTCCCCGTTTTGTTTTCGCTGGAACATTTATTACACGGAATAGTAACCGATATTTTCGGTGTTTATGTTCCTATAAATTATAACAAAATTAATAAAAGAAAAATCCGTGCGAGCGCGCGCGCGACTTCGTTCGGGAATTTCGAGTTTAACGCGCGCGGGCCCCGCCGAATATCGCGTTTCGGTTCTATTTTTAGAATCACGTTTTCGGAATGTTCGCTTGAATTTATAAGAAATTTACATAAATATTTAATTTAGTGGAGGTAAATGCTGTTAAAGTTTCTTCTAATGCTGCTTAACAAAATTCTTTTCGTTTCGTTGAAATTATCTCCCCCCCGAGACGCATTCATTGAATTCGAGGTAACATAAAATCACTAATTAATGCGCATTTAAAATATAATTAACAGCTTAATGCGACACGTGAATTAACTAACACCGGCTCATATGTACACGTTCTTGTTTAACAACAAATTATAACTTATGTACCTACACCTTAGCTTGCCTTTCATTTTAACAGGTTTTCGATTTATTGTTGGTTTTAGCAAAGAAGTTAACTTCTTAGCAAAGAAGTTAACTTCTTTAAGATAAATCTGACGCACCTTGCGCAATATTATGTATTTCAAAATAATGTTTACTAATGTTACGTTTATGTTATAGTAAAATAATATTATACATAAAATATCTTCTAAGTTATCACAACAAAAAAAAAGAAATAAAATTTAGTAATAAAATACACATAAATTTAACGCGTGCAACACAGTTTCTGAAAAGAATACACGCATACGTTTCTTCTATATTTGCCGTCACACTGAACAAATTTATACAGCGTCCCGAAATAAATTGACCCTAATTTACGGCGGCATATTCACATGACAGACGTAAACGTAAACACATTTGTAGTATCTTTTAATGCTAAATATCCGAAAGACCATTGACTTCGAGCTCTCATGAATAGGCCTCATAGTCGGTCAACCTAAAAGCGGTTCTGCTGCCTCCGGTCAAGTAAAGAACCTGCGTGTCACTACAAATGAATGAATGGGCTGCCTGTCTCGTAAAGTGTGAAAATGACACTGTTCTATTAGTCGGATGTTGCGATTGGAAGACCTTTTTCTGAAAGAAAAATATCGACGGCCGTAATTTAACCTAAATTTTTAACTCGAGAGGAAATTAGTTATATTATGCAAGAATCATTTATTTAATTATACGCTGAACTTGACAATAAACGCAATATTTATGTGAATTCTTTAAGGTCCACAACCAGGCTCGTACAGGAAATATAATTCTTACGTTACTTGTGGAATCGTAACGGTCACAATTTATCGCTAAAATAAAATGTATTTAAGTGAAACTAGAAAATACTTATATGTCGCGAATTGAAAAGGGAATGAATAAATAAATTTTCTGCAATTAATAACTTACCTCCAGATTTTCTTAAACATACCACGCGTTGCAATAACTTAAAAGGACGGTTGCAACTATGATGCACCGTTGACAGAATGACGTCAAAATATTTAATTCCATCCTCCAGTTATTACAGTTATTTTTTCAGAGCATCCTGAAAAGGTGTTTCTCAACCGTTTCAAACCAGTAAATTCCGTAACTTTACATCGCTTTATTAATTTTAAGTATACACCGAGACGATGTTATTTGCCATTCGAAACGTTTATTAACGCCGAACGGAAAACCGCTGATCGTTGGCTTCACTAAAAGCACAAATTATATTCAATCGCCTCTCTCAGATACAAATATGATGCTGGCGTTAAGTTATCTAGCGACTTCAGGTAGATGCAATAAAAGCAGAGCTCGGAGCACATCGATTCATAACTTTTAACGAGTATTGATGACCACTTTCAGTGTGATAATTTGATATGGTGTACCGCTACATCATCATTATCCAGGAATCCCGGGGTTAAAAGCTTTGACCCCCTCGTGATGTACGCTTAGATATGATTCTTTTTTCGATTGCTGAAATATATACGTGTGTGTGTACCTCATTACTTATTCCATTTATCATGTGTGAAGTTATTTATGCACGTGGCATATTTGACTCAAACGGACTGAGGCTTGTACCTGTACGAAAAAGCAAATTGCTGTAATATTTCTTGACTAAAACATATTTCGACGTCTTTAAGTTTATCATTGAAACCCAAGTAACTTGTCTACTCCCATTGAATTAATTCGTCTTTAACTTTATCTTTTGAGTTTCATTTTCCATTTTAACCTTGTTCGCAGAAGTCTCTAGCTTGGTTTCCCTTTTCTTCCGCATCCTTTTTAGTTCTAGGTTCTCTTCAATTTTAGACTTTTCTTCTGGTGTCCTATTTTTGTCATCAAAATTTCTTTAACTTGGACTACAGATTCCTCTTTTCTTCCCTTCAACTGTTTCATGTGTAACGATTCAACTTGCTTTAAAGGATCATGAAAGTGATTCTTTCTCAGTTCATGTATAAGTATATGGAAATGCACTGTTTCTCGTATTAATTATTATTCTTATTAACACAGGTAATTAAAATTTAATTTGAATTACATAAAATTGGATATTGTTATGAAGGTTGTTTAATGATACAATAATTACGGCAATTTTGACGGACGTCCACGTCAAAGCAAACAATTTTCTCAATAGTGCCAGTGTTGTTTCGTTCCGTCTGCATATCGATAGGCTATGGTGATCGTTGTTCCAGGGCATGCTCCGGTATAATAACTTCATTATTTGCGCTACCGAAGGGGCCAATCGTGGCTGACCATTAATTCTATGCACAATGGCTACCGCACAATATGTAATTTGGCCACGACAATGAAGGGAACTTATATAATTACGGCCATCCGTGTATTGAACTTGATTTTCAATCCACTGACGCACGTTAATCACCTCGGTCACGTTAACAATAAGTTAATGTTTAATAATTAGGTCATACTTTCTCGCTCATACACAACAACAGACATGATTCCTTACGTTATTATACTTCCAATATGTGGTTATTATCAATTAACGCCAAAGTATTTGAAGATAACCCCGAAGACTAGAAGTCTTTAAATTATGCTCAAGTTGGCTGATCTATTGCATTGTCAAAATTTCTGATAAAACAAATCTTGATAGGTTCAGAAAAAATGCCAATTTTATTCAAAGTCATTAACTTTCTTAAGCCAATTATTAATCGAACGCTACACGAAATTTCCAATCTAATTTGCATCAAGCCCCGCTCCACGAAATTTTCAATCCAATTTGCCTCAAGCCCAAGAACAGAAATAGAACATCTTTAATTCGTATATTTTGATGTTTGCACAACAAAATAAAGGAGCAAAAGAAATAATAAAAACATATAGATGTAAGAAACAGAAACCTCGACTAAATATGAAGAAATAATAAAAAACCAAATACAGCTGTATCGAGGCAAGCTGGATGAGTTATCAGTTGAAGAAATGTGGCGGGTAATTAAAGAAATACTACTTAAAAGTGCAGAAGAAGCGTGTGGAATGACAAAAACGAATAAGCAAAATAGGAGAACATCTTGGTGGAATGATAATGTAAAAACACATATCCAACTGAAGAAAGAAAACAGAATCCACATACGACAATTACACACAACAACGGCGAAAAGTTAAAAATACGGTAAGAGAAACAAAGAAGAAGGCTTGGCAAGTATTCGGAGAAAAACTAGAACAAAACAGAAAAGAAAACCAAAAGCTTTTCTACAAAGTGCTCAAAATATTAGGAATCAGGAAAGCAGCACGTACAGGTATAATAAGAAACAAAGACTAAGGTGGACAAAATAATGGACAGACGTAAACAACACGTCCAAAAACTACCGGGTAGCGGGTGGAGAAGCAGATGGCAATGAGAGAAATGAGCAACACAGTTTAATGGAAGATGAAACGGAAAACCTAAATGCAGTAGAAAATGAAATAACAGAAGAAGAATTAAAAATAGCGACAAAAAATGGAAAATCGTCGGTCACGACAAAATTACACAATCTATGATTAAGTATCTAGGAAAAACAGGGACGGATTTGATCCTAAAATTATACAACAAGATGTGGAAAGATGAAAAGATTCCGAACGACTGGGAAATGGGTCAAATTGTACCTGTTCCTAAAAAAGATGAGAAGAAGGTATGTAGTGACTATAGAGGAGTAACTCTACTTAGTTACTTTAAAAGTATATGAGCAAATAATAGAAGCGCGACTAAGAACAATAATAGAACCGACACTTTTAGATTCGCAAAGTGGCTTCTGCAAAGGCACATCAATACAAGACCATATTTTTACTGTCAAGCAATTAATTTCAAAAACACGACAATAGAAAAAAGAAGGGTAGTTTGCATTCATCGACTTATTGTTAGTAATAGCGTCCGATAAAGTCCTCTGTGAAATTGTTTGGAATAGCTTCAGAAGTAGAGGAACAAGCTTAAAACTAGAAAGAGTAATAAAAAGCTTATATAAGACCACCAGAAGCTATGTAATCACTGATTACTAATCAGCAACAACAACTGTTCCACAGAATTTAAAACTAATAAAGGATTACGTCAAAAGTAATGAGTCCAGTGCTGTTTACAATTTTCATAGATGAAATAATGAAGATATGTCATCAAAAATTTAGAAAATATAATACGAAGCTACAGAAACCTACAACCAGTCTACTTAACCAAATGTGCGTTTGCGGATAACATTATTATCACGGCTGGAAGTGAAACCGATTTATAAACGAACCTGTTAATATGGAATGAAATGCTGATAGAGTACGGAATGGAGATGAACTTAGACAAAACTAAAGTTATGGTAATAACGAAGATACCAAGAACTCTACAGATGAAAATAAATAACAATGGAACAAGGAGATCACATTAATAGACCGAATACGGAAAAACTGAATAAGGAGTGAACTTGAAATTGAATTTGTTTATTGTTATTATTAATATAATTGTTCTGAAACTATAGTGTACCAAAATAAAGTACCAATGTATACTTGTTGATTGTGATACGATTTATGTTGCCGTCCTTTTAAAATGTCAATAGTAAAGCCGCAATTCCACTGAGGCAACATTTAGGCAACATGTAGTATGCGACATTGACGTGTGCCACACACAGTCTTTCAATCGAAGGAACACGAAGCGACAAGAAGCAAGTATGTTTGCCGAATTCTTCATGTAGTACATGTTGATTATTGTTGCCGAGACGCATGCGTCACTTCTCGACATGTTTCAACATGGCGAACAATGTCACCGTTATCCAACAGTCAGCGGATCGGTGCGGCTTGTATCATGCGACATAGAGTGGAATATTCAAAAAACTACCTTGTTTATTGAAAATTGTCATAATTCGCCGGAGTTTTGGAATAATAAAATTAGTGATTATGATTATAAAAACAACAGGATAAAAATTGATAAGCTGAAGCAGTTAGCGAGTAAATACGATTCTACTGTGATTTGATGTGAAAAAGAAAATCAAGAATTTGCGTTCAGCTTTCCATCGTGAGCAAAAAAAACCACAATCAAAGAAGAGTGGTTCATCTCCTAGCTCTGCATCTCTGCTCATTCGTGTGAAATGCTGCACCATGCTGCATGATACACCAAACTGAAGTTGCCTCCATGGAATCGTAAAGGCGCTTGCTACGAGCATAGACGACAAAGCGCATGCGATGCTGGGAGCCAAATTCCGCATGCGACTAGCACATAGTCGCACACCTAGAAACAGGCAACAATAGTAAACATGTAGCATGCCTCTTGTCGTTCAGTGTTGCCTCAGTGGAATTGCGCCTTAACATAGTCTACCAATAAATAAATAGTCACTATTTTTCATTCATGTAATTACAGTTACTGGAAAAGGCCTCTACGCTTACATGAGCTTTTGGTTGAAGTTGAAAATATTGATATCCAGGAAGAATATCACACTTCTCTAGACGTAGTTATTTTTCCACCTTATACTACAAACGAAGATCATACTGATGAGGATTCAGGATTTCAACGATCTTCCCGGAAGCCAACTGAGGGCACATGCAGAAATTGCTTACCTATTCCAATGATAGCAACGAAAATACTGATTCAGAAATTGATCCAAACGAGGGCAGACCTCTTTCAATATTATGTGGAAAATCGACATGTTTTAAATTCCACAGTGAACACACAAGAAAGTGCAACACTTGCCAAATCTTTTGTACAGAAAAATAATACTATACTTAACAAATTTTCCGATTTCATGGCGCCGCGCCAGTCGTACCTTAAAATAATAATTCTCTTTTGGAGCTATTCGAATTTTTTTTCGATAAAGTTGTATTCACACTTTTATGTCATCTTACCAACAAATACTGTAGCTACAATAACCGTCGTGCAGTGCTTCCTTGGTGTCTTGATGGGTAGTGACTATGTCAGAGTGCCAAAACGGTTTATGTATTGGGAAACTGCTGAAGACTGTAATAATAACTTGATTAATTCCGCAATTTCACGTGATCGTTTCACATACACGAGTTTAATGCAAAATATTCATTGCTGCGACAATGAACTCAAACGATAAGTTTGCCAAAGTGAGACCTATTTCTAGTGCACTGAATGAACGATTTATAATAGGTCTGTTCGTAGTGCAGTTCTGACTAGTTTGCAACCGTTGGAAATATGCAGCAATGAACGTTTTGCATCTAACGCAACTGAGCAAATTAATGATTACTTCGATGGGCGACTCGTTCTAACAGTTCCAAACTAGTTACAAACTGCACTACGAACGAACCTATTATTTTCCCCTATTGAAGAAAACTACTGTATAGATGAAGCTATGGTCCCATACTATGCACGTCACCCGACTAAGCAGTTTATACGTGGGAAACCTATCCGGTGGGGGTATAAATTTTGAGTGGGATCAACTAGACTGGGGTATGTGATATGGTTCGAACCATATCAAAGATCATTTCCTCAGGTATCTGTCAATTCTTACGAAGAGATGGGGTTAGGACCTTGTGTAGTATTGCGTTTTGTAGATGTAATTCAACAATCAAAACCTTGCATTCATTTTCATTTTTACTTCGATAACTTTTTTACAACTCTTTCCTTACTGGAAGTACTGTCCCGGGGATGCATAAAAACTACAGGTACTATAAGGGAGAATAGGCTTGGTTCGTGTCCTATCCGTTCGTCAAAAAAATTAAAAAAAGGAGGAAAGAGGCAAATTTGAAACCTCCCATGCGATGTCAAGTATTGCTAACATATTTGTATGTAAGTGGATGATGACAATGTAGCATCTGTAGCTAGTAATGCTTGTTCCTCTGAGCCGGTGCGTAAAGTAAAACGTTACAATCAGAAAGAGAAGAAGAATGTACTAATAGATCAACCAGATCTCATCAAAAGTTATAATTTGTATATGGGAGGGGTTGATCGTTCGGACCAGAATATTGGGCTTTACAGAAACTCTATCAGAGGCAGTACCCATTGCATTGATATGGCAGGGCAGATTGCCTGGCAGATAGACTTCAGGGAGGAAAAATAGATCAACTTACTTTTAGAAGGGCGATCGCAAAAAATATCCTGGAAACCTATAAGAGACCACCTAAAAGAAGACGTCCCAGATCATCTAATAATACACATGCTTATTCTAGCATGCTTATTCTAGCATCCTATGATAGGATTGACCATCTAATCAATCATATATCAGGAGAGTCAGACAAAATGTGCCAATTGTCATAAAAAAAGTGCAATTCATGTGTTCCAAATGTGACATTTGTCTACACCTCAAAGGTTGTTTTAAGGAATACCATAGTCAATAAGCTAATTTTTAATATCATTAGTTTATCTTTTACTTGTACTTTATGTATGTAACAATACAATTTTATAAACTTATTGGTATTCTGTATTACTAATGATCAGGCTTACGATTCCCCGGCTTCGCACAACTCGGCAGGTAGTGGGGAAGAAAAATATTGTCTTACATACTTTTTTAATTTATGTTAAATTTTATTTAATTATTTACTGCGATCGCGAGGCCCATAGCAAATTTTCAATAAGTATGTTTAAATGCGAAGTGGGCCGAAATCGTAAGCCTGTTAATGATCTTTTAAAAGAACGCCAGGTTTTTCAAAATTTCAAAATTATGAAAAAATACAAAAAAATAAACATAAACAAATATGGTCACTGGAAGGTACAAAAAATGTAAGGTGTAAAAAATTTTTCAAAAATTAAATCCGTAATGTCTGGGATAAGATAGTTTCCTACCTGATAGTCCGAGGGTTCACCAGCAGAAGACCTCTTTTCAGCTTTCACTTTTAGGGTTTTTCTATTTTTCTATGAGGTTCTAGGCCAAGAGTCTTCTTTTCGTATACTATCACATCACCCATACTAGGAATATTTAAATCAGAATATCCACTCGCAAAAAGGGGTCGACGATAAAGTTGAAGAAGCAAAGATGCCAATTTTTAAATTTGAACAAAGATATAAAAATAAAATAATAAGGGGGACACTTCTGTTTACGAAAAGGGATTCGGCGAACATTTTATAAAAATTACATGAACGTGAATGTGAACATTGGCAACGTAACCGTACGCGAGAATGTCTCGGTGAATATGAATTAATTTTTTGAATCTTCTTTCCCTGCAGAAGCGTCTTGTTTACGTTTTGAAAACCCGACTGCGAGGTGGCGGCATCTGTGCGAGTTCCCCTTTCGGTCTGGCTTATTTAAGTTACCTGAGTAACTTAAGTTGCCTAACCTCAAGGGAATGCGAGGTGTTTTTGGACCGGCTCCGCAACCTTGCATAGGTGAGGTTCTCAGGGTCTTTATCGTGTTGCTTATTCACTTTTTCAACATCATTCTGAAACAGACAGAAGACATCTGTTAGCACCAATTCTAATATGATCCAAGAAATATTATTTAATGAAATTAATAATTTCTTTTTGTTTCAGGTGAGATGTTTTCCATTTAATTTCGGCGTTGGGTAAGTTTCGTTTACTTTACTTCTTTTTAATGTGCAGATCATAATAATTTACAAAATTTGCCTTACCAGTTTCGTGTCCGGTAAGCTGAAAACGAGTAAGAAGCCGGGAGGGTATTAATTACGTAATTAAAAGTTGAGGCGAACATACACGGCGGTAATTAATTGCGCAACGTAAAATGACAAACTTGCTTTTACGAATGGAATAAGCGTAATGACATAAAATCGCCGTAAAGCTACACCTCCGTCTGAAACGTAATAGCGAGTTTTCAGGCGGGAATGCTTTAAAATTGCGGGTCTTTAACTAGATAATTAATAGCGGTAATCAAATGGAAATGGCATGATGTGGTAGTAGTGCTTAACGTGCGCGTGTGGTAGTAAAATGTGCTTGTAATGACAAGACATTAAAAATGCCCTGTAATTACATCGAAGACACCGTTTGGTATTGGCGAATGTAATTTGTGTTTTCTGAACAATTAAGCCAGAAAACTTGATTAGATTTGGTTTAGTCGGAAATTATTACCGTTAGGAAATTGATTGTCTACGGTTTAATTTATTGTATTAATGTAACAATTGTTAAGATAACACAAATACGTACATAGTTTGTTCATTATTTAATTTTCTGCTTCTATCGACATTATGTTCGTATTTCCATGAAGAATTCGAATAGAAAAATAACGTAAGCATATGTTTTCTCGCGCTATTTATCTATGCACACATTTACGACACACTCGCCGACAGTTTACAGTACTTAAGCTTATGTTTCCCAGAAAATGTTCTAATCAGCGATCTCGCGCCCACATATTTGAATAAATTCCGGCTCACGCAGGCGCAGACAAACGATCGCCGATAACGATTGAACAAATTTATTGGCGACGATTAACAATTTTTTAACCTTGCAAAACGGAACTGAACGCGATAAATTACATCGGCATGTTATTGTGATGGAAAGAGGAAAGCTCCGGCCGCAATAATAACAATTATGAGGCGTAATTAATGGACTCCGACTTAAAATGCGTGTAGAATTATTAATAGCTGGTATTGTTTCGCACATTGTTATCTACATTTATGCAGCGGCCGGACAGAATGTTAAATAGGGAGAATGGTTAGTCGTTTGTTATTTACACCTTTTGCAAGATGTATAGACGTTAAGTAATTCCTGCTACACTTCGCTGAATAACTTTTAAGAACTTTTTATTTTAATTAATTAATTTTAATTTAGTAAGAAAAACACTATTGAAAATCAGACAGGAATGAATAGTACATATATGAATTGAGACAGATCAAAAAAGAGGAAGTATTTTGTCGTCCTAATCGCGACAGGCTAATACGAACACTTCTTTGCTGTGCTCGCCTGTGTCTCGCTAATGACTTATGTCATGTCGAACACTTGTCATAACATTTTTAAATCACTGTGGTGAACGTTTGTATGAGTGTATGGTACAGTGATTATCCCCACAGATAATATTCGGTGAGTGTGCCTTTGTATCCTTCCTAATCGTGCCCGCGATGTTTGATACCATCGAAGAATTTTTTTCAGCGTAATACTTACTGTTTTCTGTTTGATTGTCTAATTATCTAGTATTTATTTGTATTAAATCATTTCTATTTCCACAAACTATTTTTAGTCCAGACAGTACAGCAAATAAATTCAAGTCTTCCACAAAAAAAACTGATTTATTTCAGTTTTAAAATTTACTAGACCGCATTTGCATACTTGATTACAAAATAATTTGGCTTTCGACCGGGTTCGCTTTCCTGTCGCAGGTTTTATAAGAGCGTGATTTAAAACGCTCGTTATATTTTGCCTGGAAAGACTCAAGCGGACGAATTGATTATGAAGTTATACCTTTTGTTGTTAGTCACAATGTTCTATGCCTTGTACGTTTGCTTAATTGTGTATTAACCATCTGAAATTTTTTATGGGTTTACTTTGTTTATTGCAAATGTCGTTGTGTTAGGAAACACCGCGCCGGTTCGGGTTTTATAGAGGTCCTTCCACTCTCGAACATCCTGATGATGCAATTCCAGTACCAGTAGCTGCTCGAAGGTTCTCGAATCATCGGGAAGATTGTTGGCGTGGCGTTGTCAATGGGGGCGGGATTTTACAATATTAAAGAAAATAGCCAAGCAATAAATTTATTTTATTTGGTAATTTTTTTTTACTCTACGTTATATTTTATGAGCTCAATGTCTCAACTTGATGTTTGTTAACTTCACAGTTTATTCAGATTTTCCTTCAGTTCCCTCTCAAAATTAGTTATACTCAGCAATTGTAATTTTGGTTGCGAGATATGGTTCGTATTTTCCACGACACAAATTTTTTTCTGGAAATGTATTTTTTTTACCTTTGTATCAGTCTCATTTCTTTGGTTACATACTTTTAAGATTGAAAAGAAAATATAAGCAAGTATCATAATTACAGCGAGCTTAACTTGACCTCCATTTAATACGGCACACATATACATAGAAAATATCATAGGAATAAATTAATTGAAACGTAAAGTTTAACAAGTACAAATTTACTGAAACTGTGCTCTAGAAATAAAACACTCACGTGACCCAATTATGGAGTTTTTAAGGTAACACTTCGCCTATGGAATTGCGTAAGGTTAAACAAATTAAAAATAGCATATTTTAATTGTATTTGCCCCTCTGTGAATTTATATGCTTGCTTAAGTTGACGTCCGTGAAAACTCGCATACATAAATCTCGGCAATTTAAAAAACGTAACAGGCTCACTTTAGGTACTTAAAGTTTGCATGAATCCCCCATTAAAAAAATAAGTAAACGAAAACAATAATGGGTTTTACTGGCATTAAACTGTAGACGTGCGTATAGAATTTCAATTACAATTTATCATTTTTGCACATAGACATCGAAGCCGGGCCGTATTTTATAATATTACGGCCATAAAAGATCCGAACATTAAAATATTTTACAATTAAAATTTTGCCGAACGGCAATACAAATCAGCTCAGGAACGAGGGCCCATAAAATCAATTCTCGATAACGAATGTAGACACAAGCACGCACATAATTCGCATGAACGATACATACGGTGGTGATCAGTCCGAACGAACCGGAATGAGCGATCGCATACACGTACAGCGACCTAAATACCTGGGGGATTTTGTAACGTTGGGTTGCCAATAGACAATACATCATGTCTGAATGCTGCATTAAGATAAATCACCAATGCAATCATGTGGAAATGTTGAGCGTATATTGTTTTGCGTTTGCTACACGTATGATTGCGCATAATGCTATTTCTGTTCACTTGAATGTCACCTGAAATGTTTTATTTTTAGTAATTCCTTCAGTTGGCCTTTACAACACCGAACACTCTTCATTCTTCCTTACACATTTTTTATCTCCAATTGGTCAGGAAAAAATTGATAAAAATAAACAAAAGGCGATCCCATAAATAAGGGATCATAATGCAAGGGCTATCGCAATGTTACATGAGTCCGCAAAAGTAAATGAATATGGTCTGCTTCGGTAAATGTTTTATTGTGAAAAGTTTCGGAGAAATTACGAATGGAATACGGTCCTGTTTGCTTACAAATTCTATACGTCATTGGCACGCAGATGTGATGTAAAACGATAATAAAACTGATCTGCTCAACATAATAACACGTATTGCGGGGGTCTTTGGACTCCGATCATTATGTCATTACTTATCGCGATGTTTACAGCAAGTGTACGAAATGCCCTCCGTTGGCGTCCATACGGCGACGAAAAATTGCTTGCACTAGATTGTTATTATTATACATTAGAAACATATCCGCATATTCTACAGTCGTACACATGCCGCGGTATGGACTTAGCATTGTACTTTAGCAAATCTCCCAAACTATTCCATTTTCGTGTTAAGAGAAAGGTCACCTATCCACCGCTGCCGTATGATCCCCTATTTACGGGACAGCTTGTATAGCCGAAATGCATTTCCACTGGAAATTTGACGAGAAGAATATCTCCTGGTTTATACCAACCAAAGTGTTTCTAACTTACTTCTAAAGCACTGTCTCCTTTACTATTCTTACAATTAGTTCAATTGGATACGAAAGATCTATCTGTATGACGCAGAATTTTACTCAATATAGGAATTCATATATAATTCATTTTTGATGTAGATAATATATTAAAATTGGTAAACCAATAGACTAGCGAGTGGAAGAGTATTTAATTATTTGATCAACAACGATTATTTGTGTATTTATTAGATACCCGCCGAGTGAAATGAAAAAAAAAAGAAAATTATTTACAGAGGCATATTTTAATTTCAAGTTTACACAAACACGTTCGTTCGTTCGGGGGCATTGCGGGAATTTCGTGAAGTTGTTTACATTTTTCGGTGCCCATGCGCGCGATGAATTCTGTCGGAAATAAAAAGCCAGCAAATATGGTCGTAAGTGATTCAGCGTCGGCAAGCAGCGGCAGGACTAAACGGAGATGACCCTCTTGATTGGCCACATACGTGATCAGCCACTGTGTGCAAACATGTGCGCTTCTCATTCATTTAGTTATGTATGAGCGCACCTACGTGTTCTTCGTAAAATAAATGGATAAAAATACCGCGGCAATATTTGTTCGTATATACATTACGGTTGTAACTGTAACTTCGTCGTTTACGAACTTAGACTATCAATTATTATCGACTGAAGTTTTATTTAATTTTATGCTTTGCTTACAGCTACACTATGACAAAAACATTTCCATTAATTTTTTTATTTTCGACGTTAATTGTCAAAATACACATACATATTGAGTGAATACATTTTTCATTTTTTGTACAGTATGTGTTCGAATAACACTGTAATATGTATAATACTCGAGAAAAGAAGCGAAGTTATGACATACGTTCAGGGCAAATGTTAATAATAACTTCAGAAAAATCTACGTTTACAACAAACAAATGTTTGAGAAGCACTGGATATGATTTAAACGCGCCAGCTAAGCGAAGTTTAAATAGAAATAATTAAACTAATTAATTAACTCAAGGAATTAAATTAAAACCGCAATCATAAATCATTCCTAACAATAAGTAAAGTAATACTCCGTATCGTTGAAACTTTTTTAAGCCCGATTCTCCTAACAGGGCCAAAATAACGACGTGAGTAAGTCTTTTGGCGTATAGGCGGCGCTGCGGTACCTGAAGTTCGGGAGTTCTACATGCAACGGTTCGGGTGGAGGTGAAAAAACCAGGCCGGTCGGATTTCTGGAACGTTTGATTAAGTTAATGGTCCAATTGAAATAAATATTCCTACAGTTCTAACATGTGTAGCCATAGCAACGTTTACTTTAACCGGGCCGTTAACTTAATGAAACGTTCCAGAAAACCCGACTTTAATCACATAAAATAGAGGACCTGTTAAGTTCCCATTATTTTAACGGAGCCGCTAAAAATGATATGGCTACAACGCAAATCCTTAAAATGTGAGTTTGTCAGTGTCAGATGGTTGTAGACTTGCTCGATAATAATAATAATTCTTATTTTTGAGAAATCAGTATTAAAACGCGATCCTGCAGAATTTTCTGGAGCTTCTTTACTGGTGTCAACAACCATGGTTCCAGGGGATGTCCATCTATTAACTAATTTCTATTACCCCCATTCTCTTACAATAATAATGCGCAGCTGAATTAAGAGCTGAATAAATAGAATTATTAAAAAGAGGACATACGTGTATAATCTTTTTATGTGAATATGTCTTCCTCTAAGGGCCGATATTTCAATCACAAGTTAACTTTAACTATCAGTTTATTTCTATAGTAACAATTATGAAAACAATTATTCCTATGGCAATAAACTGAAGATTAAAGTTAACTTGTGATTGAAATATCGGCCCTTTATGTTATTATCTTGACAAAGCGAGCTTGTTTTTCCCATTTAATAGCAAGGCACACAAACAGAGTGTTATCACGTTATCGTTTTTCTCAAAATTTCCTATAGTTTTTGAGATATCCATTTGATTTTTCCAAAAATAATTTTTTTTAATGTCAACGTGAGACCTAGATAATTATCTCATGAATGCGTACTGAAAATTTGAGCTTATAATTTACAATGGTTACTCAGAAAAACTTTTTTAAAAATTAGCGCTTTGTAAAAGGCCTCTTAAGACATAATATAAAATGTCTAAAGAATTAATAGAGGGACTTATTGCAATATACAGGGAATACCCCTGTTTGTGGAAAACAAAATGTAAAGAATACACTAACAAAAATATTAAATCAAAAGCATACGAAGAGCTAATTAATTATTGTAAATCAAACGGATATAAAAATGCAATTAAAGATTTTGTGTTAAAAAAAATTCAAAATTGAAGAGGAGCTTAATATAAATTGCCGCAATGCATAAAGCACGCCTTATTATTTTCCATAATAAAATATATTATTTTTATTTATTTGTATTTCTGTCCACTTACTAAAACTGCGAAAACTTTCGACCCGGCGAAAGATCACGGTTTTAATAAACATCGAGATAAAACTGTAAGATTAGTATACTGGCACACAGATTTAACTTCGGTTTCAAAAACCAAAGTTTTATCTTTCTATGAAAACTGTGTATTAGTGTTGACCGAGGGGTTTGGTCCGCTACGGATCAAATCCGACGGTTTAACCGTCACGGATTAAACCTGCAGTTAAAACTCTGTGTGTATGCCTTGCTAATTTACTCTCGGCCGTATTCATCGTTCACAAATTAACAGACAATTTACTAAGCTACCGTTAAAATTTAAATCTCTGTTAAGTCAAAAGTAAATTTAATTTAATTTAACAATATTTGTTGCCCTACACAAGTGTTACTTGTTACTTATAACAAAGCGTTAAATTCTATTAACTGCCAAATAATGCATAATTAACTTAAAAGAATGAGTTTGACAGACCATTAACTCTTAACAGTAGTTGGTGAATATAGCTTTTATATTTAACAGTCTGTTAGCAGCTTAACTGACCTTTAAACATGTAACTGAGGAATGGTGAATACGGCCATATGACTTGTCACATCCGTCTGTAGTACGGCACACGTGAAATGAAACTATTATTATTATTATTATTATTATTTAATCTAGCACACCAGTATGTCTGAATATTGATTACCATTAAATCGAAGATTAAATCCAGCTTTGACTTCGTTCTTCTTTTGCTGTGGATATGAAAGAGTAATCCAGGTATTGCATAAATTTGTAACTAACAATTCTGAAACTTTACTGATGCAACGGCTAACTGATGGTTGACTTAAAGGAACTGCATATCTGTGATGTCCTTTTATTTAGAATAATTAATAATTCTTTTGAATTATTACTCATAAAATTACATGTATTAGAACATGTCAAAATTCAGTTGTATCAATAATAGCCTACTTTTTATAAAAGATATAACAATTCTCCCACGCTTAATTTTTATAGGTTTACGTTTTATAATCTTCCAAATAACGAGGAGGATAACATATTCTTCCGGATCTTCTTAACATTGGAGATTCTACATTTATACGAACCAAATTATCTTGTATTGGATTATGATTTATAGCGGGAACCATTATCTAACTTCGGTGATCAAACAGACCGTCTACATCTTTCCTATTTGATGCATTTGATGGGAGATGGTGTCATTAGCTTTCTTAGAATTAACTTCAGTTCGAATGAATTAACTGATTTATATGCCTCTTTAACTTATATCCAGTACTCAACTCTACTTGATAATGAAGATATCTAAATTTCTTTGTTATTGTTCCTAATTCCCAGGTCGGTTTGTTATTGGAATACCATCGAGCTAACACTTTATCTCCCACTATAAATTGTCGTACTTTAAATAAACCTGTTGATCTTTTTAATTGTTTTTGAAAAGGTCGTAAAGCATCTAATCTAATTCTAATATTCCGTCCTAAATATCGTTGTGCTGGTATTTCACCAGAAGAAAGACATTGCTGTTAATTTTCTTTTTAGTGTTTGTACATTTCTTTCAGCTAACCCATTGGTAGCAGAATGACCTGGTGCAATAAAATTTTGAAAAATACCATTATCTTGACAAATTTTTGAAATTCTTCACTTGTAAATATTGTAGCATTGTCTGATACTATGGTTCGAGGTAATCCATGAATACTAAAGATGTCTTGAAGTAAGTTGATAGTTGAACTGGAAGTTGGAGTATCTTTTTGAAAACGAACTTCAGGCCATTTTGATTTAGAATCAATCAGAACTAAAAAACAGTAACCTTGAAAAGGCCCTGCGTAATCAATGTGTATACGATCGAAATTTTCTTCTGGCTCTTCCCAATCATGTTCAGTTGCCTTGTCAGGTGTTTTCTTAATATCTACACAAGATTCACATTGTCGAGCAATTTTTTCGATATGAGAATCAGTACCTTTCCAATAGCAATATTTCCTAGCGAGTTGCTTCATTTTTACAATTCCTAAATGTGTATGATGTATTTCCTTTAATATTTCTTTTGGTAAGCTACCTGAAATCATTACTCGATGACCTTTGAATATTACTCCATCTTGTAAGCTGTACTTGAAATCGTTCACAGTTCCGCTGATCAGATCTTCTTTTAATTTTAATAGTTCAGCATCTTTTTCAGTTTCAATTGAAATTGTGATCAAATTTGAAGTGGAAATTTGATTAATTATTTGATCTTGAAGATCGCATATTTCTTGATCAAGTGTTGATTCTATATATTTTGGTACCCTATTCAAATGCGTTCTTGAAAAGAAATCCACGTTCGTATGATCTTCTGCTTTTCTGTATTGAATTTTGTAATCAAATCCGCTTAGAAAAATTGCATATCGTAATAATCGTGCTGAAGTCATTGCTGATAATTTACTATCTTGATGAAAAATTCGTGTTGAAAGCCGATTGTCAATGATGAGAGTAAATGAGCGTCCATACAAATACATAAAAAATTTGTCAACGGCAAAAATTATAGCCAGTGCTTCTCGATCTAGTTGACTGTAATTCTGTTCTGTCTTCGTTAAAGATCTTGATACAATGGGTCTTTCTATCCCGTCAATGATATGTGATAAAACTCCAGCCACTCCAGTGGGGCTTGCATCACAAGCAACTGTTACCGGTAAAGAGGGGTCGTAAGGAATCAAAATCTTATCGCTTGCAATTTCTGTTTTAAGCTTGATGAAAACTTCTTCGCTTTTGTTAGACCAATGAAACTTTCTATTCTTCATGAGCAACATTCTTAGTGGATACGTTATTGTTGAAAGATTTTCAATAAAACATGAATAATATGTTACCATTCCAAGAAAACGACTAAGGTTGGGTTTCTGAAATGTTTCATAAAATTAACTAATAGATAAAATAAAATATACTTATAGTTCTAACATGTGTAGCCATAGCAACGTTTACTTTTATCGGACCATTAACTTTATGGAACGTTCCAGAAATCGGGCATAAGTTCTTCAACATTCTTCGGGCGTTTAACATTTTTGATATCTTCCACTTTATTAGAACACTTCGAAATCTTGTTATGACTGATAATGTAACCAAGATATGAAACCTGCTTTTTAAATAATTCGCATTTTTCCTTATTTAAATGAAGATTGAATTGTTTTAGACGTTCCAAACATTTGATTTAGTCGTGCATGACATTCTTCAATTGATCTAAAATTCTATTAAATTCACTAGGTGCGGTTTTTATTCCAAACGATAATCGATTTATTTTATGTACCACGATGTGTAGATATTGTCTGAATTAAGCTACTTTCGTCATCCACTTTTACATGTAAATAAGCTTTGAATAAATCTAGTCTGCAAAAATATGTTGAATTTCGAAGATTATTTAAAATTTCGTCTATTCGAGGAATTGGGTAATGTGCCGATTTTAATTGAGGATTTACTGCTATTTTGTAATCGACACACAATCTTACCTTACCATTTGGTTTCGGAACGATTACAAGAGGTGATCCCCAGTCACTCATGTTTACTCTTGTTATGATCCTGTCCCTTTCAAGTTCGTCCAATTCTTCTTCAACCTTTTCACGTAGTGCATACGGTACTTCTGTCTCTTTGATAAAAACTGGCTTAACATTTTCACGTAGTTTGAGAGAACATGTGATACCTGGAATACACCCAACTTTTGAGTCGAATATTTCTGCATATTTTTCAATTATTGTGGAAACCGGATCAAGAGAATGAAATTGTGCGGAATGAAATTGTGCGTTCCCCGTTTTCTCATCAAGATCTGTTAGATCGATTTGAATATGACGTATCCAGGCACGTCCCAGAAGTGGTGAAAATTTAGATGGAACAATAAACATAATTTCCATTGTTTGATGTCCTTTATATTCCACAGGAACTTCAACTAACCTAAGGGCTCGAAGACACGAGATGTATACGATCGAAAACGTATGTTCGTCTATGATTTGGTAAAAGAGTAAATCCTGCTCCAGAGTCCACTTCGAATGTTTGATTTTACCTTTTATTAAAACATCGATAAAATACTTAGCTGTGTCATTCCCCTGTTGAAGATTTTTCAAAAATATCTATTATAGTATTGATTCCTTCAAGTTCTTCAATTGTTACATTGACATAATTCATTGACGTTTCTGGATTTTCTTGAATATAATTGACATTTTTATTTGATTTCTCTCTTAATAGTGCTTAATAGACTTTTTTAATGTGCCCTGTTTTCTGACACGCGTAACATTTTAACTGACTTGGGTCCTTCCTACGAGTCTTCGAAATATGATTATTGAATCCACAACGTAAGCATAAGTTTTCGATTACCAATTTTCTAAAATTTATTCGTAAATTTGAACCTCTTTTTCTTTTCATCTCGTAGTGACTGTTTGCACTATGCATCTTGTTATTCGATAGCTTTCCTTTCTTCTCGTGCGACGTGTAACCGATTCGATTAACTTCAACTGGTCTTTCTTTTGAAATTTCTTGATTGTTAATTTTCGATGCTTCTAAAGCCAAGGATTTTTCTGCAGCTTCTTCAAATTGTAATTTATTATTCTGTAGTATTTTTTCTCGTATTGAAGGATCCCGTAATCCTCTAATAAATTGACCAGTAGGAAAATATTCGCGATTGATTTTCCACATTGACATTTGAATTCACAGTCAATAATATGTCTGCGAAGTTTTGTGACATAATCTGCAATCGATTCGTTTTCTCCTTGAAATTCGCACAAAAATTTGTGTTGTTCCACAATTATGTTCTTTTTTGGGCAGAGATGTTTTTCTAATAATTTGATCAATTCTTCATAATCGATTTCAGTCGGAGTTTTTGGTGCAGCCAAAGTTGCAAGTAAATTGTAATTTGTTGATCCAATCGAATTGAGCAATATTTTACCACATATTGGCTTATCATTGTAGACATTTTATATCTGAAGATAATAATTTTCGAATCGTTGCTTGTAATTTTTGAAAACTTCTTTTGATGCATCGAAGATTTCGAAGGGTGGCAGTAAAGTTACGCTTGATCGTATTTGTGCATTTTGGTTCGTGAATTGAGGTTGACTAACTTTTTCTTGAATTGCGGCTGCTATTGTTGATAATGATGTGATCATCTGCGCAAGCTGTTCAGGTGTAATAATCATCTTCGGTCACTTTTACTGTGAAATTTTTCCTTTTCTTCATCTCGTCGCCAATTGTTATGTCCTTTTATTTAGAATAATTAATAATCCTTTTGAATTATTACTCATGAAATTACATTTATTAGAACATATCAAAATTCAGTTGTATCAATAATAACCTACTTTTTATAAAAGATATAACAATATCCAAATCTCACATCGAGGAATACTTTCGTTGTGGTTCTACTAATAAACTGTTGCAATAACTGCACTAGATTCAAAACAGTTACTAAAATTTCGTAGATTTCTTCTAATTATCCGAACTGTAGTTCTTTGAATCAAACAATTTTATGTATAATCACTACTATTGTATTTACTTCTATTATTTTAAATCACAAAATCTTCTAAGCGGACACTAAATCGCGCAAATATACACTTTACGTTTCGCAGTCGTTCGACTGCTTCGTCAGAAGTGAAAATTATGTTGTCAAAATAAACAAGGTTGTCAACGGAAACTGAAAAAGTAACTTGATTTTTTTTTTTTTTTTTTTTTATGTATATTATATTTATTTTTAATCTAAAAATAATTTGAACATTACAAATGTTAAAAAATTGACAGATCTATGTTCTATTTAAGGAATCGAGAAAACTACAAAATGTATCATTTAAATTTGCAAAATCAGTACGTTTATTAATAGAATTCGACGACATTTTTATTTTACACATTTCAATAAAACGTCTTTTGAAAATATTAGACTCGTAATATAAAATGTTAGTATTTTCAAAATCGAAATTATGGTCATTTTCTAATGAATGTTCTACAAGCATTGAATGATTTTGATTATTTTTTTGGATATGATATTTATGTTGGTCTAGACGTTTTTTTAAATTTTGGCTTGTTTCTCCAATATAACATGAATTACAATTGAAACATTTAATTTCATAAACTACGTTTGGCTGTTTTAATTTTGGTGTTTTGGTTTTTAAATTTGAGAAAATACTATTTAAATTATTTACAGATTTGCTAGCTAAAATTAAATTGTGTTTTTGAATATGTGTTTAAATGTGTCATATAGTGGTTCAATGTAGGGTAATGATATGTATTTTTGTTTGAAGTTTGTTTATTGTTATTGTGGATTTTTGAATTTTGTAAATATTTAACACGATTTTTTATTACTGATTCTATAAGATGTATTGGATAAGAATTTTGAACAAGAGTCTTTTTTATTAAATTTAAATTATCATAAATGAAAAGTTTATCTGAAAGTAAAACAGCTCGATCTGTTAAAGAAATAATTGTTGCAATTTTATAGTTTTTTAGAAGTATACGAATGAAAATTAATATATCTACCTGACCACGTAGGTTTATGAAACCAATTTGTTATTAATTTGTTATTACGTCTGATGATATTTACATCTAGAAAACTTAGTGAATTGTTAATTTCTTTTTCTACTGTAAATTGTAATCTATTATGAAAAGAGTTAAATCTATTTAAAACAAAGTTTACTTTATCTGAAGGCAAAATCAATAAAATATCATCGACGTAACGAAAATATAAAGTTAAATTGAAAGGTAATGAGTTAATGACACTTTTTTCTAGTTCCTGCATGACAATTTCAGCTAAAGCAGGCGATAAAGGAGACCCCATTGCTGTACCGAAAATCTGTTTATAAAATTTATCATTAAAAGCGAAATAAGATGTTTCAAAACATAAAGTAACAATTTCTAAAAATTTTCTTTGGAAATGTCTGTAAAATCTTTAATTTCTATCCACCTATCATTAATGCTTTTAAAGCTAACTCTTTTGGAATGTTAGTAAACAAAGAAACAACATCTAAAGAAATTATAATACAGTTATTTGGTATATCTATGTTTTCAATTTATCTACAAGTTCATAAGAATTTTTATAAAGTATTCTGATTTACTAGTAACTTGAGTAAGAATTTTTGAAACAAATTTTGATAAGAAATATAGAGAAGAACCTATAGTAGAAACTATTGGCCGAAGAGGTGTGTTAGGTTTGTGAATTTTTGGAATGCAGTATAATTTAGGAAATATGGGATGCTGTACTTTAAGAGATTTAGCAATATTATTACTAATTTCAACAGATTTTTCTAACTTATTAATAATATTGAAAGTTTTACGTTGGAAATTTTCTGTGGGATCGTTATTTAATTCTACGTATGTATTATTGTCAGAGAGCATGGTTTGAACTTTTGAAAAATAGTCATTTTGTCAATCAAAACAGTAACATTGCTTTTGTCTGCTACTGTGACAATGATGTTTGGATTTTCTTTAAGAAATTTTTACAAGCCAAAAGATCTCGAATAAGAATTTTATATTTTGATTTTTCAAAAGTCCTATCAATATTCCTAATGTAATTTAGAAAATTAGAACAAAATTTATTTCTTACTTGTATTTTGGAAGTTGAATCTAAAGATTTTATACCAAACTCTAAGCTACTTAAAACGTTTAGAAAATCTACTTGTTTTTATTAAAATAGGGTAATGAAAATTTTTTCCCAAAGCAAAAATGTATTTTAAATTTGACGGAATTTCAGTTTTGGTATAATTAATTAACCATTTATCGATTGTATTTTGGTCAAATTTGATATAAAGTTTTTATCTCTAATAGAAATAAGATTATCCAACTTTTTAATCTGTGTCGATCGAATTCTATTAAACAACCTTTCATTTTTGGTTTTCATAATGTAGAAAATTGTTTATTGTAATATTATCTAGAAAATTACTTAATTGTCCTAAAGTATAATCTAATTTCCACATTAATTTGGTAAGAATTTTTAGAGTTACTTCAATTTCATATGAAAGAATTTTATTAGCGAAATCCGATACATATCTGTCAATTTTCTGACATGACATATCATACGCTCTTTTCAAAGGGCCAATTACATGATTAGGATATACTCCTTCTTTTCTACATTTAAGCAAAAGAGCTTACGATTTTTTATTTTGGTAATTTTAGTTAAAGTTTTTAGAATAAATTTTGCACAGTACCTTACTTTGGTGCCCATGGCGACCCTCCACAAAATTGTAAAAATCCTATGTTTTCTGATATCCATATTTACAGTTGGTTCTTGTCCGATGAAATTTGTATCACAAAATCTTCTAAGCGGACACTAAATCATACCAAATATACACTTTACGTTTCGCAGTCGTTCGACTGCTTCGTCAGAAAGTGAAAATTATGTTGTCAAAATAAACAAAGGTTGTCAACGGAAACTGAAAAAGTAACTTGATTTTTTTTTTTTTTTTTTTTATGTATATTATATTTATTTTAATCTAAAAATAATTTTGAACATTACAAATGTTAAAAAAATTGACAGATCTATGTTCTATTTAAGGAATCAGAAAATTACAAAATGTATCATTTAAATTTGCAAAATCAGTACGTTTATTAATAGAATTCGACGACATTTTTATTTTACACATTTCAATAAAACGTCTTTTGAAAATATTAGACTCGTAATATAAAATGTTAGTATTTTCAAAATCAAAATTATGGTCATTTTCTAATGAATGTTCTACAAGCATTGAATGATTTTGATTATTTTTTGGATATGATATTTATGTTGGTCTAGACGTTTTTTTTAAATTTTGGCTTGTTTCTCCAATATAACATGAATTACAATTGAAACATTTAATTTCATAAACTACGTTTGGCTGTTTTAATTTTGGTGTTTTGGTTTTTAAATTTGAGAAAATACTATTTAAATTATTTACAGATTTGCTAGCTAAAAATTAAATTGTATTTTTGAATATGTGTTTAAATGTGTCATATAGTGGTTCAATGTAGGGTAATGATATATATTTTTGTTTGAAGTTTGTTTATTGTTATTGTGGATTTTGAATTTTGTAAATATTTAACACGATTTTTATTACTGATTCTATAAGATTTATTGGATAAGAATTTTGAACAAGAGTCTTTTTATTAAATTTAAATTATCATAAATGAAAAGTTTATCTGAAAGTAAAACAGCTCGATCTGTTAAAGAAATAATTGTTGCAATTTTATAGTTTTTAGAAGTATACGAATGAAAATTAATATATCTACCTGACCACGTAGGTTTATGAAACCAATTTGTTATTAATTTGTTATTACGTCTGATGATATTTACATCTAGAAAACTTAGTGAATTGTTAATTTCTTTTCTACTGTAAATTGTAATCTATTATGAAAAGAGTTAAATCTACTTAAAACAAAGTCTACTTTATCTGAAGCAAAATCAATAAAATATCATCGACGTAACGAAAATATAAAGTTAAATTGAAAGGTAATGAGTTAATGACACTTTTTCTAGTTCCTACATGACAATTTCAGCTAAAGCAGGCGATAAAGGAGACCCCATTGCTGTACCGAAAATCTGTTTATAAAATTTATCATTAAAAGCGAAATAAGATGTTTCAAAACATAAAGTAACAATTTCTAAAAATTTTCTTTGGAAATGTCTGTAAAATCTTTAATTTCTATCCACCTATCATTAATGCTTTTTAAAGCTAACTCTTTTGGAATGTTAGTAAACAAAGAAACAACATCTAAAGAAATTATAATACAGTTATTTGGTATATCTATGTTTTTCAATTTAACTACAAAAACATAAGAAATATTTATAAAGTATTCTGAGTTACTAGTAACTTGAGTAAAATTTTTGAAACAAATTTTGATAAGAAATATAGAGAAGAACCTATAGTAGAAACTATTGGCCGAAGAGGTGTGTTAGGTTTGTGAATTTTTGGAATGCAGTATAATTTAGGAAATATGGGATGCTGTACTTTAAGAGATTTAGCAATATTATTACTAATTTCAACAGATTTTTCTAACTTATTAATAATATTGAAAGTTTTACGTTGGAAATTTTCTGTGGGATCGTTATTTAATTCTACGTATGTATTATTGTCAGAGAGCATGGTTTGAACTTTTGAAAAATAGTCATTTTTGTCAATCAAAACAGTAACATTGCTTTTGTCTGCTACTGTGACAATGATGTTTGGATTTTCTTTAAGAAATTTTTTACAAGCCAAAAGATCTCGAATAAGAATAAGAATACTGTGCAAAATTTATTCTAAAACTTTAACTAAAATTACCAAAATAAAAAATCGTAAGCTCTTTTTGCTTAAATGTAGAAAAGAAGGAGTATATCCTAATCATGTAATTGGCCCTTTGAAAAGAGCGTATGATATGTCATGTCAGAAAATTGACAGATATGTATCGGATTTCGCTAATAAAATTCTTTCATATGAAATTGAAGTAACTCTAAAAATTCTTACCAAATTAATGTGGAAATTAGATTATACTTTAGGACAGTTAAGTAATTTTCTAGATAATATTACAATAAACAATTTTCTACATTATGAAAACCAAAAAAATGAAAGGTTGTTTAATAGAATTCGATCGACACAGATTAAAAAGTTGGATAATCTTATTTCTATTAGAGATAAAAACTTTTATATCAAATTTGACCAAAATACAATCGATAAATGGTTAATTAATTATACCAAAACTGAAATTCCGTCAAATTTAAAATACATTTTTGCTTTGGGAAAAAAATTTTCATTACCCTATTTTAATAAAAAACAAGTAGATTTTCTAAACGTTTTAAGTAGCTTAGAGTTTGGTATAAAATCTTTAGATTCAACTTGAATATTAGATGTAAGAAATAATTTTTGTTCTAATTTTCTAAATTACATTAGGAATATTGATAGGACTTTTGAAAAATCAAAATATAAAATTCTTATTCGAGATCTTTTGGCTTGTAAAAATTTCTTAAAGAAAATCCAAACATCATTGTCACAGTAGCAGACAAAAAGCAATGTTACTGTTTTGATTGACAAAAATGACTATTTTTCAAAAGTTCAAACCATGCTCTCTGTCAATAATACATACGTAGAATTAAATAACGATCCCACAGAAAATTTCCAACGTAAAACTTTCAATATTATTAATAAGTTAGAAAAATCTGTTGAAATTAGTAATAATATTACAATCTCTTAAAAGTACAGCATCCCATATTTCCTAAATTATACTGCATTCCAAAAAAATTCACAAACCTAACACACCTCTTCGGCCAATAGTTTCTACTATAGGTTCTTCTATATTTCTTATCAAAATTTGTTTCAAAAATTCTTACTCAAGTTACTAGTAAATCAGAATACTTTTATAAAAATTCTTATGAACTTGTAGATAAATTGAAAAACATAGATATACCAAATAACTGTATTATAATTTCTTTAGATGTTGTTTCTTTGTTTACTAACATTCCAAAGAGTTAGCTTTAAAAAGCATTAATGATAGGTGGATAGAAATTAAAGATTTTACAGACATTTCCAAAGAAAATTTTTTAGAAATTGTTACTTTATGTTTTGAAACATCTTATTTCGCTTTTACTGATAAATTTTATAAACAGATTTTCGGTACAGCAATGGGGTCTCCTTTATCGCCTGCTTTAGCTGAAATTGTCATGCAGGAACTAGAAAAAGTGTCATTAACTCATTACCTTTCAATTTAACTTTATATTTTCGTTACGTCGATGATATTTTATTGATTTTGCCTTCAGATAAAGTAGACTTTGTTTTAAGTATATTTAACTCTTTTTCATAATAGATTACAATTTACAGTAGAAAAAGAAATTAACAATTCACTAAGTTTTCTAGATGTAAATATCATCAGACGTAATAACAAATTAATAACAAATTGGTTTCATAAAACTACGTGGTCAGGTAGATATATTAATTTTCATTCGTATACTTCTAAAAACTATAAAATTTAAACAATTATTTCTTTAACAGATCGATCTGTTTTACTTTTCAGATAAACTTTTCATTTTTGATTATTTAAATTTAATAAAAGACTCTTGTTCAAAATTTATCCAATAAATCTTATAGAATCAGTAATAAAAAATCGTGTTAAATATTTACAAAATTCAAAAATCCACAATAACAATAAACAAACTTCAAACAAAAAATACATATCATTACCCTACATTGAACCACTATATGACACATTTAAACACATATTCAAAAAAACACAATTTAATTTTAGCTAGCAAATCTAGTAAATAATTTAAATAGTATTTTCTCAAATTTAAAAAACCAACACACCAAAATTAAAACAGCCAAACGTAGTTTATGAAATTAAATGTTTCAATTGTAATTCATGTTATATTGGAGAAACAAGCCAAAATTTAAAAAAAACGTCTAGACCAACATAAATATCATATACAAAAAAAAAATAATCAAAAATCATTCAATGCTTGTAGAACATTCATTAGAAAAAGACCAAAAATAACATTTTGAAAAATCTTATATTTTATTTTACCAGTGTATTATTTACAAAAGACGTATTATATAAATGAGTAAATTAAAAAAGTCGTCGAATTCTATAAATAAACGTACTGATTTTTGCAAATTTAAATGATACATTTTGTAGTTTTCTCGATTCCTTAAATAGAACATAGATCTGTCAATTTTTTAACATTTGTAATGTTCAAATTATTTTTAGATTAAAAATAAATATAATATACATAAAAAAAAAAAAAAAATCAAGTTACTTTTTCAGTTTCCGTTGACAACCTTGTTTATTTTGACAACATAATTTTCACTTCTGACGAAGCAGTCGAACGACTGCGAAACGTAAAGTGTATATTTGCGCGATTTAGTGTCCGCTTAGAAGATTTTGTGATACAAATTTCATCGGACAAGAACCAACTGTAAATATTATTTTAAAGTTATATTTGCTGAATCTGATTCAAGCCCTGTATTAGAAAATTATGTATTTCAATGGATAAAGCCATATCTTATACTTTTTTTAAATTTATTTATTAAGCATGTCAGTACAACACGATAAAAAAAATATATAAAAGCAATAAGTAAATTTCTTTTGTTTTTCAAACTAAAGTTTAAATTTTAGTTTAGAAGAAGAAAATAAACTGTTTACGATTCTGACGACCAAAACAAGGAAAGAAGAACATACATAAGTCAAATATTCATGTCAAATTAATAATTAATTAAATGGAGCTCACATTCTAAAAGTATTATTGAAAAAGAAACACGCCGACAGTCATCATCCCTTAATTTATTATTTTATAATTTTATTATGTTCAGACTACGCAAACAAAATTCCGAAAGATCATCGACATTCAAAGAAATAAATGTATTTAATGCATTTCTTTTTCTGAGTATGCAGGTTACTTACAATTAGTGTTGTAGTGCATACTGACTAAAAATAAATTAAATTAGTTTCTTTTAGATTTTGAATTGTCAACATTTAAGAGAGTCTCACGGTGCCATGTTAAATATTGGAAATTATCATTCCATGTACGCAACACTAATTAATACGATGATAATTAATGAACATGCTAAGTTTCATCGGTTACAGCACTGTAAATATTAAACATCGAGTTGAAAACGAAGCGTTATCATAATTTCAACTTTCCGTCCGCACGACATACGTATAATTTGATGAAAACACGAATTTACCGTACGCTTCACGTATCCATATAAGCAAAGTTGCCACTCGCGCTCTAAAACTCAAATAATGGCTTTCTTTTATTGACAATAATTAATTTACTGTTATTTCTTTCCCACAGGAATTTACTCTACCACAACTTCACAAATATTTACATTTGGCTTTACACTATTAGTACGTCACGTCTAATTTATGTTAAAAGAAACTGTATATATCGACAAGTAATTATTTAAACTCGACCCTATCTAACACGTTTTTCGATTTTTGTTTTGTTTTTTTGCTTTTTTTTCTTTCGATTTTGAAAGACGCTTTTTTATGTGAACACAGTCGAAGGAACGAACGCAGGATCTGCAATTGTGAAAGAAATTCCGTTAAAATTGTTGCTCGTAGGTCCAGTTTATCAGGGTCACAAGGCTCTAGGCGTGAACTTAGTACCTATGGCGCCACGTTTATCCTTGAAATCTAACATGATTTACTCTACACGTCGTATTGTTTTTCTTTTAACAATTTGTTGATTATTCGCATGATTTAAATTATAGATCGCAGACGTATAATACGTTTCTAATGTGAAGTGCACACAATTATTTATGTATATTGAAAATTTTTATATTTGTTGTACGTTCTTTGTTTACAAGCACCGTCTTAATTCTCTCGTGTTGAGTCTTGACTCATATATTCTACATGCAAGTATAATAACGATGAATTTTATAATACTACATGTATCGTATGTGATAAGTAAAGCCCGGATTTTTAGGCATTCAAAAAGAGTGAATTAGGCAGGCAAATGTGAAGTTAATGTCTAAGAAATAGGCACACTTTTAGGCAGCCTAAAAAAATTTATTCGTTTAATAATTTCTTCTTTTCCGTCGTTTTATAATAAAAAAATATATTAATGCTTATTTTAGTTACGTGATCATTTATGAAGAAATCGGAGGGAGGTTCTTCCGGGCTTGTGGAACTGTACAAGTGAATTAAACACATAATTCACCGTTAGAAATGTATTGTAAAAACACGCTTTAAATAGGACCACAAATCGGCGTCTAAATCAAGAAATTCAAACAGTACATAAGATGATTTCCTACCTGTTAGGGTAGTCCGAGAGCTCAGCAGCAAAGGACCTCTTTGCAGCTTGCTCTTTTAGGGCTTTTCTATTTCTCTATGGGGCTCTAAGCGAAGGGTCTTCTTTTCGTACACTATCACATCACCCACACCAGGAATATTTAAACTGGAATACCCTCTCGCAAAAAGGAGTGACGATAAAGATAAAGAAGAAGCAAGGATGACAATTTTTAAATTTGAACAAATATATAAAAAGGGGGACACTTCTGTTCACGAAAAGGGTTCGGCGAACATTTTATAAAAATTACATGAATGTGAATGTGAAAATTGGAAACGCAACCGTACGCGAAAATGACTCGGTTAACATTAATTAATTTTTTTGAATCTACTCTCTCTGCGGAACCGTATTGTTTACATTTTCAAAACCCGAGCCCCTTTTACAATTTACGATTGTCAGGTGGCGCCATCTGTGCGAGTCCCCTTTTTGGTCTCGCTAATTTAGGTAACTGGAGTGACTTAAGTTGCCTACCCTCAAGGGTTAGCGAGATATTTTTGGATCTACTCCGCTACTCTGCGTGCGAGAAGTTCTCATGCACTCAGGGTCTTTATCCCGTGGCTTATTTACTTCAACGTATCGTAATGGCCACTTGTCGTAAGGAGAGTCAGTATTTTAGCTAAAGTTTGTTGCTTGGGCCCCTTATCGTCTGAGATTAGGTAACCATACACCAGCATTCATTCATGTCATTCTTTCCTTCGACACTCTTTCCCTTCAAGAAATTGAAACGAAACAAATCCTGTTCTAACCCACTAATGCAATAATAGAGGATTTGTTTCGTTTCAATTTCTTGAAGGGAAAGAGTGTCGAAGGAAAGAATGACATGAATGAATGCTGGTGTATGGTCACCTATTGTTTATATTAGCTTTGTTCCTACACAGTTCTAAATCAGTTCGGAACTGTACTGCTCATGCGCTCTTGCTACAGGTCATGCGCTCTTACTAAAAATACTGTGTATTTAGCAAGAGCGCATGAGCAGTACAGTTCCGAACTGATTTAGTACTGTGTAGGAACAAAGCTATTAGCAATTAAAGCGTGAAATTCTTTCGTGAATAAACGTGAAGTAATTTTATTTAAATTAAAAAATGTCGAATTTCAATTTTCGGCTGTTTACAGTAATTACCCATTTTAGGCATAAAATAGGCAACAACAAAATTTGTATCATTCGAGTAATCACCTGCCCTTTTCGAATTACAAAATCGCTCAATTTTTTTTATAATAGAAATGTTAAACTTGTAAACTATTAACGACTTCGTTCGCCCCGACATTATTAAACACATAAACGAAGTCACGAAGTACTTAATAATAACAACAATGTTTAAAAAAATGTGCGGACTCGAAACGACCAGCTCGCGAAATCTTACTTTCGTTGTTGGTAACACTTGCGTGTCATCATGACCAGTTTTCCCAAACCGCAAACAGTTGTAATTTTATAAATCACCGCACGTATGCAATAGTTTGGTCTACATACTTTTTTGTATTTCTCGGAATAAAATCACTTTGCATTCACGATTTGCGCCGGCTTTTGTCGTAATTGAATTTCAATTGTTTCTTTTTTTTTATGAATCTATTCACTCGACATTGAATTGTATATCGAATTTAAAATACGACAAAAACAAGAGATAGAGAGATTAAGACTGCGATAGTAATTTTTAATTGGCGTTCAAGTTCAAAATTGCATTTACAATTTTATTCGTAAGACTTGAGTGTTCAATAATAGAAACTATAAACAATAGTTAATTTTATCAACATTTTGCTTTGCTTTTCTTACCAGGAATTACTTGAAATGATTAACTGTCGGTATTAACACACGTATGAATAATGGTCTATTCTAATTTTTTTTTTGCTATCACGCAGTGATATGATCGTCGTAAATAAGTTAATAGTATCCGTGTTTCTGTAATGAATTTAAAGATCAATTTTATTGAGTTATGTGTCTGTCAGTTTTTAAAAAAAAGTGTAATCATCAGGTGAAATGAAGTTACTACGTTGCAGTTCTAAATTAGAAGATCATTGATTGAGAATGACAGCGAATTGATTAGTTTCCTTATTGGAAGCCGTTATGTAGCCTAATCGCGTTGTCAAGTTATTTAATTATTTTTATCGGCAACTTGTCCGAGTCTCGACCATGTTTAAATACTTCTAATTGTAACTGGTGTAACGGTAAGGCCTGTTAACTGCAACAATAAGAGTGCATTTGTAAGTTAATTATTGCAGCCAGATATCATCGTTAAATTGTGCATTCTTAATTGATCGCTTATTGTGCTCGCGCAAATTGAAAATTCATCGTCGTGAAGCTTATGGTTGTGCGCGTCCGTTATACGGGCTTACATGCGCAAGATATGGATCTTATTTATTGTTATTTTAACGGTTACGTTGCGATGGTTTTTTGGAACGCGCGCGTATTTATTTATTCCTGATTCACGTGTTTACGAGCCATTGTTTAACTTTTTTTTTATTATGCGCTTCGAAATGAGACATGCGTTCGTTATTTCCGTTTACATCACACAATTTTTTTTTTTCAACTAATTATGTATATATCTGATCGTAAAATTTTGAATACATTACATAAAATACGGTGCCGACAGTTTTCGCGTTAATCGCCGCATGCTAATGCGAACACTTCTTCGCCGTGCTCACCTGTGTCCCACTAATGATAGACATCACTTCGAACACTTGTTATAACATTTTTACTGGGTATGGTATAGTGATCATCCCCACAGATAATACTCAATGAGTATGCCTTTGTAGCCTATTCGCGCGTACGATATTTACTACGATCGGAAAAGTGGGCTTCATAAGTTTTGTTTTTTTTTTTTTACTTCATGAGCACCGCATAAGGGACGGGTAAAGTAATTTCCCGTTTGTTGTGACAGAATGTTTTTAGTATTTTTTCGTGTTCTATGTGCTTTCACAGTAATGTGGTTACAATTTATATACTTATTCACCCTGTATAAATAAAACATTTATACAGGCTGTATCATAATATCCAACAAATATTCACACCATGCAATTCTATATTGAAAACTATACAAAAAATTATAATACAGTGAAAGCTCTCTTGGGCGGACACCGACCGTGACCAGCAAACTGTCCGTTCATTAGAGGTGTCCGCCTAAGAGAGATGCAAATGCATAAATGGAAGATTAAAAACTGTCCAGCTAAGAGAGGTGTCCGCTTAAGAGAGCTGTCCGCTAGGGGAGCTTTCACTGTACCACTTTCCTCTTAAAGTCTCTAGTTGTGAAGTTATTGAGAGTTGAAAATCGATTTTTGTTTCAGTAAGGTGCGATTAGGTGTTTCCTTTCTGGCAGGTATATTTTGACAATAAAGGATAAAGTTAAAATTAGGAGGTGAGGAAGATCACAAATAAACTCGCGATTGTGTCGGGCTTGGAAAGCTCGATCCTGCTTTCCTCTTTTAGTCTTCTTGTAGAATTGAGCAGAGGTTTCCCTTTTTTTTTTCTTGGAGGCTGATTTATTATTTTGGCAGTAAAGAGATAAAAGTGTCCAAAACTTTTGATAAAGCGAACTTATGCTTCAAGTGTTCCAGATTTGGTCACATTTCAACAAATTGTAAAAATATGTATAATAACCAGCGCGATATGTTCTGGAAGTCACGAGAGCAAACAAAGTATATGCCAACGATATTAAAAAATGCGTAAACTGTGTTACAGCAAACCAAAAATTAAACTTAAAATTAGATGAGGAACATTTCTCTTGGGATACGAATTGTCCATGTTATAAAATAAAAGAATTGAACATTTACAAAAAAATAAAGTAACATGTAGCAATTAGTGAATCAAGGAGTATTAAATAAGTATAGAATCTCATCCAATGACATTACTGTACAAATTCAAAACACATTTTTTTTTATAAGAAACAGAAGACAAATATTTTTCAATTTTAAACATCAATGTTTAATCACTTTTTAATAAAACTGATCAAATAAACTTTCAATCTTTACATGATTCAGTTGAGATAATTTGGATAAATAATGAATCCCAAATTATGTAGTAAAGTTAAACTAGAAAATTATAGTCTCGGAGCTAGTTACAGCAGAAAACTTTTAAAAAATGAAGAAGTGATGATATTCTTAAGAAAAGATATTGCGTTTAAACCGATTATTGAGTTAGAAAAACTGTCAGAAGATAAACATTTTGAACTGGCTGCAATTCACATTCCTTTAAGAAATAGTATAATTTTCGTCTTATGCAGATCGCCATAAGGAGTTTAGGAAATATTAATAGATAAATTAAATGAGATTCTAAATGCTATTTTAAATAAGTATGTTTTTATTCCAAAAGATCGTCAACCTGTATTGATAATATGTTTTCTAATATTCATCAAAATTTGATAAAAAGAACCCTCACAAAAAATTTACATTTCTCAGACCATTTAGGACAACAAATAACCGTAGATTTAAAAAATGAAAAAAGAACAACTGAGATGAGATATAGAGAATTTTCGGTCAGCAATACATATAAGGAATTTGAAATCTCAGGAAAATCGATTGGGTATGTGTATTTAAGCAGAAAGATGCCACTAATACCTATAAAGTATTCCATGAAATATTTATGACAATTTTTAACAAATGTTCTCCCGAAAGACAAAAATCGGTAAAACTGTTTAGTAATCGAAAGACATGACGAATTGAAACGTATGAGAAGTAATTTAGATGCTCTAGACGTGATCGCAAAAATAGAAAAGGATGAAGAATCAAGCAAAGCATATAAGTTTTATAAAGAACTTTACATTAAAAGAAAAACGGAAACACGGAAACAGAAAACTGCGGATTATATAAACAATGCAAGCAATAGACAGAGAGCGATATGGATATAAATGCAGAAACCTCTAAAGCTATAAGAATCAACAAGACAGTGGAGAGTATCCTGACAGCTGATGATTTCAATATATTTTTTAACATAATAGGAAGTGATACAGCAAAAAGCGTAAAAGATACTGGCAGACATTCGTTAAATCTACTAAAACTACATACGGTCGACACATTAAAATCTTGTTATTTGTTTGAAACATCAGAAGCTGAGGTGAGGAATATTATTTGCTCCTTGAAATCGAAACATTCGCAAGAAATCTACTATTTCACAACAATTTTTCTGAAGGAAATTCAAGGTGAAATAATAACAGCTTTAGCCTTAATTATAAATCAGTGTTTTTCAGAAGGTTTTATACCGAAAGAATTGAAAATAGCAAAAGTTACCCGTACACATAGAAAAGACGACCTCGAAGATTGTAGTAATTTTAGGCCGATATCAATATTGCCAGTGTTCTCTAAGATTTTCGAAATAGCAATTAAAAATAGACTTATAAGTTTTTTGGAAAAATGCAAAATTTTTACTGATGAACAGCATGGATACCGTAAAAATAGATCAACAATTACTGCCATATTGAAAACAACAGAAAAAATACTAATCGCCTATGACAATTATGAGAATCATGTGAATTATCTTTAATCATACCTTGCAGACAGACAACAGCAAATGCAATGGAAAGGAAAAGTCTCGAATGCTCGAAAAGTTGATTGTGAAGTCCCCCAAGGATCAGTACTGGACCCTTAGTTTACATCAACGATTTTCCTAAATATATCAATGCTTATATGCAAATGATGCTAACCTTCTAGTACTAGTAACTGGAAATACAAAACATGAATTAAAAATAGGGACAAATGAAGCTTTTAGACAAGCGAGCATAAGATTCAATACAAATAAATTAAAGCTAAATGAAACTAAAACGCAACCTTTAGCTCTCGCTGGGACTATGGAGGGAATTATTTCGATAAAGTTTTTAGGAGTTAATTTGGACCCCAAAGTTAAACTGGGCAGCACACATTATCAATATAAACAAAAAACTCTCATCCACACTATACTGTTCAAGAAGAATGCACAAACTTTCAACAGAGGCTCTTACTAGACAGTTTTATTTTGGCCAATTTCATAGTGTAGCAACATATGGAATAGTTATTACTGTGGGATATGGCATCAGAAGCACACAATTTTTTTTTACTCTAAAAGAAAGCCGTGAGGATCGTCCACGATCTATCTCCGGCAAACAGACAGCTGTAGAGAAGTTTTTCGAAGAGCAAAGATACTTACTATACCATCTGCATTAGCCACTGTAAATTTCATTCACAACAGCCAAGACAGTTTTCCAAGAAACAGAGTTCATCAGCTAAATACCAGAAACAAGGATGCTTTTCTAGTATCTTTCCATCGGCTGAAACGTACACAGCAAGGTCAATACTATTGGGGAACCAAATTCTATAATAAGCTACAGGTGGAAGTAAAAAACAAATCGTCCGAAGGTTTTGAAAAGGCAGTCAAGAAAATATTGATCAAGCACAGTTGTTACACGATACAACAATTTTTAGGCATTAGTAACTTGCAGTAATTGTAAACTACTCTACTCTAATATTTATCTGTCACTTTTGACGTTTCATGTAACTTTTTTTGATGAATTAATACGCTAAATTATTATTATTATACATTTGCTCGATCTAAAGTAGTTTTCTTTTCCATATAAATTGTTATCGGGATGTGTATAGATTATATGAAATCGAATTGTAAAGCTGGCCAGTAAATTTAATAAAATCGTCGTGCAGAGAAATTACTCACGAAAGAGACAGATGACACGAAAATCTGGTAGATTATTCTAAGTATCACTTAGGGCTGGTTTTTCAATGTTGCTTTAAACTCCATTCAGTTTTGATCTCAGTTCTCTGTCAAACCAATGTATTGCTTGACCCTTAATTGAAAAACGTCTGTTTAAACTCAGTTTAACCTAATATAGAAAAATCGGCCCTTAGAATCATTCGTAAAGTCTAAGCAATAAAAAATGTAGGAAGACTTTGGCTACAGGATCTTCAAGTTTTTTAGTTTAAAGTCATTTATAGAAGTTAACTAAGTACGTTTACAATGGACACGTTTGGCAAGAGGGTTTTGGGTCGAAAACAAAGATAATGTGGAGAACATGCCAGCTGATATCATTATTTCATATGCTTACATGATTCTTTTTTCAAGAAGGTGTCGATCGAAAGCGAAACGTCGAGATTTGTACGATTTTTAAGCTGATCTTGATAAAGATCATAATGAAATTGTTATGTGCTTACTTAATGATTGCCCGTTGCCATTTTCTTGAGTATATTCTTAAATTAGTTTAGAATCGGATCTGGAAGGGTTGCTTATAGAAAATATTAAACTGATTTAAGATAGGGCGGTCCAGTATAGTATAAAAATAAATAATCACTATTGCACCCACATTAAAATTGCTTTAAAAATAGAACAGGTACTACAGCATTATGAATTTTTTTTCTAATTTGTACAAAACATCAGGTGAGCTTATAGAATGTAAGTGTAATAAAATGTAATAAAATTTCTGATTGATACATACATAAAAGAGCTTTAAAACTGATGATGTAATAAGGCCTTCTTTCTTTTCCTTACTTCTCCCTCAAGTCTTTCTTAATTCATTATACTTAGATATTTTTTCTGAATCATAGAAATAAAAGTATCAAAAAATTGCTCGGTATTTCGATTACGTAATCTTTATTGGGTTTAAATTTTTAGAAGTATATCTACATATGTATATTATGCAAAAGAACCGAAATAATTTGTGCAAAGGATATAATTTAATGTTGGATATCTATCAGAATAATTGGAAACTGAACATGTTGGACGTTAAAACGGAAAGCTTGTAAAAATATTAAGCACTCTGTCTACACTTAATTAGATACATTAAAAACTATATCGACCACTAAAAAAACAACTCAACATAACATACATTAATTTTAAATAAGAATGAGAGGAAATATTTGAATAAAACTTACTTCTGTGTATATTTAATATGAACCTTTTGTCTAGATTGTAGAGTTTAGAATGTAGACACTAGACTATACAGAGAAGTAAACATGACATATTGATCAAGCGAACGTGTCGTTTTTTATCTTTTATTTTATAATATGCCATGTCCTATCTCTGTCGTTTTTCAAGTTTCAGTGAAACAATCTGTATGTATGTTTAAAGAATCTGTTTTGTATGGAGTTTTAAATAGATTACTTTCTTTTTCTAATAATTTTTGAAAGTCATTTGCATATATTATAAAAATTAAATCAGATAATGACGGTGCCAATCATTGTCGAACGCCTTTAGATTGGTCAGCAAAAATTACTTTGATATTTAGATCTGCACAACATGACATTTGTCAAACGCCCAAAATTAATTTATTTTCGAATCACATTTTATTATGTACTATCTGCAGAGTTCCATCTTCCACGCGGGCCATGAATATTATGTGTTGAAATGGTAAATGAATTTATTGTCTTTAAAGCGCATTTTTTAAGCGCGCATCAGATTTACGATTCGTCCGCCGCTCGAGGAAAACACGAAGCTGAATTTAAATGAAAACGTAATTAATTTTACTGCTAAATTATGCCGCATAAATGTGTTAAACAGGCGCAAATGATATATTAAAGCCGAATACAAACGACGCCCTCTAATTTATTTCTTGTACCCACCTTTTTCTAATTTGTTTGGCTATAGTAAGTTATAGTGATATATCTTTGCATAATATTAAGGCGTGAAGTATGAATAAAATATCCATACAATCTTAATTCATCGTTTCCCAAGAATAAACTCAAGTGAGTGGCTTAATGCTTATTGTATTATCGGGATACATTACTTACCACTTTAACATAAAGATGTTAAAAATTACAACTAGATTAATTATTGTTGTTCTACTAGTTGCTAATGTAATTCTAATATTAACTTTTAAGAGCAATGTTGATAGACATTTCTAGATTGTCCTCATTATTTTTTGCATGGCTTCGTTTAAACTGTAATGATAAATATACCCAGTAGCAAGTAATTTAATTTGACTATTCCGTCCATCAATAATAATAGCCACAAAACCGTTGCTTTTATTGCATGAGCTAATTGTGTTAATTTACTTAAAATGTGCGCTTGCAAATTAAGATTGAAATTTTTAAAACACAGAAAAAATTAATTCCCGATTTTGATCAATTCCTAAACCTTTTTTTTTTCTAGTTCATTCATTCACAAAGTCATGATTCTTTTTCGCGCAAATTAAATTAAATTAAATATTTATAAATTTACATATTTCATTCATTAATCTTCCACTGAACGTTCAACGTTGTGCTAAGGACTAACGAGAAGTCGAAGTATCCAATCGAGTCATATAAGAGCTTTCAGAAAGTTATTCATTCTAATTGATTAAAAAATGAAACTTGCTATTTTTAGATCGTCACTTTATTGATCGACACCTGTGACGAAAGTAGTGAAATTCCAAACTTAATGATATAATCGTTAATTACCGAATAAAAAAAATATGCAGAACGCAAAGCTGTAAAAAAAATTTTATTGCCGGGAATAAAGCTGTTTTAAAACGACTTTAAATAATGCTTTCATAAATAAACGACTTTCTTAAAAATTCCTGACTAACAACTAACTTTTGACCTATACGCCTACGTTTACTACCTGCCTTACATCATTTGCTTCAACCGCTTCAAATTTTCTTGTTAAGGTTTATGTGCGCCCATTTGGCTCCGTAAATTCCATAATATTGGCACATTTATTCCGCATATACTTCTGCGGTTACGGCTTCATTGTATTAATAATGCAAGTAGGTACTTTTGGGTAGAAAATTACCATCGTAAATATTTTATAGCAGATAAAACAAAATTAAAGTAGCCACTACTTTAGGTAATTATCATTCAAGTCGTGTGTAACTCAAAGAGTAATAAGAAATCTAATAATAATCTTTCGCATAGTTTTGAATTTCAATTTTAAACAACAAAGAGTGGCTGTTTTACGTAAAGCAGTTGTGACACTGTTGGTGCTTATATATGCTTATAGTTTCATAAACATGCCACCTTTATGGGTTAGTTTAAAGGTTACCTTCGGGAGTTCGAGACGGTGGTTTATCACTCACCATAAGTTAAGAGTTGAATGGAAATGGTCTACAAACCCCTTACGAATTTGCACTGAAAGTTATGGCCAAAAGAACAACCATCACATCACATAAAGAAGTAAATTCGCAACAAGTTTTTGCCTGTTTCATTGAAACTTGAAAAACGACAGAGATAGAATAGACTATATAGTACAGTGAAAGCTCTCATAAGCGGACACTGACGGTTCCAACTTTTTTGCTTATAAGAGAGCTTTAAGCGAGATAAATTTAATTTTGGTTCCAGAAAAATTGTCCGCTTAAGAGAGATGTCCGCTTATGAGTGAAAGCTCTCCTTACGGACAGCTTTCACTGTATACTATATGACGTGCGTAAGAAGATCCATTTTATAAACTGTATAATACCCAAAAATTTGGCATTTTACATGAGTTTGGAATATGAACATTAAAAATATGTAGATTGTTTTCTTATTCATATAAATCATAATAAGGATAAAGCATAAAACATCGTGAATGAAAAAAATTGCAGGACAGTTGTCGTTTGAAACATTTCTCTGCGGTCGCAATGAAAAATGAATTGTAGGGAATTCAAGAGACGTAATTACACCGTTCAATTACTCTAAATTAATTTTTCATTAACTTTACTTCCAACTCCACGTCCAATTAGTGGTATCTGTAGCAGATTGATGTGGCCTTTCTTGGTAGATATTATTGCTTTTGATATTTATAGCAAGGATTTCTAAACGCACGTCACATCTGCGCTGGGATTTATGGTTTCATACAAACGTTATCGGAGATTTATTTCTTCACCGTTTAACAGATTCATATTATACAGTGTGTCCACGTAAAAACTTCTTGCACTATCTAAACAATACATAACCAATCCTTTCTTAATTTATCTGTTATAAAACAACGACAAAAGCAAGTAAGTTATTTTTTCGTTGGGACTCAAAATATTACAACGACTGACAAAAATGATCAATAAACGTCAGCGTTAATTTACTCGTACAATCTATTACGTGCGGTACGATCCCATTTGCATAAACTAATATTACACTAATTTGAAACGACTTCATAAACTTTCAGGCGATTTGCATAACGCAACAAAACGATTCTTCGCGGGGGAAAGAAAATAATTAAACTAAGACAAAGTGCGCTTCGCTCATGCATTTATAATTTACAGTCGTAATCTTGATTACAATTACAAAATATGGGCAACATTTGCAACGTCCGCCCACGCGCCCGTTTTCAGGAAATAATAACAAAAATGCCCGAGACAATATAAATTACTGCATCGGCTGAGTAATATACTAGAAATGTCTAATTTATCTCGGCCAATTATCAGCACAGTCAGATATAGCACTATTTATTATCGACTTTTACGTGTGTATGATTACTCTTTAATAACACATGCCGGCTTATGTAAGTACGTATTCTTCTGCACTATGTAATTTGATTAACTATTCTAGGATATGATCATCATTTTAAACTGATTTATATTCACCGCATTTGTGTAAAAGGTTAAATCATTTACGTATTTCTAAGTGCTGAAGTTATTAAAGACAACTAGAAATGGACAACTCTAGATGTGTATACATATAATAGATATCTGTAGAAAGGAAATTACAATAACACATGTTTATTATCAAGAATAGTGTATCAAGAAGTTGGAGACAATTTACTCAACATATTGCAAAACCCTTGACGCAATATATAAAGTATGATCGCATCGATCATTCTATTCTATTACAGAAACTTGATATCTTTGAATTTAATTGCAATCATTTAGGTTTATTTCATTCTTATCTGGGAAACAATATGCCAGTTAATGGTTTCACTTCACATTTCTGTGCCGCTTGTTCAGGAGTTCCCCAAGGTTCCAATTTAGGATCATTGCTGTTCCTTCTTTTCATTAATGATTTATTTAAGTCATTCTGTCAACTGTAACTGATGATGTCTCAAGCTTTATTGGAAATTTTCCACTGCTATTGATTGTGCATTTTTAGGGGATGGTATTAATATTGTGTTATTGATTAATGCAGTATCTACATCTGTAAATGCAACCTCTGTATTCGGGTATCTCGAGATTTTATAATTATTAAAAACTCAACTTTGTTCTTGAAAGTGTATTGTTTTTATGTAATTGTAAAGTAATTTTACCCATTCGTTTTGCAAGAGAGTTTCTCGTTATTAATAAAAGCTTAAGTTCCAACAAATTAAGTAATTTATGTTCGGTAGCTGAGTAAAATTAAATTATAATGACATTTTTAAACGAGTTTCATTAATTAACCGATTAAGTTTAATGCTAACGTTTACATGATTTATGGGTCGGTTTATTAATTTAACCAATTAAGCACTATATATTGCACAATATTATTTATAAATTCCTTTCAGATCTCTTTGAAACTTTGAATCAGTGCCGCTTGTATAGTAATTAATAATATGTAAAATAGGTTTTCTATTGGGGCTGTTAATTTTAGTTAGAACAAGAGGATCAAAAGATTGCAGATTATATTAAAATACATAAAATGTACTGCATGCATATATTTTTTTTTAAACTCTTGTGTTAAAGCAACAAAAATCTTAGTAGTAATAATTTGCTATTGATTGTTCTGTTTCAAGTTTTGTATGTACGATGTACTGATGAATCGGAGTTACTTCATTTCCTATTTATTAGGAAAGAAACGATTATGTAACAATGCACATAAAACCGAAAATCTTCATTATTATTATAATGTCGGTAAAGTTTGGTCATTGACACTCTTTTCTGAGGGAATAACACCGCATAAATTTGCCTAAGAATCACTTTTAAAGATTAATACCTTAATCTTACTAATTTGTCGTAAGCAAACGAACTAACATTGTGTGTCAACATTAAAAAAAAAAAAATAGCTTTCAGGAGTGGTCTCCAAACAAAATATTTTTATGTTGCGTACATGAAGATCTCGTGAAACGAAAATTACAGTTACATTGCCTCAGTGTCGAAGTCGTTGTAATAGTATCTAAATTACAAAACTTTTTTCTTTTGCCTTCAATTTTCTTTATAAGTAATTTTTAACTACCTTAGAGTTTTAATTAGAATAACGCACGCACAGAATAACTACACGCACTGAGAAAAAAGAATCTCTGTAATCAAGAAATTTATATCTTTGACCAATGAAATAAATATTGCTTCATTAAATATTTTATCTCGAAAGTAATATATCTTTGCTACTGTTGAAAGAAACAATTTCTTTAAATTAAAGCATATTCGTTAACTACAAAGATTTACTTTTTATTTTTGTCAGTGTGTTACTACTATAAATTGAATAGCAAGGATCACCTCTCTTTCATACGTAATATCTCTTGACCTTAAAAATATTCTAACATCATTTTCTGTAGATACTTTAAATCACAGCTCGAACAAGATCTAGAGAGATGAGCTTTTATGACTTGGTGTTATAATTTGAGTTTCTTGGTGGTAAGAAAATCGAGAAGTACTTGTACATGTAAAATTTCTTCAAGATCGATCGAGTGCCTCCTCAAGAAGAAGGCATGCATTCTGAGGACCAAGATGTTGGCAGATCAAATCAAAATTCACTATCGATGGGCCTAGGAAACCAGAACGAGTAGATATAGAGTTGGGATTGAAGAAATGCAGAGTCTTGAAGGAAATAGCATCAAGAAGAAGGCGAGCATTATAACTTCATTCAAGCTGCCAAGATTAAAACGAAAATTAAAATTGAAATGCGACTATTGTTCCTAGGACGAGGAACGAGCCGAATAATATCTTGAAAGGGCAAGAAAATTGGAAGGAGTATGGTTGGAATTGGGAAAGAAGAAAGTGAGGGCAACTATTATTTCAAGAGCAAATGGGCATATGTTCGAGAAGAAGGTAAGACTAAGAAGACCAAGTTGCTGTCTGGTTAAAATACAGTTCGTTGTAGAAAGGCCAAGGAAGTTCCATGTTTATACTCGTTGCCCTTTTTTTAATTCTTAGGTTCATAATATGCATGTTAATCTCGAGCTTCAGCAATTTAAAACGACGGAAAGGTATTAAAGATAGAGGTGAAATAATTGCTGCAATAAATTTTGTTATTTATACCCAATGAAAATTATTAAACAAATAGTCGCGGTGTTTATCATTTAAGCGAAACGAAAAGAAGATGAAGGAAGGACATTTTGCGAGAGTCTAATAAATTAGAGTTTAGTTGGTATTTCATTTGTGCCTTTTGGCTTTCTTTTTGCTAAGAAGTGCTCTCATGAGAACCCAGTTCGAAGTGATTTCACTTATCAATTAAATTTTGTAGAGACTTGGCAATTACTTTACATAATAGTTTCTTTTGAGCACCATAAACGTACTTGTCACATTCGTCGTTAGCAATAAAACATGAGCAAGTAAAAAGCAGCGAGTTGGTAGGTAATGAAAGCCAAGTAAGTACAAAACCGGGACAGAGGCAATCAGATCACTTTCTCTCTGCGATCCACCTGTTCCGTATCTGGAGCAGGCTCTGTCTTCTTCCCTCGGTGGTCAGGGCCCTCGCGATCGGGTCCGTTATACCATGCCTGAGGCTCACCAACGCCAACTATCACGAGCATGACATTTCAGCCGCTTATTCAGTGATGTAATTACGAGCACAATTTCTCTGCAATAATCTAAAGGCCGATTTAGATGTAAAACATATTTTTGTGATATTTCAATTTGTAGTGTGAATTTATTGTGCAAGCAAGCCGCGGCGGCCTCCCATTGTAGCGCGTTCGATAGGGGTGGCGGCGTTGACTGAAAGTAAAGTGAAGGGGATGGCCAAATGTTAAGGTTGGGGTTTTCATAACAAGTTCGATAGAAAGTTGCCGAAACGTACTCAAATAAGCTCATGTTTTGTAACAAAAAAATTAATTGTTAAAAAATAACAATGCGATACATAAAAGGTCAAAAGTAAAGGTGAACAATAAAAAACGTCAATACATTGAAATCAAAGAATGTCCTAACACGCTATTGTTAAATTGATACACACTGTTGAATGTGTCATTTTTTAAATTGATTAACATTCTGAAACTGTTCTATTTTTTCTTCGATTAGTTTATATATCCTATTCTCAAGCACTACTGAATGTTACTGAAGGATCAAGCAGTGAATGATCAATAAGTGAAATAAAGTTCAGAATATGATTTAGTTTTAAAGTCAACTAAAAAAAAACAGACTATAGAATGAGTTCACTAATGCTTTTCATTTTATTAAGGATGGTTAATGGTTTGTAAGGACTAATAGCAGGTAATCGACTTGCCATTTATGATTCGAAACTATCAATTTTAATGCCCAATCATTTTCATCGATTAGCCCAAAAAGGCTGTATAATGGTCAAATGTTAAAAGATCAAAGATCAAAGAGCACATAGATCACCAATTTTTACTATTGACAAGTATATGCAAAGAAATATGAAAGTTTACAAAAACATAAACAAAAAGCAGAGTGATATGTTAAAGGTATTTTTGTTGTCTTTCAAATTTTATAAAAGAAATCTTTGACTTCCTGCTCAAGAAACTCAAACGTTAAATGTTAAGATTTTTAATTTAATAAAAAGTTAAATTATAAGAGTGTGTTTGTGTTGTAATGAGTTTTAACCATAAAAGAACTTACTTCATTTCCAACTCCTGCGTAATTTAAACTTTATTAACAGCTATAAAATACACAATTGTAAATCTTGAAAGCGAGGAAACGAGTAAGTATAAAATTTTCATAGTAAAGGTCTCTATTTTATAGTATAAGTATAGTTGGCAAAAATGTTTAATTAAACGTCTGTTTTCACACATACATAAATTTAAATTAAGTGATAATGGGATTCAAAATACATTGAATTTAATTCCTTGGAAGTTTAACAAGTTGTTGAACTACTAAAAATGTAGGCAGTATGTATATACATGTATAGTTTAAATAAAACTTATTTATCTAAGTGTAAGTATAAGTATAAAACCTTTTAGAAAATAATGTTTTTAATCTTTCTATCTAACCTAACGTATGTGTGTGCGTGTCAACACGCGCATTAAATAGCCGTAACAAATGTTCCATATTAAATAATAACCAGACGCTTTAGCGCAGGCATTTCCATGTCACATACACTGTACTTTCCATTTTATCTAATCTAATGAGCAGGTATTCGCATTATTTTCTCGGCGCAGGTCAGTGAAACGATTGCACTGGAAATTATTGGCGTCGTGAAATATCAAAACCATAGAAATTCTTGCGATTTTCTGCGGCTAACCAGATCGCATTCGAGATTAATTTCGTTCGCTTTAATTGTGTTTAATTACTGCATGATAATGTGAGAAAATCAGATAATCGAGGCGATTTTAATCGGTATTGTTTGTTCTTTATAAAGGCAAACATTGTAACGATAATGAGCGCAATTATTTATTTGATAATGCTAATAACTCTCATTAATTAATGTAAATTGAGAAAGAAGTGGAAGTGATTGATGATGTTCATGAAGAACTTGTTTTTGCAAAAGCAAAATGGTAATGGTAAATGAAAGTAACTACATTTTATCTAGTCTCTAATGTCATTCTTTCTGTTTCATGTAATCAGAATCACTGGTGTTTTGTAACATAATAGCAACTTTTGTTATGCGTATAGAGTGTAAAGAAAACAATGTTTCTTTTTTGGACGAATCTTTGAACAGATTTAAAAACTACACGTAGCTGTCAGTTTTCGTCTAGACATATACTTAGCCATTAGTCCATTAGCATCTTTCCACATCCTGTATATTTTTCAGCCTTTTTGTGTATTTTTCGTTTATTAATCAAATGTAATTATTATTATTATTTATTTCAGTCTATTATACGCCTCCGATAATTTAACACAATTCTTCAGTTATCGCTTGCATCTACGACAGGCGTGTTTAGAATTATCGATTTTAATCACAGTTGTGAAACGTTCATCTGTTTAAATCATGCTTTCAACTTTTATCGATTGCTATTAACCACGGAGATTGATGATCCTCCGCACTTTATTTTTCCGTAATCTCCTTTTAACGTTTACTCCCGACATGGAACATTGCTTCCAGAAGCACCGTATGCAGGGTAATTCTTCAATAGACCGACAAAGAAAAAAATGATGAAAGATTAGACATCACAGAACATGGAAAATATTAATGAAAAATTATCCCCAAATGATAATTCGTCATAAAAAGAACGAAAAGGGCAAATGACATTTAGAAAAAGACGATATTTAAAAAAGTAGAATAGTTTTTAGAAAAGAAGCAATAAAAGAATCGATTTTAAAAACAAGAAACGAAATGCAAAATGACATTGTTCTAAGGAAAGAATAAAACAGGTTCGCCTAAAAAAAGGTGAAAGGCAACAAAATACCACCGATTTTTAAAATGGGGTAAGTAACAGTCGACGAAAATATGAGAAATGTAAAAGTCGATTATTTTAAAACGAAAAAAAAAGAAAGAAAAGGGCACATGACATTAAGAAAAAAACAGATAATCGATTAAAGTATTAGTTTTAGTTTATTGTTTCTGGTAATTTTACAACTCTCTCGTCATTTTATACTGGTTGTTACGTTTCAAATTTCCTGCCAAAGAAAACGCGGAATCGAGACGATATCTGGCCCGCTTTCGATAGTTGGCAAACCTGTACCCCTTCTTTGCTTCTTCGAAGTTTATTGGTGGATGACGCACCACATGACTGTCTTCGGTTTTGTATCGTAGCAACCTTCGCCTGCCACAATTTCGCCTCGTTGAGGTCCTTTCTTGTTCGAAGTGTGTTACAAGTCAGACGTGTTTTACGTGCATAATAAAATTATCGGAGTTCTTGCTCTTTGGGAGGAGTAATTCATTTGCGGCTGTGCCGGAAGATTTCGTGACACCATCGAACACATTTGGGGATAATTTTAACTCCAATTCCTAGCCCGGGAACTTACTAGCCCCCAGGTAATGTAAAAAGTGCAATGGCGTGTATCAAAATGGCTGCTAACGAAACCTTTTTCCCTTTACATTCAGGTTTTTCTGTTTGAGCGCAGTTTTCTGGCGCAGGATTTTAGTCCAGGCTTCTAGACCTAGTTCTCCTGAGGCGCTCCTGCCCTGTGAATGTACCGTGACCCGATCGTGGAAACCTGATCAGCCATCTTGACGAACCCAGCGGATCCAGTTTGGACCAGATTGTCAACGCTTCCCGCGATCGACAGAGGGCGTCGTAACTACCCACCTGTATATTATTTCAGATAAGTGTTAGGCAAACGCGGCTGTCATCCGCCACAGTTGATCCAAGGTAAATAGTTTCTAATCGTTTCCTACGTTACAAATCAAATGACAAAATTACAAATTAATTTATCCGACGTTGATTAATGCATTAGTTACCAAAGTAACGCGGATCCGGCGGATCCAAACCAATCGAAATTCGAGGGCCGTTTGCCTAACTCTTATCTTAATAGTAATATACAGGAACTCTACCACCGACCACCGCGCTTCGGTTGGTAACGTTGACCCTGGCGCATGACTGGACGCGTTGTCAAAAGTTTAGGTTTTCCAACTTAATTTAATCTGATGTCTTGCGAATCGATCGGTTTATATTTTATTCATTTCTCGTGAATAGTTAAATCGCGAGGAAGAATTTCGAACTACGTGTTGCGCTGCGTTTACCGTAGTTAATTTAAGCATAAATTAAGAAGCCACTTGAAAGTGTGTAAAGTGCCGTACGTTTTGATGTGTTTAATAAAGCTTCAGTTGTGTTAACTTTAACTTCGAATTTAATTTCTGCGTTCACGCACACCAGTGAGTAAAGTCTCGCCTCTGTTTTGCTATTGATTTATTTCTGCCTGATTTGGTCGATTGAAGACGTCGACTGGTCGATTACGTTTAGCTGAAAAGTAGTCTTCTGGCGCCCTGTAATAATTTTTACCATCTTAATCAACCCGCCCCATTCTTCACTGTTGCTAGCCTGGGGAACAGCTGATACGTTTAGTCAGCAGAAGCTTGTCATCTGTCAGTGGTAAGTAAGAGGCAAGTAATCTAAATTTAAAAATTGACATTATATTTTTTCAGAAATATTCAACTTTGACACCTCGTCTTCATTTCGCCCTTCTTTTCTTCCCTGTAGTTCCGCGCTAATTTCATAACCGTTCTAAACAAACGTCTTTCTCCTTCTGTTGATTCACTTCGTTGTTGATCCAAGCGAGTTCTTATAAAACGTATCAACTTTATCATTCGCTTCCGATAGTTTCGCCGAAATGACTGAATTTCGCCTTCTTTTTGTTCATTTTAGCTCGCGTCTTCCTTTCAGATTTCCTAGCATTTTCCAGTTGCGCATGAAGTGTCACCATCAGGTTCTTCTGCTCGATCAAAATGTTGTTTGTCTCTGTTAGATCGCTGGAAGTCTCCTCCAAAACCTCCCTCTGTTTTTTGTCTTCGTCCGTCAAGGTTTCGACTTTCTTTTTCAGCTCTTTTATTTCCGCTTCGTTCACTGTGATCTCATGTTTTTGATCTTTGATAACATCTTGAGTTTTCTGCCAGTTACTCAACAACTTTTTGTTTGCTTGCGCGTAATTGGTGAAGAGATGTTGCAGTTCAAGAAGGAGGTATTCGTATTTTTGAAATTCGGTTTTTTTCCAGTGCAAATCGGGTCGTATCTCTTCGGTAAAGAACAAATAAGCCTGATTTTACAATCGCTGGATAAGCATTATTCTTAGAATAACGTGACGTAGGTGTGGAAAAACGTTAAAGGATATTCTGCGAATAGTTATTCCGTCCTTATTCCACGATTGTAAGACTGGGCCTTAATGTATTAAGTAGAGGGATTTGAAGAGGATTAAATGGGGTAATTCTCTTTGATTTATTTTCTGTCTTCAGTTCCGAGCGTAAGGTCAATGAAACAATAAAAGAATCAATTAAGAAACTAAAAGCGAAACGCAAAAGTATTTGATCTAAGAAAAGGCAACAAAACACAATCAATTTTTAATAAGAAACGATAAGACACGAAAATATGGTATCTCATCCTGTTTAACTCTATGTATGTAGTTATAGGGGATGGAGATACTCTTAGAGTGTTCTAGAGCAGTGAATCGAAAACGCCATTAAGGTTTTTTTTTGCTTGTGTCATAAATTTTAAACATTTTCTAATTAAATGTAAGTATTATTCAATAAGTTATTTCAATAACTTTCTTGGTCTTGTGCGGTTATGTTAAATTACATTGCGCTGCGGTTTTTATGCGTGACTCCTATTATCCGCAACAAATTACACTATTATCGTGCTTTAAGCAGAGAATTAATACATTTCATTACGATCGTCCATAAAATAATAAGCCATCATTATAAATTCATCTCAGTCAGCACGACAAAAGTGCATGGCTTCAGTGCTATAATGAATACGTTTACATCGAAAGCTATTTTATTCGCCTCAAAATCATGCCGTTCTTAATTGAAACGTATTATCGCCATTAGCATCTTTCTTGTCGCTGGTTTTTATTCTCAAGGTTTACGTGCTTGTTATTCAAATTCCTTCTGCATTGCAAATGTCATAGAACAATTGCCGTGTAATTTTAAAGAACGTTTCCCGGGGTGTTCGACGTTCGACGAGTCGTTACAAAATTGTTTGTTTTCTTTTTTGGCTTTACTATTAAGAAGTAAGGCAAACTCAAACTGACAGGTTGCTTTTCGTTTAAATCACACAAACTTTTGATGACGCGGTTTTAATAACCATGGGGTTATCAAAATAGCTTCGCCGCCGCCGTCCGTCCGTTTAATTGGTGAGTGTCAGGTGAGTTGATTGACGAACGCACGGCAGTGAAACTTAATTGTGTTTGTTGATGAAACATAAAAATTCAATTAAAAAAAAAACACGCTCTCTAATTTATCTCGTTTTGATTAGGAGTTTGTATTTTTCAATTATTTTTGATCTTTTATTTAACGACTGTCTAGGTTGTAAAGAGTTTGCATTATGTCATTTACAATTTCTAGAGTAGGTACAATTGAGGAGTAGAAAATTGGCTGTTTAGGAACCCTCTGTACTGTCTTTGTTTGTCGTTAGGTCCCTGTGAATACAATAATTGTCCATTGCCTTTTCTTCATTTGCTATTGTTTTGAGTATTTGAAGCTGTCCACTTCTTCAAATTGGCACACCCCCTTACCTTTGAGTGTTGACTATTTAGAAGTAGGTATATTCGTGTTCGATTGTAAATCGAGAACATTAGTAAATTGTTTATTGTTTCCAGTTCATGCTGAAACTATCGGATAATTTAGACGACATTTGGGTTCGTGTTGTGCGGCATTAAAAGTGAGTTACGGTTATTTAATTCACTTTTCACGATGTCGAACAATAGAGCGATAACACGGACTATTAGGGCATCTAAGAGCCAATAATAACCCATTATAATACATCGAATCATCGCAGAATTCCCATAGTGGTAATTATAATGTGAGATGTATATGCATGATGAATGAGCAAAGATCTGCGTGGGCGTAGACGGGCGAAGCGCGCGTGTAGACTCCGCGGGCTCTAATGAGTTTCTACTATAAATCACCACATAACCTGGGGCTTCTATTAATTGTTGCTGTCACTGCTAAAAACAAGCCTCACCGATACCAGAGCTTGAAATATGCCCATCTAAATGAGTTATATTACGAGTATTTTAGATCGATTTATACGGTTGCTCGGAAATGTGTTAAATTAATTATTCGGATTACCCGAATAAAAAATTAAACCTCCGTTCGCCTGATTTATAAGGGAACAATTGTAATTAATTACGCTCCTGATAACAACTAATGAAAACGACAAACAATTTATATTTCAGTCAGAACGAATTATTTATTGTTAGGTATCTACTTCTTTGTTCTATACCTACGCCCCCCTAAAAAAAAAGATAAACTTTAAATTTAAAATCGCGCATCTACTTTATATTAACAACAAAAATCAACACACCTATTGATCTATAACAGCAATCCTTTCATAAAAATAGCACGTTTTGCCTTTACTACAACTCGTGAGAGAATTCTTTTTTTTTGTGTAAATTCTAATAGTAATTACAATGTAAAACAGAGTGGGCGTTAAAAACCTTCCGAAGAAGAAAGTTATGTATTACAACAATGCAATGCAAAACCGTAAAATTACGAAACATTCCGTCGTTATTATTTATTTTTATTGACATATTACAGCTGCCCACCAACGTTCACTTGTAGTAGGTTGAATCTATTTGTGTTCTTTTTTATTCCGATCCGGCAATGCTTATTCTTGATTAATTAATGTGAGCATGGGAGAATTATTCAGACACACAATTGCTTTTAACATTTTTTGCCTCGCGCTTATGGTAATTCTGGAATAACTGGAAACGCTCGGGCTTTTGTAGTCTCATCTATCGTTGAAATTTCTCGGCGTCGTCGTCGGGCTACCGATCGCGCGCTGCTTTATCTCGAAATTGATTGTGTTCGTAATTTTATTACATAATACACGGGTTGTTCTCACGTTACGCGTAATGGAGGTATGTTAATTAATGATCGCTGTAATGTTATTAACTTCAAGGATATTTATGAAATTTGCTACAATAAATACATTTACTTATATAATGTATTTGTTCTAAATTACAATGCGTTACAATACCAGTTTTTTTTAATAGATATTTATCTCTTCATAATACCTCCTGAACGTTTGTACATATTTATATACTTATTGCAAAGCTTTGCAATTCGATAACAGAAGAAACTCGCATTGATTATACTGAATTAATTAATCATAAGCCAATTTGCAATTTACATCAATAAATAAAAATCTCTTCGTTAAGTTTCTATGCCATGTATAGACCTTACTTGTACTTAACTTCGTTTCTTTTATTACATCGTCCATGACCACATTAAATAAAACTAGACTTAAAACTCCTCCTTGTTTCAAGCCTTCCTCTACTGCAAATTCTTCTGATTGTAAATTATTTGATCTCACATAGTTCCTGGTGTTTGTATACAGGCTCATTATTCCCTTTCTTAGTTTGATATTTATTTGTCTTTCAGCTAGACTCTTATTAACTATGTCTTTCTGTATTCTGACAAAAGTTTTTTCCAAGTCTATAAAGACCATGAATAATTTTCGTCCCATTCTTCCCACTCTTTCAATTCGTTGCTTTATTGTAAATATGTGGTCTTGGATACTTCTTCCTTTCCTGAATCCACTTTGCGGTTCTTCTAGTTGTGGTTCTAGCACTTCCCTTAACCTCCTTTCCAGAATTCTTTCGTATACTTTGGATACCACACTTAGTAGCGAATTGCCTCTATAGTTTTTGCAATCTGACTTATCCCTTTTTTGTACACTGGCATAATAATACCAATTTCCCAGTCCTTCGGTACCATTTCTTGGTCCCAAGCTTTATTGTACATTTCTGTGAGCACATTATCTACCATATTTTCTAGCATTTCCGCTGCTTTTCCTTTCTTGAACCTTTTTATTACGTCTAGCGCTTCTTCTAATTCTATTTTCTGTTCTTGTTCTAAATTTTGTGTCGTCTCGTCAATTGCATTATATGTATAATCACCATTTCCTGTCTGCGGGCACAATAAACCTTGAAAGTGCTGTTTCCAGTTTTCCATGATCCTGTGGCCATCTGACAGTATCACTCCGTTTTTATCTTTCATTTGTTGTACTCTTTGTAGTTTACACAAAATCTTTAAAACGGACTCTAAACATGCGCACTAACACTTTACGTTTCGCTATCGTTTGATAGGTTCTTCAGAAGTGAAAAAATATGAACAAGGTTGTCAAAATAAACAAGGTTGTCAATAGAAGCTATCCAATGATAGCGAAACGTAAAGTGTTAGTGCGTATATTTAGTGTCCATTTTAAAGATTGTGTGATACAATTTTCATCGGACGAGAACCTGCTTTAATTATTTGTAGTTTTCCTTCGATTCGTACATTTTTTTAGAATCCTGTAAAATAATTTCTGATTCGTGCGGTAGTCTTCCTCCATTTTCTCACCAAAGTCTTCCCATGCTTTTTCCTTTGCTTCCTTTACCGTTACTTTTCCTCTGTTTCTCTCTGTTCTTTATATTCATTATAACTGTTAAATGTATTCACTGCTAAATATCGTTTCCATTTCAGTTCCATCAGCTGAACTTCTTTTTTTATACCCTCATTCCACCAAGACGTTTCTTTCTGTTTTTATTTACCTCTACGACTCCACATACTTGTTTTGCAGATTCAATGGCTGCTGTATTAAAGTACTGCCACAATTCTTCTAGGCTCGTCTCATTTGTACCTCTTTCAGCGATAATTGCTTCCATTCTTTGGGTAAAATGTTGTGCTACTTCTTCTTCTGCTAGTTTGTATATTCTTATTGATTTTTTGATAGGTAATCTCACCATGCGTGTTGTTCTTTTTTTATTCATTTTTAGTTTTTTAACATATTTTCCTATGTTCGTTTCTGCTACTAGTAGGTAATGATCACTATTTATCTCGACACCTCTTCTAAGACTTACATTTTGTATGTCTTTTCTGTTTTCTCTATTTATTAAAATATAGTCAATGATATAATGTTATAAAGTTAATTTTCCCTCTCATCTTCGTGTTCGAATTGTATACTTAAAATTCTTTCTGAGACGAAATCCCAAGTCTTCAAGTATTTCCTTATACTCTTTTCTATAATGCAGCCTACTCCTGCTTGTGCTCTATCTTGTGGTTTAACCCCATTAAGTGTCATTATATGCCCGTTCTCCAGTTCTATATCTTCATTTCCTTTCTTTTTAGTTTCCGTGAGTGCTAGTATTTTAAGATTTGTTTCTTCGAATTCTTGTATAATATCTACTTCTTTCCCATTCAGCCCCCTAACATTCCATGTAGCATTCTCCATCCTTTTGTTTTTATTTTATTATTATTTCTCATTGGGTCATGTAGATTTGTACACATTTCTTTCCTTTTCTTAATAATTTATTTATTTTTGTTTTCACATACCACATAGGCCATGTCCTTTTTCATTGCCAGGATTCTTACCAAATTTTCCATTTTGTCATCCATACTTAGTTTTTTGGAATTGTAATTGGTACCAGTTTTGCTTGGATTTTATTCCATTTCTGTTCTAGTTATTCCATCAATTGTTAATTTACTGTATCCATCTTGACTTGTTTTCCATTGCCTCTTTCTTCTTTTGCTTTCGTACTAATTTGTTTTTGTTTTTCCCTTTCAGTTTTTGTCAAGTCGTTATTAATGTATATCTTACGATTAATATTTTTAAGTTTGTATTTATTTTCTATAATTTTTGTTTTGTCTTGGTCGTTTTCCAATTCTATTAAGCACGTTTTTTCCTCTATTCCCCTTTCATTAGATAGTGGACAATAATTACATGGATATTCCGTACTTTGTAAACAAATAACACACTTTGTAAACAAATAACACACTTTGTAAACAAATAACACACTTTGTGATTTAATTTGTTGAATGATTGAAAAAATTAATGAATGTTATTATTAGTTGGTTTGCATTACAACAATGAGTGGACCTGCATACTCAGAGAAAAAAATGCATCATTTCTTTGAATGAATACATGTTAATTTGCATGATCTTTCGGAATTTTGTTTGTGTAGCCTGAACGTAATAAAGTAATAAAATCATAAATTATGGGATGATGAGTATTGGCGCGTTTTTTTTGTCAATAATATTTTTAGAACGCGACCTTTATTGGAAGGTGTGATTCATGATTACTGTTATAATTTAATTCCTTAAGTTAATAATTAAGGAAATAAATCAGTGCTTCTCAAACGTTTTTTGTAAAAAGTAAACATTATTATTGACCTTTTCCCCATACCTATGTACGTACAACCTCAATCAAAAGTAATGAAACGTTCAAAACCGAAACGCTATGGTCAGAGAGAGAAGATACCGAGTGAGAAGAAGCCTTATGGCGAACGAATGTTACCGAAGTCCTTCGGAACCCCACAACACGTTGCGCTCTCTCTGACTCGGCATCGTTGCACTCTCTCTGACTCGGCATCGTTGCACTCTGACTACAGCGTTTCGGTTTTGAAAGTTTCATTACTTTTGATTGAGGCTGTACGTCAGCCTCAATAGTGGTTACGGTAAGTTTGATTACACACTGTATACAAATTAATAATTTTTGATAAGTGGGTTAATCAAAAGTATAGAAGGAGACATTCTCTTCTATTTACACGTAATAAGCACAAAATCCAGCCAATTTTCGCAACACCCATCAATTATCTCCCGGTCCGCTTCTTAATTAAATAATTAGCGACGGAGAAATGAAGTCGATCGGCCCATAATAGACGACGAATATTTATTTCGTCGGGCAGAATCACTTCGGGCGTCGAAAGTTTTGACGAAAACTTTCGCCTCGTAGAATTGAAAAAAGCGCGGAAGCATCTAGTTCTAATTAACTAAGTTCATGCGCCGTAATAAACCGTGTGTCGTGCGATGGAGGCGGATGTAATATAATATTCTGTCAATATACAGTCTGGTATGGGTCGCGGGTAATTCGATCCGTTAAAGGTGCCAATTACTCTAATGAAATTTCTCCGTGAAACCGCCGTGTTTGAGCTCACCGACGGTCGTAAAAATCCGGTGAGGTAAATCGGTGGCTTTATTTACAGCATAAGGGCTTCCATTAATAAAGAATTATAAACGAAGCAGTTTTTAATTATTTAATGTACTATCTTTAAGAAACTGTTTTTCTGAAACTTAATTAATAAATACAGGAAAAAGGCAAAACTATTTGCATTCCATTAGATAGCTTAAACGCAAGAAAGACATACTTAATTAGTTGCGTCGAGTGTCGAAAGAGAAACAACAATTTAGAAGTCGGTCGCAGTCGCAATCGCAATGAACAGTAAAGAATAACCACCCGACTAGACATTCCTGAGAGCTTATAGTTAGGGGTTTTATAAGGGTGTATAAACAAAAATTAAGTTATTCCGATTACGTAGTGCCTTTTGCTATGTTTACACTTACAACCGTATTTTGATTGGATCTGATTTTCGTGATACAAAAGGCACGTTATCGTACTAGTATAATAATTTTTTTATTGCAGGCTTTTAAGCTCAAAATTTTTCTCGAATACGTATCGAAATCTTTGTTTTATAGTTAACTCAACAAATCACTGAACTTGATGTCGTAATCGTATCCACACAAATAAATATCTACATGTTCATATTGAAATAAAAGTTTATTTCTACATGCATCGAATTTAATGAACTATGAAATTTGTTATTGCAAAATGTCAGAAAAATACGGCTATCGACAAGATCTTTATCTGATCGTGTGTCCGGCTTACGCAAGATATACTAGTCTACTAGACTAATAAATTTTATTCAATAACAAAAAGAAAGTAAATTAGGTAAACTGAAAAGTCAAACTTTATCCTTTGCCTCATATTTCGTACTGAAACGCAAATAATTCTTTTTTTTAACTTTTAGTTATCCTCAATCCGCAAGAATGCCACAACACTTCTGATTTGCAGTAAAATTTATAACTTCGTCGATTGTCTTTCATTTTGCTCAACGTTCCACATCGGTTCATCTTTTTTTAAATAGTAAACTAAAAGGTTTACTATTTTTCTCTCTTACGGCCATTTTCACCGCTTGTCGTTAAGTTCTAGTTAAAATTTAACTATAATTAACGTTGAAATTTCTTTGCACAGGTCAAATAATTAAGGATTAAACGTTTAATTATTAATTATTGTTAAGCTGTACTTCCGGTATGGTTTAAGTTGTTTGTTAAAGTTTCCGTACGCATATCTGTCATCAAAAACTGCAAAAACGACTGAAATTAATAACGTGGAATTGTCTACATGCCTAGGAAATAGAAGAACTTAACGAAAATGTTTTGTGTTCAACTCATTTCAATTTCATTTAGTTTGGTATTCCTAGGCACGTGTATGAAATAGTTAATTATTTTGAAACAATAACGATGTTACCTTTAGAAACAAGTCGTCCTGAATATTTCAGGTGGAAATGGAGCGTTTCTTAGAATTTCTGATTTTCAATTTCACAAATTTTCGTATGTTAAAATTTGTAAGTTCATACTTCCAGATTTTTTTATTAATTTATAATTCAAAAAGGGCCAGATTAAGGATCCAACTATTGCACTAATTTGATCAAATTCGTGTTCATTTTAGTTTATTGGCGTTTATTAGCAGTTTAGGCTCCGTTAAGTAAGACTATGCAAGAAATTTCCTCATTGTATCGGTAGGACAAAGCACAAACAGAGAAAAGAAATATCTTTTATTCAAAATTTTATTAACGCAAAGAGATTTAATTTTAACTATAAACAAAAGGAAAACAAAATTGTATTAACAAATAATTAATTCAAAGATTATAAGAGTAAACTTAAATTAACAAATAACTTCAAAACTAATTTTGGATTGGTTTCTGCGCTTGTGAAATTAACTGTTGAGCTCCAAATGTAGTCTCCCATCATTACAACATACCAGCGTTTTTGATATAGCTTTTCCATATTTTTGATATCTTGGCACTGAGAAAAATGAAATAGGTAAGTCAACAATTTTTTGAATGTCAATTTTTTGCGCGTTCACTTAAATAAACGGTAATATTCTTAACAGAACATCTTGGAAATTATTGAAGTAACACTAAGAAAATGTTAAACTATTACATTTGACTGAACGATATAAATGTTTTGCCTTAAAATGAAAGTGTTTAATATGTTAAATCAAAAAGTAGGAATTTCAAAATGATCGTAAAGTGCTGTTGCTTTTATGTGTCTGTTTTATTTAGCGGAATAAATGTTAAGTCTAGTAAAAGCGAGAGTTCATTCCCATATTAATAAGACGTCATACATTTAGTCATGCAGCATTAGAATGGTATACGAATTTACGTGTTTTGTTTGCAGAAGTAAACAGTAAACAGTTATGGAAATTCTTGCTATCACGTTCCAGATGGCGCCTGCTCAAACTTCACGTATACTTACTGCCTGTCCCAGCGTAACCTTGTTGTTCGACATAAATATAATTCATATTTCGAATGTGTCCGACTTTATAAAATTCGTTGAGAGGTTTGTTCAGCTCCTCTTGCACCTCACCTTACTTTGGCAGTATCGCGAAGTAGTGAACATTTAATTGATGTTTCCCGAAACGATAGTCTAGATTGAATTGACTTTACGCTTTTATTAACCGTACTGAAAAGTTACTTTAAATATATCAAAACAGCTATTTTGTATTAAGGGCGTGAAGGAGGCGATTTTGGCACGCAGTGGAATTATAAGCCCGAGGCCCGAAGGGCCGAGGGATTATAAGACGCAAAGGGCCAAAATCGTCGTTCACGCCCGAAATGCAAACAAGATTTTTTGTAAAATCGTTTAAATCCACCTTAAAGCTTTGAAAAAATAAATGGCACCATTCGTTCTCAAAAATCAAGTTACGTTGTTGGTTGCTGATGTGATGCAAATGTCTTCATTGTATGCTTGGCTCAAACAAAATATTGAGTTGATTCAATCTAAAATATTTAACATTTTTTGACTGTTAGTTCAATGACCACGCGTGATTACTAATAGGTAAACGAAAAATATTGTTAACTGAACGTGTTTTTGGTTGACGGAACAGTTTATTTTTCTCAGTGTGATGAAACGCTCATAGCGTTCTTCACTAACTAATCCCAAATTTGATCTAAAAAAATCCAAACAGGAAATTGTTGTTTATTAACATCTTGCAGCCAAGTATATCTTTTCGTTTTTTAAAATGTGAATTGTCAATTAAACAAAAATAGCAATTGTCACCATAGTTGGTAGGTTCTCTAGAAATTCTAAGAATTGCAAAGGCATTACCTTTCGGCTACCTAGCATCCACCCTTCTAAAGTTGAGCGAAAAGTATCACAACTTATGTGAGTTACACATCGGAAATCCAAAAAACTTGGTTTTGAATAAAATTAACACGTAATCTTACTTAAAACAGAAAAAGGTCAGCATCTGTTAACGTACCGACATGAGAACAATAAAAACCGCCTACTACGTTTCAGGAAGGCTAATTTTATCGTTTTCTGCAAAAGAAAGTCCAATAAACAAGTTTACTGTTACTAAGGCCCGATTTTACAATCGTCGGATAAGCATTATTCTTAGAATAACGTGACGTAGGTGTGACGTAGATAGGGAGGAACATTAAAGGATATTCGGCGAACAGTTATTCCGTCCTTATTCCACGATTGTAAAACTGGGCCTAAGTGTTATTTGCTTATTTGTTCATCATTTTAGGATAGGAGCACACGCATTTTTACTTTAATTGAAACAGTGTGCCCAATATAATTGCCAGTTGCAATGAAAAAATGAGATGAGCGGGCTAGAAGTTTTTTGTCGGGAAATAGGATTTGGTGACCTGTTTCTAGCTTGTGTTCAGCTAGGGCTGAACCAATTGTTTGTAGTAGTCTATATAGTACAGCATTCATGTTCAGAAACATGACTACTAACAGATCGTTTTGTTTCGTCGTGTACACGCCCACAGGAACATGGAATTTGGTACACACCTTCGGATTGTAAGGGGATGTGATCTTTTGTGGAGGGTAGGCAGTCTGACAGTTTCGTCATGGGTAAATAAGTGGATTTGATGTTCTGTTGCTTGAGAATTTTGCCGATTCGATCTGTTATGGTGTGGATGTAAACTAGGTAAGCTGTAGCGATTGGAGGTGTATCAGGTTCAGGGCGTGGTGGAACTGGGGTGAGATAACGAGAAATGGAAGTTGGATGTCGTCTTTTTTGAAGTTGTTATTGAATAGGACTTTTGTTACGTGGTTCACTTCAGTTTGGAGTGAAGAGGGTTCTGATAGGGCAAAGGCGCGGCTAACTGTTGTTGAGAAGGATGGTGGTGTGAATGTTCATTCAGATAGCGATCGGTATGGGTCGGTTTGCGATACACAGAGTGTCATAATCTACCGTAAGGGAGGCGACTTACTAAGATATCAAGGAAAGGTAAGTGGCCGTCAGTTTCGTATTCCAAAGTGAAGCGAATGTCAGGATGTTGAGAATTTAGGTGTTCAGAGAAGTTGTCTAGGGATTCCTTATCGTGTGGCCAAATAGCAAAAACATCATCAACATATCTGAACCAAGACTTGGGTTTAAGGTGTTCGAATGCCTCCATAAAAATGTTTGCTACTATTGGGGAAAGAGGAGAGCCAATGCTGTGCCTGAGACCTGTTCGTAATATTCATCACGGAACATGAAATACGTTGAGGTTAAACAATAATCTATTAAGGGAATTAAGTCTTCGGGTAGGTTATGGGCTGTGAACAGTTGTTGGATGATTGCGACGGTGTCGGGAATTGAGACTTTGGTGCAAAGAGATTCTACATCGAAGCTGACTAGAATATCTTGAGGGTCTAATGATATCTTGTGAATTTTTTGGACGAAATGCTGAGAGTTGAGGATGAAGGTTTCACTTTTACCTGCAAACGGTTTGAGGGTCCGTGCTAGATATTTTGGAAACTTTGTAGGTTGGTGAGTTAATTGCGCTGACTATGGGACGTAAAGGTGTATCGATTTTATGGATTTTAGGGAGACCGTAAAGTCTGGGAATTCTGGAGTCACGGGGATCAAGACTTTTTGTGTTTCTGGTGGGATAGAAGAAGATTTTATTAAGGCCGTTACGATACGTTCTATACGTGAGGTTGGATTGCGTCGCAAAAGTTGGTAGGCAGGGTCGTCTAATAGGGTGTTGATTTTCTACTCGTATTCTGCGCGGTCCAAAACTACAGTGGCATTCCCTTTGTCTGCGGAGAGTATGACTATGTCTGGGTTATTTTTCAGGGTTTTGAGGGCTTGAAATTCAGTTTTTGTACAATTTGGTTTAGGGGGCTTGGCTACTTTTAAAATTTTGGAAGTTTCGTGGCGAATAGGGTCTGCAATGTGGGAAGGGAGTTTGATAAGGGCGGATTCAACTCCAGCTATGATGTCATCAGTGGGTATCGTTTTTGGGGGTGATGGCGAAATTAGGGCCTTTGGAGAGAACGGAGATTTCGTTTTCAGTTGAGGAATAGCGAGATTTGTTTATCATGGTATGCGTTAAGGAATGATGTTCATTAAGACGATTGGGTAGTTGTTTGGGAGCTAACTGATCGAATTTACGGATTTATGTCGACAGACTTCTGTTTCACTTTTACATTAAATAATAATTGTCGTCGTTCTTGGTGTTTCATAACGCAGCTATTTTTTCTGGGCTTTTCTTATTATACATTTTTCTCATTAATTAGTTGATTGCCTTCTGTGTTGTTCACATTTCTTTTTATTAATGAATCCGACTGTCTTTTGTTATTTTTTTGCGTGAATTAATTGATCGTCTTTTGTTTCTTTTCACTATAACGAAGCGATGTTTTTTTTTTAAATGGTTTTATTAAAGATCGGAGCATCTCGAAAAAAGTTGTCGTCTTAAGGAAGTGAAAACTTTTACTTTTTTGTAGTTATATAATTTCTTGGGTTTTGTCTTTTCACGGGATAAAAATAGAACCTAACAATAAGAATAATACTATATCCTGCAATCTATTTTACTGACTTGCAAAATTTAAGCTCGACTAATAATAAATTAAAAAATGAATCACTCGCCGTAATTTTTTCAAAGAATTTTTTTTTCAAACGCGAGCAGGACATCCAATAAAATTAAACGCCTTTCGATAAATCTAAATAAATGTAAAAGTGTTTCGCAAAAACGATAAAACAACGATAATATAACGGAATAATCGGCAAACAAGGTTGAGCGGCGGCCACACGTGTTTTAATATCGCATGATTGAGTTCGATTTACACAGTTTTGCTCTGGGGCTGAATCTTAAGGTCGCGATTTTGAACCGACCGATACTTACATGACTTGCCGACGACAAGGTTGTAATGCTCGTAAAGGTTAACAGTGAAATTGCAAGTTATTCCGATATACTTACCGTTAAGTCGTGTGCTGGCTGTTCTTTAATACTGCATTAAAATCGAATTGGAAATTGCTCCGGAGTCTTTTCCGTAATACCATAAATACACAATGCTCATTTCAGCAAACGTTTTCGATGATATTGTTATTACTATGGGGTTACACGTGAATCTAAATCCTATATTTCCAGTATGTAGGTACAAGTAACGTTCGGTTCGATGCTAGTGGATGTTATAAAAGTGTTATATTCTGATTCAAAATGATAATAAGGAAGAAATTCAAATAGCCTTACAACGGAACGATTTAGTATTATAGTTACACTTAATTTGTAAACTAAAACCAAATAGTAGTTTTATTCTTACGGTCATTTAATAAAATAATCATAATTTTGCATTATTTTGATTTAATATTATTTTAACATTTTATGTAACTCATTTCGCATAAAATATTAATAATATAATTTAGAGTTTCAATCAATTTTCGAGTCGGTCAAACGCGTTTCTTCGTATTGTTTTGTTCTCACGTACTTTTTATCGTTGGACTACTTATCAAGTGTTCTTAAATATTAAATAATTTATGCATTACTGGTAAATATTAAACATTTATATTAATCTTACTACTAACTTCTGGGTGATATGGGTAATCCTGAAATAGAAAAGTGCTTTTTCTGCAAGGAAGAGTTTGCTGACATTAAAACTATATCACAATGTATTTGTTGTAAAATATTATGTCACCACGTTTGTGCTGGTGTTACAGACCGTCGAGGATTATATATGAAGAAATCTACCCGGAGACGTAATAAATGTGAGAATGCAGGGACAAGATCAAACACTAAACAATGTTAACAATAAAACTACTTCCAAAGGCACCAGCAACGATATGTCATTGCAGGAATTTACCAGAATGTTTAATGACTTGTCTTCGCAATATGAAAATGTTTAAAAAAAAAACTTGACGCGGTTCTAAATGAAAACCTAGTTTCGAAGAATGAAATCATGACCCCTAAAGGACGATTATTCTCTTCTCAGGTCAATCAACGAAAACAGAATGGAAGCACAGATAAAAGGGACCCTAACGCTAACACACAGCATAAATCGGCAGAAACTAACAGTTTAAACATTGGTAGCTCATCGTCTTCTTGCATGAAAATGCAAGATAAAACTGCCTGAACATCTACAGCAAATAAGCAACCTTCAAGTACACGGGTTAAACAAGGTGATAAAATTACTGTCCAAGATTTGTCAATCGCGCTAAAACAAATAGATTCAACGTTATCATCTATTACTGATTTAAATAGAAAGGAACATGTTACAGAAGAAGTAAATGAAGGAAAGGACTAGACTTTAGTATCTAAAAGAAAAAAGAAAAAGAAATCTATTGTTGGCACCATGGGTAAAGGCAGTTCCACAAAGTACTTCTCTTCACGTCTGACGACATCTTACAATATCTAAAACCTTTTTTTTTTCCTGAAGTAAAATGTTCAAGCTTAACTCCAAAATACTATTCGTCGTTTAAGATTGACATTGACAAAAAGAATTTAGAAGCAACTATGAATCCTGCATTGTGGGCTATTGGTGCGAAAATAAATAATTTTTTTACCTACGCAACAAAACCGGAGAAGCCTCTGTTCTTGTGAGTACTGATTCTAGATCTAATTGTAATACTCAACAGTACACCTATAAATTGTTACACATCAATGCACAATCAATCACTAATAAGATAGGTCAACTGGAGGTCATATCTTCTGTTTTAAAGCCCTCTTTCATTTGTGAAAGTGAGCACTGGTGCAATGAAACTGCAGTTGAATCATTAGTTTTCCCTGGGAACAAAATTGCTTCGTATTGCTGTAGAAAGGAATACATGCGTGGTGGTGAACTAATTTATGCTCAACAGGATTTGTGTACTAATATCTTAACTACATGTAACAAATTCAATGTTGAGCGACATATAGAAATATGTGCTGCGACCTTCGTCACTTCCAAAGACTTAAATTTAGTTATTGTGACTATTTAACGACCGCCCTCGAGTGACTTCGACTGCTTTATCAATAACTTGACTGGTTTATTAAACATGTTAGTTAATAAACGCGTCATTCTCTGCGGTGATTTTATAACATTGGTGCCATGAAAGGAACTTATCAATCAACAATATTAAATGATCTAATCAACTCATTTAACTTGAAATCAACAGTGTTAGGACCCACAAGAATATCTACCAATGCAAATGGCCGTACTACCTGTACGTCTATTGATTACATCATTACTAATCTATCCGAAGACGACCATACAACTCATTGTCAGGTAATCAATTCGGATTTTTCAGATCACTTGGCACAAGTGATTTCTGCTAATAACGCTCATTCTTACGAAAAAAGAAGTATAGCTCAAAATTCTTTGCTTTCTATTCAAGAGAACTTAAAAACACAAAATTGGGCGGAACTACTCTCATCAAATAATGTGGACTCAGCATTTCCAATGTTCGTGGATATAATAATTAGCGTCATGAAGAAATCAGGTGTTAAGTCTATTAAAAAATCAACCCGTACACAATGAATAACTGCAGAGTTGAAGAAAATGAGTAAGAAACTCCAAGACCTATTTTGGCTTAAGTCCAAATTTCCTTGTTCTACCCTGATTGCTCTGTGCCAGTCACAGAAAACCTATTACAGACTGAAAATAAGGCTTACCTAACAAAACTATTACAGGAATGTACTAATTAAAAATCATAACATTACAAAACATATTTGGTCATTGGTTAATACTGTATTAGGTAAACCAACTAAGAAACAGCAAAATTGAAGTGAAGGACAACAAGTTAATTGCAGAAAAATTTGCTGTTCAATTTTCAGTAGGACCACAAAAGACAATTCGTGAAACTTTTGGAGACAGTGTTAATTTGGGTTCCGCATGTACTACGTATCCAAACTCAATGGCCTTAATTGATGCCGATCCAAGTGAGATAAAAATATTATGTTTACAATTAAATCAAATTAAGCAGGAGCTGATGATATTTCACCCTTGGTCATAAAACATTGTAGTGATCAATTGATGCCGATAATAACATTTTTGACTAATTTGTCGTTACACACCCCTGTGTTTCCCTCCATCTTGAAAATTGGTTCGGTTTTACCAGTTTTTAAAAAAGGTGACTGTCTTAACTTAAATAATTACAGACCAATTACAATTCTAAGTGTAGTTTCAAAAATAATCGAAAAACTTGTGCAGGCAAGAATAACGTCTTATTTGGAAAAAAAAACATCATAACTGATCATCAACATGGCTTCTTAAAAAACAAATCGACGGAATCTGCTTTTGTGAGCTTTACAGATCTTGTGTTGAGTGAACTTGACTTGGGAAATTATGTAGTAGGTATATTTTTCGACTTGTCAAAGGCGTTCGATTCTATTGACTTTGAAATTTTGTTAAATAAGTTAAATAATTATGATATTAGAGGTCAAATTTCTAAATGGTTAAAATCTTTTCTAAAGGAAAGGCAAATTAATGTTAAATTAAATGATGAACGTTCAAGTGCCCACTGCCCACGATACCAATCTGGGCGTTCCTTAGGGTTCGGTGTTGGGACCACTACTGTTCTTACTATTCATTAACGATCTATTCATACACGTTAAATCTGGCTATACTTATATTTTCGCTGATGACACATCAGTAATGATTTCAGCACCGACACCTGAGTCGGTTATCAGTAAAACTAAACTAGTTATTAGTGAAATGTCAAATTGGTGTGATAAAAATCGGCTAATTTTGAATTCAGATAAGACTGTCTTTATTAACTTTTTCAATAAAAAATGTATAGGTACTTCCAGAAATCATGGCGAAGTCTAATATTAAATTTGTAACAAATACTAAGTTTTTAGGTATTATCGTTGATAATAGACTAACTTGGCAGAACAGTGTGGATGCTGTTTGTAATAAAATAAGCAAAGCTTATTATGCTATATTAAAGCTAAAATCTTATTTGTATTATTCATTAGTTTATTGTCATTTGCAGTACAATATTATTGCTTGGGGTGGAACTTCATTTCTACTACGATTATTTATTTCTCAAAAGAGAATTATGAGACTCATCTTTAACATTAAACCTTTGCTAGTAAGATCTTAACCGTATCTTGTATTTTCATTTACTGTTGCGCGTTATATGTAAAAAAAAGAACTACCATAAATTCATCCAAGTTGGTAATGATCGCAATTAAGACACAAGATATAAAGGGTTTTTCATTAAGAGCGACGCATTTTGTTTTTCAAATAAAACATCGATGTCGTGAGAAATTTAAGATTATTTTTACTTCGGTGTAAAGTACAGTTAATGCCATTATTGATGGAACCACAACATCATTCAAATGTCCTCTACGGAAGCGCTGACAGGAATGAATTCGTTTAAATATGAGCTTCCATGAGTGAATTTTTTTGGCCTGGATTGGATGCTCTGGACTAGGACGACATGTGGTTGCAACAAGACGGTGCCACTTGCCACAATGCCAATCAAACAATTGACTTATTGAAAGAGAAGTTTGGTGGAATCGATTATTTCCAGAAACGGACCAGTCAGCTATTCTCCTCGCTCGTGCGATTTAACACCCCTAGACTTCTTTCTGTGGGGTTATGTTAAGTCATTAGTTTACACCAACAAACCAGCAACATTACACGATGTGCAGACCAACATTAAAGGTGATATTGCTGATATTCGAGTTAATTTAGGTGAAAAAGTCATGGAAATTTGAGTTAAACGGATTCCTTCCTGTCAGCGCTTCCGTGGAGGACATTTGAATGATATTGTGGTTGCATCAATAATGGCATTAACTGTACTTTACACCGAAGTAAAAATAATCTTAAATTTCTCACGACATCGGTGTTTTATTTTAAAAACAAAATGCGTCGCTCTTACTGAAAAACCCCTTAGTTACCATCTACGACAATCACGTCATTCTACAACATTGTACGAAAGTCAGCCTCGTTATATTTGCGCAAAAGTGTTTAATCATTGCCTACTAATATAAAAAATTTCGTGTCAATAAATATTTTTAAAAACCAACTAAAATTATTTTTGTATACTAATTGCTTTTACACTGTTAAAGATTTTTTTTAATAGTAGCTGGAGTCATGTTGACAGATTTGAGAATGAATCGAATCTGAAACTGAATCGAAAACTGAAACATGTCATCTAATCCATAGTTCTTGTACCGATGCTCAAAATATGTATAACTTAGAATATTTCGACGTAGTTTCTTGTGACCTTCTGGCATATCGTCTTCAAAATTTATCATTTAATGTGCTTATGCGAACGATATACACTATTTGCTTCGTGTGGCCCTACAAGAAAGTCACAGGGATTTAGATCGGGAGACCGGGCAGGCCACCAAATGGGTTCGTTTCGAATGGATGTGTGCTTTAACCCCATTGTGCATTACATTCCACACATCATGACCACTTACGTCCTCAAATGTCTGTACTTATTAAAAAAAAACATCCGGTATATATTGCGATATTTAATTAATTTTTTCTGATTTTTATTTGTTTTCAAACGTCTATACTTTTTTATGTGTAGGAAAAGATCATTAATGTAGGTAATGTATTGAAAAATGGAGGAGACCCGGAAATTACGCCAAGCTCTCTCCGGGCTACCGCTTTTATCGGGTTCCTTTATTTCGTAATCAAATTTATTTATTGGAAACGTGAGCCGCGTTAGCTCGCTGATTATGCGTAACGGACAACGAATGCTAAAATCTGTCACGTTTTTTTTTCCATCGACGTTGCAATTATTCGGTGCACTTTGGATTTGATGTGTTCTCGCCGTGAATGAAAAAGCAATTCCTGTTTCGTGAGCACGTACGAATTAACGACAGAAAAAGGTGTGAACGTGAAAGAAATCGTACGGCGAACTTGTTAAATCGTGGCGGTCAATTTAAAACGTGTTAATTTGGTTTTGGACTTTTTTTTCACTGTGCTGGGAATTTTATCAACTTGATTAGGTTACGATTTAAAAGTGTAAGAAAGTCGCTTTGTGTACTTACCTAGAGTCAGTTCATTTCCTAGAAACGACTGTGATATAACAGTGTTCCTTAAGTATACTCACAATGTCCTGTTTGTACCTCAAGGAAATTTTAGTTTCTTATACCATGTGATCTTATCTAGGAAGTTCTTGCATTTTATAGGAATTTGGATGTTATTTTGAAAAAGAGTTTTTCCTAACTCATTAAACGGGATAAGGTGGGCAGGAAATTTCTTTTGACCTTTTTGGACAAATCCAAAGAATCTCAGGAGTATTTAAGAACTGTAGGTAATTCTAATGAAAGAAAAAAGAGCTTAAACTACTTAAACACGTAACGCCAGTATTACACGTCCAAACGAACGACAAATTCAGAATGCTTATTTACAATTTAATTCCAGTCAGGTAGAGGACATATCAATTTATTTTGATTGAACCGCAAGTTGCATAATAGAACTCGTTCGTTTTTAAACCGTTCGCGTTCCAAGTGCCATTAAGAATGTGGTTTACAGGTTTGCGCGTGCGAATCCTACTCCATATAACGAGAATTTAGAGTAGGTACCCCATCGTCGGGTACCTACCGGTCAAATGGTACGAGCGTAAATCACTCGGTCGGTTCCACGTTATAAACGAGCGCTCAACTGTTTAAGGAGAACAAAACACGGCTAATGAATAGCAATAAGTTAACGGGTGCATGTCAGCGCCTACTAGATTCCCAGAGAGTGAACGATGCCCAGACACATCTGTTCATTATAACCATAAGTTACTAACTTCCTACCTAACGAAACGCTGCCTTTTTTTTGGACTTATTTCCAGCACAAAGTACTTATGTAATTGACGTATTAAATTAATGTGCCTCACGTTACACATTTTATATGAGCTGCCCGCCCACCATGGAGAAAAGTTACAAATTTAGAAGAATTTATGGTGGTGGTCGCTGTAAACACACAAACAATTATGTTAATTTAATTAATCCCGAGCTAATTACATTTACGTTAGATAAATGTTTAATGCCAAGATAAGCGAGAAAACTCAATTGGTTTAATTTTTTTCTAAACAGAAAATAAATATTTTGTACTTTAAAATTTTTAATGCCCATTATGAAATCAATCTCTTGAATTTCCACGCCTTTATGCAATGCAATACAAAGATCATAAGCGGGTATTGTAGTGTGAATCAAAAAATTGATTGCCTTTGAGAAACCAATTACGAGGTGTCGAGGGCGAACCAATTTACTGCACAGCGTGTATTATCCAAATGGTGAAGGTTTAAGTTGTGTCACTGACTCAATAGCAAACGACAAGAATTTAAATATTTTCATTCACCAATATAACGTAAGGGAGGAAAGAACTCAAATCGAATACTTGTAAAAAAATTTCATAATACATAATTCATTGTGTTCATTTCATTGCCAAGATAGTACTAATTAAAAAAAGAAAAACTTGTGTTTTCTAAATGATCAACTTTAAAAAAAGGCAACATGAAATTTATAAAATAACTGTACCCATCAAAAAGCTATAAAGCTTTCCTATTCGAAAACCAGTGTAATTTGAAATAATAAAGTTAGAAACGTATAATATCAATTTGTAGTTGAATGTTGTACAAAACGTTTCAATTGTAAAATATATAGTGATCTTGCCATAAACGATAGCGCTCGTAGTACCGATAACGAGAGACTGTTTAAATTATGTTAAACTTATTCACCATTTTAAGTTCGAATTACTCCTATCGTCTCCGAATAAATGAGTTATAAAACCTGGCTCTATTCCCCTACACTCACGGGTAAGAAAAGTAAAAGTAAGTAATTCAGATAAGTATACAGATTGAATCTGCGGAATAGATAACGCAAACGAATGGACACTCTTAGTACCTGCATTTAGTATGCTCCGGTTCATGTACAATGAATCCATAAACACCTACGCGTTGTTCTGAATATAAATTATTTTAAAACAATAGAACACGCTTTTAATGCAACTATTGGCCAAGGCACAACGAAATACATGACAGGCTGTATGTACAATTAGCATACAAAGTTATACCAACATCGGTAATTTAAAAGGGTCCCTTAATATTACAAGTTACATATTATTACATCAGAATTTACAGTTATTTTGAGTTGAGCTTAAATTCTCCTTATTTATAAATATACTTTTCATGTTTTCTTTTGTTGTTCATACATTACTTTGTAAGATATATCCTAATCTTCTAAACTACAGGGGAGTATAGATTTGACCTGGACTTCATTAACTTTGTGTTATTATTGTTATCGCTGTACAAGGAAGTCCAGGTCAAATCTACCTACACCCCCCTCGTAGGAAAAGCATTGATATTAAAATTGGTGTTAAGTAAACGCGTGCAATTTTAATACATCGATGGGTTCTCATGACTAGGGGTGCGCGATATCATATTTTCAATATCGGTTATCGATAACTTAAAAATATCGATATTTATCGATATATCGATAATATCGATATTATCAATAATATCGATATTATCAATAATATCGATATTATCAATAATATCGATATTATCGATAATATCGATATTATTGATAATATCGATATTATCGATAATATCGACAATATCGATATATCGATAACTGAAAATGGAAATATCGTTATTCGATAATTATCGATAAATTGTGTGTCGATAAATTTCCGCAGCCCCAATAAGGACAATTATTTACCGTAAAAATAAAATCATTTCACTAGTATTTCAATGAAATTCATTTTCGGACAGTTTTAGTGCGAATTGGAAGAATTCATTTCAATGCCACGGTCACTATCCAATGTAAGACATTTGTATTGATATTATCAAATCGTTTAAACGGACACTAAATAGCGCTATTTAGTGTCCGTTTAAAAGATTTTGTGCTACAATTTTCATCGGACATTACCAGCTTTAATTATCGATAATATCGATGATATCGATATTATCGATGTTACCGATATTATCGGCGTTATCGATATTATCGATAATATCGATATTATCGATAATATCGATATATCGATAACTGAAAATGGAAATATCGTTATTCGATAATTATCGATATTATCGATAATATCGATATATCGATAAATTTTCGCAGCCCTACTCATGACGTACTCAGTACCTAAGTATTACTGTCAGTGTATTGACATTATGTTATTTTAAAATGTCTGAAAAGTGAATCATAGATTCTAATCTTCGTTTGCAAAATCTTATCTAACTTTAAAGTTCTTTTTTAAATACCAAATCAAAGTTCAAAGTCATTGTTATAATTAAAACGTACTTCACAGTTTGATTCAATTTGCGTGAGAATTGTGTGTGAAATAGCTGTAAAAATCGGCGTTTTTATTTTATTTAAATGTTATAATGTTTTATTTAAATGTTATAAATGTTTTTGTTTACAGGATTTAATTCGCATTCCGCAGATAAATTTCAAAGCTCACGAAGCAATGTCATTATAGAAAATACGAAATAAATTGATCTTAACTCAGCGAAAAGTGTTGTAATGCAATCGTTACAGTTTTGACATTTAAAATGGCCGCATCAGATAGAGATACCCGAGCACACTTTCATTTTCAATAATATCTGTTTTGAGAACGTGAGCGACGCAAATGCCGCCCGCGGGCGGGCTTCGAACATTGCGTTATTTTTTTATTCTACAATTGAATCGTCTATTTTAAAATTAAATAACAATAAAGTTGATTGATTGCGTTCGCTCGGATATAATTTAAATGTTAGGCGTTCAGAAGCGACTGCAATTATTCTTGCGCCTCAACACCGCAACAATTGCAATTTTACGCTTCATAATGTTGCGCTACAAAAATTATCTGAAAACCGATTGTGGGTTATTTGTTACTGTCGTGTTTGATTTAAGTATTTATTTGACAAGTATTTACAATCAATTAGGTCTAGTTTCTTAACCCCCCCCCCCGAGTTATTTACGACCTTTTTTTAATTAATCACATTCTACTATCTTAAAAAATCAACAGTAAAACTTTCATTACCAATAAAATTTTTTACTGATCCTTAAGTAACTTGATCTCCCTCCCTTCATTTCAATTATTTATTCGTTAATTGAGTTTTTATGTTGAAAACTTTGGTAAAATCTTTTGTTTTCGTAGCCAAAATAAACTTGATTACATCAAGAAAAAAATTATTAAAAATAAACTCTCTGCTTTAGTACTAATTCCAAGTCATCAAGAATGTATTCTAAAGTGAAGAAAATTGAAAATTGCTCTCGCAAATTATTCATCCGGAGCTATAATGATCCTATTCCGCCCTGAATGCATCGATTATCGCCGACTGTAGGCGATTATGCGGTTATGAATGTGCAATTACTAATATTTATTTTCGCCTGAAATGTTTATTTGACATTTTATGGCACTAGACATTTGCATATTTATAATGTAAACACTGTGAACTATTGAGTCGCGCAGCGATTTTGAAATTAATAAAAGTGTCGGAGGAAATTCGCATAATTACTATCCTGAACGTTATTTTTTTTTTATTAATGCCTACGTACACATTTACATAGTCGCATTCGAAATGTGTTCTTAAAGCTCTGGGGTTCTGTGTTTTTTTTTTGACTTGACATGAATAGATTAATTACAGAATCAGCACGAGTCAAAGTGTTACTTGTGTTTTATTCTAACATCATCATCAGTCATACACTTCACATTTATTTTATATTTGTTGAATATCATACGATTTATTACATACTTAATCTATTTTGATTTTTACTTGAAACACTTCCTTGATTCAAAATTTTCAATTGAACAAAATCAGTTCAAAAGTCGACGTTTCGCCATATGTTGACAGCTTCTTTTTATTTAACCTGAAGAAGCTAACAGCATACAACACTTGACTTTTAAAAACCTTGTGACATTGTTTATTCATTGTAATAATAAATTTGCGTAAGTAATGACCCATTGTAAAATATAATTAATTTACTTTAACCAAAATTTTCTATAATAAATAATACTTCAAATTAATGGGTTTTGGAATGAATTAATACGAAAGTACGATTTTCTGAAATGCATAAAGCAAACAGTTTCAAAGGAGAAACAGAAAGAGTAGTTTGAAAACTGACATACCGAGTGATTCTAAAATCTTGGAAGCACACTTATAACATACGAATTAAATTAAAAAAAAAAAAAAACTATTTTTGGTAATAATTTTTAATCTCTATGGCCCAGTATTTCATTCGAAGTTTAACTTTAGGCTTCGTTTTATTTCTACGGAAACAATTGTCTTTACAGTTATCACCATGAGAATAAAACGAAGCTTAAAGTTAAACTCTGAATGAAATACTGGGCCATAAAAATAACTGCTTAATAATATGTATTTGAATTTTTTTTTTACAATCTGGTATGTTTGACCAATGAGCAATTTTATTCTAACCTAAATTTGTAATGCAACTTAAAACTAAGGCTCACTCAATAGCGCCCTAGATGTTCTAATGTTCTTAAGTAGGTACACTACTTTTAGCGTGTACACATCCGCACTATACCTTGCTTTTGCCCTCACTCACAAATCACACTAACTCAAAAGGTTCAAGTCTTTTCAGTCTTCCTTTCAACTCAGTGGTATCGAGGAGATGGATGGCTTCAATATTCACATGGTGATGAAGTCGTTCTTCATGACTTTTGGCATATTTTTTGATCAACAGTTTCTATACACAGGTCCAGATGGAGGCCTCCATTTCTAACATAGCAAGGAGCATTTGTAATGAGTCATGCTCGATTGCACCAACTTTTTAAGCAGAACTTAAATTTAAGTGGTGTTTAGACTATGACATTATTGATAGATTTAACAAAATGTTAGTCACAGTCTAATTGATACTTATGTTGAAGTTTAAATGTCAATCAGAATGTATTTGACATTACACTGACCATACGTAAACGTTACATTCTAAACATAACTTAAATTTAAGCTCTGCTTAAAAAGTTGGTGCAACTGGGCATCAGTATTTTATTCTGAAAACGTTGAATCGCTGTTCTATTGTTCTGTTTAGTACAGCCCCACAGCTGCACTCCATATGTCCATACTGATCTAAGTACTTGTATATAAAACAAGATTTTATTCCGCAGAGACAGAGTGGATTTTCTACCAATCAACCAATACATTTTTCTGCATTTATTTTTAATTCTTCTTTTTTTTTATTTTTAGATGAGGTTTCCAGCACAACTTTGTGTCTAACGTCATGCCTTGGCTTTCTTTGCTTAAGAAAAATACTGTCCATTAATGTTTACAGGAATTTGTTCTATTTTCTTATTGGTAAAATCTACTTGTACCGATTTGGTACCATTTAACTTGATTCCATGTTTGTAGTTTATTAATTGATGTTTGCAACTTTAAAGTTGATTTTAAGTTGTTGTTACCAACCGCCATGATAGCAGTATCATCTGCAAATGTGGCTGTTGTGCAATTTTCTGATTGAGGGATATCACAAGTGTACAATAAGTACAGGATTGGACCTAGTACACTGCCTTGTGGCACGCCGGCTTTAATTTCCTTCAACTCAAAGTAGGCTTCTTCCTGTTTGACTCTAAAAAATCTGTTATATATGACTGAAGTATTTCTGTGAACTGCCTTGGCAAGTATTTCTTTAGTTTTAGTATCAAGCTTTCGCGCCAGACCTTATCAAATGTCTGGACCACATCAAGAAAGACCACAGAACAGACTTTTTTCTTTTCAAGTGTTTTTTCTATTACCGCTATTATCCTATGTACCTGATCTATAGTAGAATGCTTGTTCCTAAAGCCAAATTGATTTATTGGTATTAAGTTTTTTCTCTCAATAATAGGCCTTTTAAGTAACAACTTTTCAGAAAGTTTCGATATTGCAGGCAACAGGCATGTATTTGAAAGATATACAAATTTTTAACAGCTGCATTAAGAGAAGCCATGTGAAAAAAAGGGAATGGGAAATTATAGTAATTTTCGATTAAATTATCGTCATGAATTTTGAACCAAAACTGTACAAAAAATTAAAAGTAGAACTGCAATTATTCTAACAGAAAACCTCATAGCTTTAGCGTTTATGAGTTTTTGTAACGTCTTGTTGTTAATTATACACTTATATTTTATATACTTTTTACCCTCTGGCACAATATCAATGTTGGCACGCGATGGCATTTTAGTATCCCACGTAAACTCATTTACCACATGCACTGCAGATAATAAATACATGTAAAAATGCGCAAATGTGAATGGTAAATAATTTCAAGTTCAAATTTTTTAACTTTTAATTTGAAATTCAAATTCCTTGTCAGATCTTTGTGATATCTGGTCTCTTATTGTCATTACCAGTTTTCGAGTTTCGTAAGGTAATGAAACTTTGCAAAATCTAAATGCATATTAAAAAGAAATTGCGTTTCTTTCTTCTCGGATCTTACGCAACAATGATAATTGCTGCTGGGCCAAGTACTGGCTGAAACTTTTTTTCTTTGTATTGGTGTTGGTTGTTGCTTCCATCGATCTTCCAAAACAAATGACCCACATTCTAATCCCAGACGTTTGACATCCAAGTAAAAAACATGACAACACAAATTACAGATTCAAACACAAACGCGAGTAAATAATATTAATATTTCAATTCGAACTGAATGGGATATGCACACAATGGTTCAACCCGCCCACCGAGATTATTGTGCGAACGAGCGTACACGAACACGTTGTTATCACCCACGCCTATAGAACTCCCCCCGTTTATTTTACCATCGCACGATAAGTCTCTGTTCTTCTTCTTCTTCTTCATCGCATGCTTCCCCCGGGGTAAGAAGAGTGACATCACGTCAACGCGCCCGGTGCCTTCACGAATGTAAAAGAGGATTTTGATTCATGTCGTCCACGAACTTGTCACGTGTTAATAATATCAAAAGCTCCGTGGTATGATTTATGGATTTATTGTTCGGAATTTCGAAGGTTCCATTTCGTGGAGCTTTGTGACTCAAAGTTTTAATTATTTTTTCCACCTGGCGTGGGCCACTAATCAAGTATTCTGATTGAGTAATTTGAAATACATTAGAGTCACCGAACATGTTTAAATTAACACGTTCAAATTCATATATAACTGTGATAAACCGGTACCATATAATTCAATATGACTGGTTACATATGGTCAACTTGTTAAGTTTTTTTTAATATTCATTCAGCAAGTATTTCTGTATTATTCAATTAATTTCTGGTAAACTTTATTAAAATTTAATCAAAATCATCCAGTTATTCCTTAAAGTTCTCAGGGAAATTACATAATTCAATTTTGCAAATGTCCAGAAAGCACCTTGACTTCCCCTGTTTGGCTATTCCTTAAAAGAATATCAATTCGTATTTCTTAGGAATATGAATTTTGGAACAGCTTGAACAAGATACAATAAACGTACGAATGATCTCAAAATGACATCCCCGCCCAGTATGAGTAATTGGACGTAATTTCATTGAAGTACTTTGAAGAGTTCTAAGATGTTCTAATTCCTAATCGAGTTTCAACACCAACATATATGGGTTTGTTACATTTTTAATTATGTTTCGCAGTTTTCATCAAAATTGTCACCTTTAAAATTAAATCAAGTATTTTCTTTTTCTCTTTAGATAATTTTCTTTAATGTGAGAAAATCCTGTGACAGTGTAAAATAAAACGTGTGTAATATTCCACCTTGTTTCCTCCAGTTTTTATTATCACAGAGAAACGGCTACAATACGTTTACGTACCTAATGACTTCATCTCGTATTTCACCTGTATTTTACAATCCCGTTCTCACGATAAGGACGAGATAAAACGAATCTTAAAAGTACTGTAAAAAATATAAGATAAATATTGGACAGGTTTTCAATACGGCTTTGTGTATTTTCTCTATCGGTTCTCTCTTAACCGCTGATAAGTCAAATTATGTCAGATCGGAGGTAACTCAATTTGACCACACCTATTGGCTCTACTAGGTTTCGGATTTTAGTGTGTGTGTGTGTGTTGTTACGTCGACCTTGTTCTAAAACTCACTCGGACCGTTATCTCGGTTTATCAGGTATTATTTAAAATTTAATTAGTGTGGATGATAAGGATAGAAAAGTTGGCGTGCAAGTACCCATTCACTATAGTTTGCTTTTCCAAATCAATATCTTCAATATTTTGCTAATTATCAATGATCATGATACGACAAATTAATTTAAAAAAATTATTGAAAATGATCTTTATACAGGGTTTCAACAAGTGATTATGAAAATCATTTTGAATTTCGCGGCACTTTTGAACTGTCAAGATGGCCCTACACACTAGATTTTTGATTGAAGTAATGGCACAGTATAAGAATCTACAAAGTAGCGACACTCGAGCATAACTGTCACATTCGCCATTTTGTTTGATACCTACCGATTTGTAAATTACATTATATTTGCAGGTAGGTATCAAACAATATGGCACAGAAGGTTGAGTAATTACTTATACTATGCACTGTGGTAATGGTAACATTTTCCAAAATTGCGTTTGTTTATCTACGTTAAAATGACTACTTTTGAGAAACCCTATACCAGCTAGTATTTAGAAAATACTTCGACGTTTGTGTAAATAATAAAATACATTTCTGAATGCTCCTCTTTCACACGTATCTATTTCCTGAAATTTTACTGAAATAATTTTGTAAATGTTATGTAATATAATTCGACATTCCTAAAATTGTATTTAACGATAAACCGACACTTCGTCGATTTCGAAACATCGCAGAAATTATTTAACATGTCGTGTTTGCTGATTTTATTTTGCAATTTTAGACGGTGTAAGCAAATATTATTATAACTTAAAAAAGAGAAATTTACTCAAGATAAGATAAAACGCTAACAAAACATTTTATGGACGAATCTACTCTCATGGAAGTATGTGGGTTATATACATTTCAAATCATCCTCTTGAAATCTTCCATATCATTTTATTATGACCCCTCATATCGTACTTAAGGCCCTATTGCTGATGCAATAATTAATTAATTATACGTGCACTTCTTAAAAAAAAAAGATAACGTAAGGAAGGAATCCAATTGGGAAAGTCAGAATCCTTTCGATGTTTGATATTTGGAGAGTTCAAGGTTTCTAATCGTGCGTTGATAATCGAAATCATGGCAGAAACGAATATGATTTAAATAGGTTTACGCATTCCTAGTAGTATAATTGTGGAAGCCATCCTGACCATATTTAGCAGATTGATAAATTAACTGTAAACGCATATTTCTCGCGATGTTTGACGTTTTGTTGATTGGTCGATTTTAACTTTTTCTCCGACCTATCTGTAATTAAGTAATCGCCTTAATCAATCAAAGGCATTTTCATTGGATATTAATAACGCATTATCTGATCTGAGCGTTGTTGCACTTTGAGGAGGTTTTATTTGCGTGCGGGACAAGAATGACGTAACGCACCGTATACGGTAAATCACGCTACAATTATTGAGAATTAATATGCAACCTATAATTATTAGTAACAAATTATGGGTTTCACATTAAAATGATTGTTTGAATCTCTTTGGTGATATAATCTGTGCCAAATATGTCCCTGGCAAGCGTTGACCTAACAAAATAATAGTTAATTATGATTGATTTTTTTTTGCATTACATCTATTATCAAATTTTTATTCCAACCATTTTTTTATTGGCCACACGATTTAGAAAAAAATTCTACCTTCTCTTGGAATTAGACTTGAAAATGTCACTTAAGCAATTACTTACTTTACCTCATCAAGTCATCACATAATGTAATTTACGGACAAATAAGGGAAGAGAAGAAGAAGAAAAAGTATGCGTACACGTGAACGCACGAAATAAATTTTATTCTACTGGCATAGTAATTATTGATATGCCTGACCTGGAAACGGTTAATCAAGTGACTGGTTTGTTCGGTACGTGAAATTTCGCACACAGAAGAAGCTCATTTCACGTTCACAACGACGCAGACGGATTTATAAGTGGTCACGTTTTCATTAAAAGGTATTTTATTCTCCGAAATTAAAAGGGAAAAAAATGGTTCCATCGTAAATAATGGAGACGCAGTGAGAAGCAAATTTAATCTCGAATGAAAATTGGTGATTTACACTGGATTGAGTACACGTCGTTAAGATATCGTTTTTTATATTGTCATTCACTTTTTATTATTTTTGAGTGCTTGTGAAAATCGGGATAACCTTTTTATAATCAGCGTTGTTTGTCAGGTCTGGTGATTTTTGTGATATTTAATTATTTCTTCTACCGCCACATTAGCTATTTAAAGTTTTGACTTTTGATAAGTCATCACCAGTGAAGGTGGTAAAAAATACCAACGAATACATTTATGTCCGTATGCATAGTGCTTCCTCGAGGCTTCCTTGAATAAGGAACCCCTTAGATTGGGGTTGTTGTTAAGCAACTGACTTACGACATTCCCATTCTAAAGGGTTCCTTATTCAAGGAAGCCTCGAGGAACCACTATGTATACCGGCATTAGAGAGGTGACATTAAAAAAGATTTTATCTGCGTATTTAATTGCTGGTTGACATCCTCACATTAATCTTAGGAGGAAAATGGAATTAACATTAACAAATTGCTTACCAGGGAAATAAATATCAATTAAGGAACAAATTGAGGAAAGCACTGAGCACTGATGAATGGAATTGCAAAAATCGATGGAATCAGTTAGAAAATAATTATAAGGGCGAAGGAGATGGCGGTGGATAGGAAGAGATAGAAAAAATGCAAAAAGGAAACAGAAACAGGTTTGAAAACATTACGGGACATAAAAAGAAGAAGGAATAGAAAAAGAATAAGGGCTTGTTATCAATTCTGGTTGGATTTTCAAAATAATTTCTGAAAAACGTCACATTTTAAATCCCTTACACGCACGTAATAAAAATTACAAAAAAATAGCCAACTTGCTTGCCTTTGTTTCTTCTTGCAGTTGGTCACGCTGATTTACTCAGTAGCTAACAAAGGTCGTTCAGCTTCATCGCCTCGCTTAAAATATTTGGGAGAATTTATTAAAATATAATAATTTCGATCAGTATTTGATGTAATTGTGTTCTGAGATTCGTGAGTAATACTACTAGAGTAATAAAGGTAAGGAAATATGATAAGCATGATTTTTAAACGACTGCTCTGAAAATAGGATTTTTTATTGCAATTAGAAAAATGTGCCAGCTGTTTATTTATCAGTTGATAATTATAGATAAAGTAAATGATTATCTATCAGATAAGTCAACTCTATCATCTATTTAGATTGTTTTTAAGTTGCTTTGTGCAATTAAAAATTTTTCCTGTTTTTTCGTTTAACTATTTTCATATAAAATTTTATACTCACTTATAAATTATAATACGCACTTATATATCGCCCGTTTTTTTTTTTAAATATGAATTGCAAGTATTTAAAATTCTATTAAAAATAGTCCACAATAATAACCTTGAAAAACATAATTAAATAAAAGTGTGTAATTACTTCCTATTAAGTAATAAATTTCCTGAAAAATTGAATTAAATTCATTAATTTTTACTTTCAAAAAATATACAGTTTGGGTATATCACAAAGACGTCTGTAAATGCAATCCTCGTTTGCCAGATCTTAGAGTTTCACCTGAATTTTCTTGTATGCGAAAAAAAATTTGTTTTTTTATTCAAAATTCCTGTTCAAAGTATGTTAACGTCAACTTTGAATTTATTAATTGAATTGAATTTTCTTATATAGCATAAAATTGTAGAATATAATGAAAGTGGAATTAGATTGTATTTCATTGAAACTATGTTTTCATTAACATGTGTCGTTAATGTTGTTAAAAATTTGTAATTTGTAAACATGCTTGTGCTGAAGCATCATAAAATCCAAACGAGTATTTCAAATTCTAAATTAGGAAAGATATTTGTTCAACCTACTTTAAAATTAAATAGTGTGCTTTGAACAAAACGAACGAAATTTTACAAGAACAGTATCTCACGAATTACATCTCAAATGTCATGTTTTATTGCCGATCTTAATTATCCTTGACCCATCAAAAAAAATAACTAATTTCCTCTTCCATTTTCAGAGATATAATAGTTCAGTTTCACGATTGGTCATATTTATTAAAAACCAATTTAAAACGTGACCACACTTGGCCATGACAATAACAATTATTTTATCTTCGGTTTTTAATTTTTTATTTATGCTTTTACCTCTGAATTTTAACTATGCACAAAATAAAAACCACGTGCATTACATTAATGCTATATTTTCAACCAAATATTATTTACTGTTTGTTATAGTAATCAAAGAGTAAATAACTCGAACGAAAAGTATTACATCCGCTAGATTTTGACAATGCAAAAAATAATCCATTAAGAATGACTGGGAACTCGATAATCTAGAGCATAGATTCTCAAACTAATTTCGTCTACCGCCCACTTTGAGAATCAATTATTTTCTAGCGCCCCCTAAACTTTTTAACTTTACCAAATCTTAAAAATTACAATCACAATCATTACTTTAATAACTTTAGTTCAAATATAGGCTGCCATATATGAGTCTTATCTTGTTTCCCGCAATTTTCTCTGTGCCCTTTACCGCCCCCCTATAGGCCTCTAGCGCCCACAAGGGGGCGTTATCGCCCACTTTGAGAAAGACTGATCTAGAGCATGCAAATACACGTTTCCTTGTTAAAATTAAATAACAAATTGGAATTAAGAAATGTCGTCAACAAACAAGGAAATATAGCTAGACATTTAAATGTTTGTTCAATTACATAATCGAAATTTATTTTAAAAATTAAATTATTGAATTTCAGACAGATTTAAGCAACTGTGACTGAAATCATTGTAACTAACTGTACATACAAACAATTAGGTTTCCAAAAAAGTTATCGATATGAAAGGTTATTATGACGATCCAACTCATTTTATGTAATGTCATATTGAATTGCACAATTTTAGAAATATCAAATGTAATAACCGTAAAAAAATTTGTTCACGGTCAGTGAGCGCTAATTCATAAAAATAAGGATACGGAAAGAATTCACTCTAATAGTGCACATGTTCCAGGACCAGAACACTTTCTGTCAAAATGAACGCACTCATAAAATTTTTGTAATCACTACATTATTAATTAGCATTTTACTTAGAACTTAGAAGTCTGGGCATTTATAAAATTTTAATTATTCAGCTTAACAGGATTGACCACCTACAAGTAAAGGAATTTTTATTGTCGCCAAATTGTTAAATTTAGAGTGTTACGTTGGCTAGTAAAAATGAATCCTCTCTTAAAGTTTAAGAGGCAAGATTTTGATAATTTATTTATTTAGTTTAATGTGTATTTATTTCATTGACAAAGAAAAATAAATACATTAAAGGAACGTTCTGAAAATCGTTTCAGCATAATTATCTCAGCTTGTGAGATACTTAGGTTTTATATTAGGACATCGTCAATACCGAACAGGTTCATGTGGACAGAAATGGCGTTTTAATGGAAATAATCAAACACCATTATCTGCTTTTACACATTAGCAATTTCCTATTCGGTTAAACACCGGCGAAAACCGTATTTACTTAGCATTTTATTATATATTGTTAAAACCGATCCGTTTTTAGGTCAAGTCTTCGACCTGGTAGACGGCTTTTTACGACGTCTTAATATGGAAATCGATTCTTTTTGTGGTTCTGCGCCGATCTGGGTCAATTTTCTGGTAATAATTTCTCTTCGTGGCGTAATTTTCATATAGAGCGTGCCGGAGCTTCTAAAATTAATTGGTCCTGTTCACACTAACACGAACTCCTTACTTATACATGCATACATACAGGATATTTTATACTATTATGGTAACTCATTTGTCATAAAATATTTACTTTTGATTATACTGTTATAAGTTCTGGAATCGGGTTCAGTCTATGAGATACAATTTTTATTTTTAAACAGTTTTCCAAGAAAAGTCAAAAAATTACTTTTACGTCTTCTAACAGTAACAAAAAATTGATTAAGATTGCCCCATCTTTCATTAGAGTCTTCGAAGAATCGTACAATTTATTATAAGTGCGTAGTTGCTTAAAGCTCGTTTATATTCATGATCCTGCCGATGTACAGTTACAGATCGAAATGATCAATTTTTTTAAACGGTTCTGTTTGTAATGACCCATTTGATTATTATAATTACTATCGAATACATCCGTCTTTTTATTAGACACTCACTGTTGTTGAAGCCAATAAATAACTGCCACCGTTCAATTTGCTATATTCGCAGTAACGATTTGCGGAAACGTCGCGAGTTGTGACATGCCCAAAGCGCCGACAGAATTCCTCGCTTTTTGTTTGATTAAATTTTCTTCCCACTGCCCGACGACTATCGATTATCGTAACAGTATCGCCAGTGTGGACAACCGAGGAGGGAAAATGGACTGCGTCTCTTATATGGAAACGTATCGTCGCCAGCCTGCTTTATAAATCAAATCTTTCATGCAGGAAATTGTTTACGGCGTTTCTATGCGCAATAAACGCCATGTACGTACGGTTATTTATATACGTGTGTTTTCATTAGAAAATAATTAAACACCATCGAAGCTAATACAATCAATCGTTACATGTTTGTTGATTGTATGTGATCGATTTAAATTTCGATATTCAACAAACTCGAAATAAATTTACTACCCCTCCCCCACACACACACAGAGTTACGAATGCAATACATGTAAGCACATGTAATAACTAAAGCACGGATTTAGGTGCATTTTTTGGTCATCTTTAAAATTGGGATATGGGTTATAGAGTGACTGATAACTCATGACCTAAAAATGCTCCTATCCGTGCTTTAGAAATACCTTGCCAACTCTTCAATTAATTTCTCTCCTTTCATTTATTCTTTTCAATTCTTTTTATTTTCTCTACATCTTTAATAAACTAACTATGGTCCATTCACACTTGCACTACTTTTACGTACAACATTTTAAATATAAGATATTCCATTCCAGATATAAAATCCTGAAAGCTATAATAGACTGAATTCTAGATTGATTATTTTCCCTCGTACGTTTTCAATTTTATGCGATCGATTGATTGGTAAAATTTGCTTTTATAAATTTCTGTGGTATTGATCTAATTTGTTTCAAATTGAAAACAGAAATAATAGGCAACGAAGTGAATTATTATTGCTTTGCATTCTGCGAACTTGTTTCTTCTTGTATTCAGTATATTTCAAGAGCTACCTTAAATAAACAATTTGGAAATTGTCACAATAATGTCGCCGGTTTTATCAAGCCCAGATTACGCTGACAAATAATACGAACAAATACTCCATCAATGCAAATAAAGACTATAAGAACTGTTCAGGTTTCAAGGTTAATTTACTCGATTTCATTCGAAGCAGAAAATAATCTTCGGAAAACAAGCGATACCCAACAATAACTCACATTCTCGCGGACAAGTATACACACGCAATTATGCAAATATATGCCAAGAATGTGATCTTTCCTTTCGTGACGCAACTGCCCTTTGCCGGCTAATTTATCTTTATTATGGTTTTAGGTGTTTGCAACATCAATTTACTGTACCCTATACGTTGTCTCTATTTGCATTCGCTTTGCTACATTATTTGCGAATCTGTTCCTGATATTGCTGTTTATTTTTTCAAACTAGAAACAATAAATCTGATTGGCTTATTCAAACCTTCGCGTACAAAAATATAAATTATTTAAACGAAGCAATAAAGTTACGTAACCGTCTGAATATTTCAGAGAAATTCAGCGAATAAAATGCAGTTTTATTTATTGCTGGAATAAAAGGCGAGGAGTTGCAGTAAACTAAATATTTGCAGCTGACTGAACATAATACCCAGCAATTACCTGAGTGTGCTTGTAATCCAGTAGTCGATTTCGTTTTGTTATTAATTAGTAACACATCAGTGAACTAATAATATACAGTTCGTGTACTAACACGATACAACTCTGTATAATTTCAGGTTTAAATATCAGAAAACGTTCAATTAGTATTCCACTACTTGAATGACAAGTCTGCATTTACCCTTATTAATAAATTACCATGTATACATCTTATCTTACCATTTTACACCATTAATAATTCAAGACTCGTTGGTTCAATTATTAAATAACGTATGTATGCATTGAAAATGTTAATTTTTCAGTAATCACTAGTGTGATTTTGCCCCACGTTGGGCGCCAAAAATTATCGTGTAGTTCAATTATTTGGGCGCCAAATTTGCAGCGCAGACTCTTTTCTTTTTAAAGGGTTAGACTGCGCACATCTTTACCTATCACGAACTATGTAAACATGTAAAATACTGATATAAAATTGCAACTATTTAGTAGCTCACTTCAATTTTAATAAATAACTTAAGCGTTTTCGAAATTACAGGCGTCCGAACAATTTCGAGCAAATTATCCGATAAACCCTTTAAATTAACATTATAATTTGCGTTCATAAATATTTATTGTAAGTAATAATCGAGCAACAAAAAAGGGAATAAACAGAACCAGTTCGCGAGCGGAATTCGGAGACGATCGAATTAATATATGTCGTGGGAAGTATGAAATCGTTCGCGGTAATAAACGATGCGGCCTCACGAAGTATTAAGTAAGTAAAGTAACGGTAGAAGTTAAACGTATAAATAGTAGATCACATATGATCGCGTCACGCAGTCTTGCCATTCGTGCTTTAAGTAGCTAAATGTTTTTCCGCATTCTCGAGGCCGGTGCATTTTAACGAAGAATCTGCTGCCTCTAACGGCCACACGTTTGCCTCTTTCGTCTTTCTTTACATTTTCAAAAGAAAGACGAAGAGGACTTCGCCTAATTGCTGTTTTCACACAGCAGGAAGCGTTTGAAGAGTTCAAACAGAATTATTCTTCACCAGTGTACGCTACTCAGACAGTGTGAGTCTTCAAATTACAGACTATTAACTGAAGCATCTTTCATATACATTCCAGTTCATGTCTACTTGGAAAATGTCTCCATAAGTAGAATAAACTAGAGTCTGGAAGCTCTATTGTAATCTCTTCAAACTCCTTATAAGATAAGTTCCTTCTGTAACAGCAAAAAGTAAAGAATTGGCTAACATCAGCTGAGCATACGTGTGAAAAAAGGTCGTTAAGTAGCACAATAGGGTACTTAAGTTCAGAGTAAATATTATAAAAAGTTTTCTGACGACTTTAATTTGTAGTGAAAGCTTTGAATCAAAAAAAAATATCATTCCGTGTTTTGACAAGTCGTTATGAATGTTAATGTGTTCCCAGATCTTTTCCTTCATAAACAATTATGATAAACGCCCCGCGATAGTTCGCAGTTTTGCACACGTGTGTGGGTGTTACAAATTATTATGCGTGAGTATGTGATAACTTCATCATAATTATTGCTGTTTTATACGACACACACGATTTCTACGTTCATTTATCACCTCTCTTAAGGCACTTTCCAGAACAATTTAGATGCAAATTAGAATTGTGTATTTACCCAACTCAGGAGTACCTTACAAAACACATTTATTTATATTTATTTATAAAATGTTCTACCTAATTACGAGTTACATTAAATATTAATTTGGCATTTAATCAGGAGTTAATAACTTAGGTTTTATTATTCGCAAAATAGTTGGAGGCGGTGCCGTAATTATAGAGCTTGTGATATCTAATGAAGTGAAACTAAGGTTACAAATAATAAATGTGACAATCAAAGTCCAATAAGGAGATAATGTTACAGTGCAACCTTGTTTTAATCAATAAATCAATACGCTGATACCAACCAAATTTTAATTATGGAGAAGGCGTATCGGAAAAGTATTACGGCAATAGTTTTCTGTTGTATATATAAATGACGAACGGATATCACCAGGAAAGAACCCTATTATTTATTCCGTTACAATAGAAATGAATTGCCTGCGTGGAATAAAGTCGTAATGGATTGTCCGTTAGTTAGAAGATTAGAAAAGTCGCATAAAAGATGTATGTTATCTTAAATCTTCTTCTTGTTTCGTCACATCCAAGCTTCCTCAAATTTTGTGAAAATTTTCAACATTTGGAACACAGAGGCATTTAAGCTTCATTATACCTTTTGTATAAGCATATACTTGATTACTTTTTATGACATTTTAAATAAACTTAAATCTTATGAGATTAACATCACTAAATTCTTCAGAATTTATTCGTTTTCTTGTAACAGGAAACATAAAGTTTCTTAAACATTAAAAACTCGATTAGATACATTTGTATTTCGCTCTTGGCAGAATTATTTATATCATCAAGGTACAAAGTATATCAGAACTGCTCTCTCTGCGAACCTTATTGACCTTTCCATTCAGTATTTCATAAAATCACGTTCTGTCGTCTTGTCGCGTGGGTGAAGAAGTAAAATAAAGCAGAATCAATTGGACTGAAGAAGTCAACAAACTGACGAAGACTTCTGTTGTACGAAATGCGCGATCAGATAAAAATCGCCATTTAACATACGAGATATCACCGAGCGTACGTATCACCGACGAATATGTAAAGCCATTTCGGGTTCCTTCACCTTAAACTGTGACTGAATTCAAACATTTTTATTATTGTGCCCGCAGGAATACCAATCGAGGCATCAAAACACGAAACGCCGAAGTGTGTGTGTATGCGCGCACATGTAAACAAGCGGTACAACAATAAAAAAATCGCTCGACGAAGAGAAAAAAAAACAGCGAACACGAATTCTTTTGTGTAAGCCTTGGCATTTTGTACTTGCTAACATATCAGAATTTTGAGAAAAATCCCGTGAACATTTGCAAGTCTAGAAGACATGTTGTTACATAAATCACCGTACCATGACATTAAACTTCCATTATAAATGATATATCGTAATAGTTAAAAATTGCGCGTTTGAAAATAAAAGTAAAATAGTTTTAAAGGTCGTAATAATAAGTAAAGTAAATTTGTTTGACCTATTCTATATGTATTACAAAATTGTATAAAAATAGAATTCTATTAGAATCATTGCTATTCGTTTGGTTTAACTTTTCTAGACTCATCTTTTTTCTTTTCTGTTGCCAAAATCTATTTTGTTTTATAACAACAAAGGATTACTCTATCTACAGCATATAATAAATTGGGAGGTATTGAAAGGAGTAATTTCTTTTGGAGGCCCCCATTTATAAAAAAAATGAAAAAAATCTAACGGGATGTGGTCTCGTGGACATCAATTCAAAGGCAACTCCTTTGTTTAAGGCCTCAATATTTCGTTGTAATTTGCAACATCGTCAGGAGTTTACTACAATGTTTATGAACAAGAATAAAATAATCATAATTTATTGTAAGAACTATTTTCATTTCCCCCATTTATTTCCAAGTTTCGAGAAAGTAGAATCAATAAAACATTCTGGAAATTGTCGTAATTCAAATGGTATTACCTCATCGAAAACTGTAGATTTTCGATCCTCCATAAAATTTCATCGATCATTGAAGTGTACAAGAACGTACAGCCAAAATACAACCAACATAAAGCATCGTTTAATTATAGGCCCGAGCGCACGTTACGTAAATTCGAACCTGTGTTTTGTAAATTTTTACAAACGACATGTTTATGTGTAAAGTTCAATGGAGTTAAACACTCCGGAAGGTTTAAAGCCCAGACATTAACTTCGCCCATAAATTTAATCGGGACCTCGGGCGACCGCATATACTCAATAGAAGAAATTCCTCATCGATCTATTCGATGGCCAGCGTAGACGACGCACTTCCTCTCCTACTTTCTCCGTGATTGATTTCGGTTAATTTTGATCGACATGATACGGAATTAAACGGAAAGTAAGTCGAAGAGAAATTATATGTCACATTTTTTTGTATTTTGTGTTCGCAACTGGGAAAGTTTGTCATTTCATCCAGATCTTTGCCAAAGAAGATCGCTCTGAAAAGATCAACTACATTTGACTCTATACATTTATTATTATTATAGAAGATTTCATGATTTTTTTGTATTTCTAAATAGACTGAGGAGATCGTCCTAAAATAATTAAGTTAAGACATTTTTTTCCTACACTATTAGAAAATTCAATTTTACCGCCTCATCAGAGAGGAGAAAGCAAACGTTTCCACGGCTAGCCCGGCAAAATGAACATAAATATCTAGCGGAGAAAATAATTCACGAAGCTTTACCACTAGGTGGCGCAACAATAATTTCTGGAATGCATTCTCATCGACATCAAAAAATTAACAAACGTAAGTTTTTTTATTTAGTTCCACTGGTATTTGGTTTTAAAAAGGATTAAAATTATCAAGAAAAAAAAAAAAACTCGGCAGCGGTGGGATTCGAACCCATGCCTCCGAAGAGACTGGTGTCTTAAACCACCGCACCGCCTTGACCGCTCGGCTACGCTAGCACATACAACACCGTATTTTAAAGCATCTATAATAATTTTAATAGTAAATCAATTTTAATATTTTTACTTCAAGAAAAAGAACGTTTGTGTGATATTAACAAAATTAATTATAATGTTGTGTAAGAAAAAAAATAATGTGTAAACCTTGGCGGTAAAGTAGATTTCCAGGCCTCAAGAAGTCCATATCTTCTCTCGACCTGGAAAACAAGCACTTTACCGCCTCGGTCTACAATATACTATTATATGCAACTACAGGTCATTTTTTCATTATATACCGATCTGTCGATTGATAATTTTAAACCTTATCTCCTTTTAGCTTTCGTGAAACAGCACTCACTGCCTCTGGCAGTCGGAGGTCACGCTACATTCTTAATACAGATTGACCAGATCGGCATATAATAAAAAAAAATGTTTACATTGTTACATTGTCTTTAAATAACTAAATAGATTAAAGTCTAATGACCATTCGCACCAAACACTTAAGCTGAGCTTAAATTTAAGTGGTGTTTATAAGGTGACATTTCAGGTTACACGACCTTAAGTAAGCCATATTCTAAGCGACGCTTAAATATAATCATTATTAATTAATTATTAATTTAATTGTTCTGTGCAAACCAGGGTAAGAAGTTTAATTTATTAGTAACCGGCTTTAGCATTTTTATGCGGTTTATTAATTTGTTTTATTGTTTACTTTTATCTCTTAAAAGTTGAAAAAATTTAAAAAAAACAATTGACTATCGATTTTGTGCGATGAGAGGGACTTTTTCAATAAAAAAAAAGAACATCAAGAAACAAAAAAAAGTTTTGATAATGATTTATTTATTAAAAAAAAAAAGGAAAAACTAATAAAAGTCGATCGTATTTTTCACTTTTTTCATAAAAAAGAAAGGAAACGAAAGCTTAAACGATCGCTGCAGGTTTTTACTTCTTTGTCGTCAAAAAATGGATCGAATCTTCGCGATGAAAATAACCTTCGTTTGTTGTTCTTTCTTCTCTCTTTGCGAATTACACAGGATACAAAAGACGATCTGTCGTTTATAAAAAACCGTTTTGGAGGCATTTATTTATTTATTTATTAAGAAAAATGAACCACCTTTGTAGATCACTTTTTCTCTGGAGAACAAAAAAGAAACAGTTCACGATCGACATTGCGCGGTGAAAGTGACGTTTTCAATGTATTATACAGGCTGTTCTTTTACTGTATGCAAATATTTAAACCTGTAATACATCACCATAAACGGCAACAGTTGAACTCATATGTCCTTAACAAAAGTTTTACACATTTCGAGAAAATCGCAGTTGAAAATCGGGCAAGAATTAATCGCACGTCTATGTCTTTGAGGTAGGTCAAGAAAAGGAAATTTTATTGCCACCGCAGAAAGCATCTGTTGGAACAAAAAACAGAACTGCAATCGAGCAGTGACCCAGTGACCTTTGCCGAAGTCGGGCGGCTAATAAAAGCATTTTTTTTCACGTCGCAGTAAGTCATATCGTAGCCAAGAAATTTGCTTCATTTTATGTATTTCATTTATGATCATGACATACAATTTATTGCTCCGTATCCTTTGGGATCAACAGTTTAGTTTGTGAAAAGTGGTTGAACGAGTTAAAGCTAAATACGATTACTATTTTTTGTGCTTAGTTTTACTTATTAAAATGCCGCAATTCACGAATGGCGAGAGAGCAGATGCTCCTCATCTACGGCGAAGATAGAGAAACTGAAGATCGAGCACGGCGGCGGATTTATGGAAACACATTTCCAAATCAATGCAAGAACATTTACAGCTAATGTCCCCGCATTTACGCGATTATGGAACGTTTCGAACGTTTCGTGTGTGTGTCGCTAATGATGGATGCCACTTTGAATAGTCGTTATAAACATTCCTAAATTACTGTAGTGAACGTTTCAATGTGTTCTTCCACACAGATATTATTCGGTGAGTGAGTGCGCCTTTGCATATTAGTCACGCCTGCGATGTTTATTGCCTACGATCGGCGAAGCAGGTTCCGTAAGTTTTTTGTTGTTTCATGACCGTCGTATATGGGGCGGATAAAATAATTTCCCCCCCTGTTATGAAAATAATTTTTTTTAAAATTTTTCCGGTAATGTGGTTAAAATTTTTGCATTTATTTTACAAACACCCTGTATAAAAAAACAGAAAGAAAAACTAACGAAAGTCGATCGTATTTTTCATGGTTTTTCATAAAAAAACAAAAAGAAGCAAAAGCTTAAACAATTGCTGCAGGTTTCTTTGTCGTCAAAAAAATAAAACAATTTTGGTTGAGTTGAAATAAAAAAAACAATCCTTTTTTAAATGACAATTAAACAGGAAATAAAAGGCGATCTATTGTTTATAAATAAATCTTACGGTTTTTAATATCTTCACCTTTTGAGTTTTTCTTATTATTCATTTATTTTTTAAAAAGAAAAACTAACAAAAATCGATCGTGTTTTTCAGTTTTTCCATTAAGAAAACAAAATAACAAATACAAAGCTTGAACGATTGCAGAAAACAAGAGGTTTTTACTTTTTAGTCGTCACGTTTCACTTTTATTTAGTCGAAATTAAAAAAAGAAAACGATCAGTTTCACTACAAATCAATCTTTTTTTTAATAAATAATTCAAAAGTCGATTGTTTTTTACATTTTTTTCTATTTTGATTTCTTAACGACTACATTATGAAACCCATTTGGATGTGATAAAGTAAACTTGCGACCAAAAAAATTGACTCATTCCTTTTTTGTATTGTAAATTGGGTTTCGATCTGTGTTCGATTTGTCATAGTAGTAAATTAGTGGAGCTGTCATAGTGTGTCACATTTAATTTGCTGCTTTGAATAATGGTCTACTTAAATGAAGTGCAACGTGTGCGCGTTGCCACAAATACAGAAGATACATGAAAGACTATAATAAAAATGTAACACGACGTTTATTATAACCTCTAATACTGCAAAGGTAGTACTAGTGATGGGTCGTGATTTTGATAACGTAATTTTGGTACGTTATTATATGACGGGTCACTTTTTTTGTCCGCAAGTTAACTCATTAAAGCATCCAAAATTTTATTTTATTAGGTTGGCGACAACATACATATACAGTGACATTTTTGACATTGCAAATTATCTCCAAATTGACTTTTGTTTGACAATACTTGTATCTGTTGACACCAAAACCTTCAAATTGACATTTGTATGAAATTATATTAAACGTCAACTAATGTCACCAACCGCCACATTTTCATATTCATATTCTTTATTTGTACTCTTGCCATTCATAGCAAAATGGATGTACATGTCAAATAGAACAAACAGAATTTTCCTATATTTGTTCTTTTTTTGTTTTTTCTGTGGTGGTTGCCCAACGGGGTCCTAAGTCATAGACTTGTCAGGACCTCAGGTGCGGGAGTGTATTTGAGTGTGTGTAAAGTGTTCCATGGCTTTGTTACTTTCAACCTTCTCGCCGTTTAAGGGGAAGCAGTGTCGAATTTTATCCCCAACACTGAAGGGTGCCTGAAGTGGATACCGACCACCCCCGAGAAAAATCCCGAGAGCGGTTCGAACCGACGACCATGCGATTGCAAGGCCGGTCCTCTTACCACTGGACCGTTCAGGCCAATTCACAAAATAATGCAGATTTTTTTTACATTTTAGCAACCAAAATAGAAAAAGTAGTATAAAATAAGACATTTTGGGGCACGCGTCCAGATGGACAGGTCCAAGTGGACAAGCTAAAATCATATCTTATGAAACTTGTTTTTTAATATACTATTTTCTTTCTTCATCAGACGCACGTAGTATTATTTGCTCACCATTTATATAGTTCAATTGTAAGGAGTGTGTATAACGAGTAACATTTTATTATTCGTTATACACACTCCTTACAATTGAACTATATAAATGGTGAGCAAATAAAAATCAGATTATAGTAGGCGGTGCAAAGAGAATGTATGTCTGTGATTAAATAAAAAGTCAATAAATTTGACAGTCCATTTAAAAAAAAAGGCTAGGTTGTATCTCGTCTATTAAGTACTTCTTTACGTGATTTAATTAAGAAACCATGATCTACGTTAAAAGTCGAATAAAAAGTGTCTTTATCATTTTTCTTTATTTGAAGTTTTGATGAATTTTTCATTTTTCAACTGGACTATGAAAACGGTAAGAAGTAGCAAATTTTTGATTGAACCTTTCAAATCAGCATAAAATGTTGACCAATGTAGCCTGCTCAGTTTTCTTCTATTTCCATTATTAACGGAGATACCTATAGAATATCATCGAAATTGGGACACCCTATACGTACATATACATATGCTTGCCTCAAAAGAAATAATGAGTTTATTAAATCTAAAATATTTAACATATTTTGACTGTTGGTTCTATGACTATGTATGATTGCTAATTAATAAGTAAACGAAAACTTTTGATAACTGAACAGATTTATTTTTAGTAGGTATATAGAAAGAGAGAAAAATTTCTATTTGTGTGTATTTTGTAGAGAAATACATACTCCGGAATTTTGCCTGAAGCTTGAGGTGTACGGTTTATTTTTTATAAATAAATATTAAATATGTGTTTTTAAATAATTCATTCTTCATTTTATCCCTATCTTGTGCTGCTAATTTATTTATAATATCATTCCTTGATCTAGAAATTGAATTTCCGGGTCGTAATGACGTTTTAAAAACGAAGAAATAATTTCTCTGGTGCAATTAAATTTCGAACGTACACAAAAAAAAACTTCCGCGCACAAAGAAAAGAATGTTAATGGAAACTTATTTTTTCGTTGGGTTAATTCGATCCGGTTGGAAATATTTTCCAAAAACCAAGACCGTTTTGTTCGGCGCACAAAGCGCTCTAAAAACGAGCAGAAATAGACACCCGGTAATTCATCATGTTATTATTATGAAATGACACACAAATATTTACATGTATTCAATTATGAGTAGCAACCTTGATGAATCAATTTCGAATTTTTTACCGCGGCAATTTACTATTATTACTACAGTTTAAATTGCGAATTCTCGAAGGTAAAAATTAAATTAACGGTAAAGAATTTCATAACCGAAGTGACATTCACAGTTTCATTATTCTCGGCAGCATTTAATTGATATTACTCTGACATATAAAACACGAGCGAGAGTTCGTGACTTGGTGTATTTGTTAATATCAGTGATATACGTCGAATATTCCAGATGTCGGCTGACAATGCCTGAAACCCAACATCTCTGGAAGAATTTAATTACATATTAGTTGCACGATCACATCGACCATATCGTTAATTGAACGTTTGAAAGATATCCTCAATGAATTGTGTTGCACACAACTTTTTTTTTCAAAAACATGACCGGTTAGGCATTCTCCAAGTGCAGGCCTTATATAAGAGCCCACGTATTCTACGTATATAAGAAATCAATACTGTAAATTGATACTTGTAACGTTTATAGAATGGAAGCAATAATGTAAGTCAACAGCTGTCATTGAGCAAGTGCGAACATGTTATAGGTATCGGATATTGGAGAAAAAAGCACACGTATGCATGAGGGTTTCAATCAGACTCAAACTGGACGCAAGATATTTTATTCAAATTGTTTCAGAATGCTTAAGTTCAATTCATTCAAGGCAACGCAATGGCAAATACGGTCATGTCTATTTGAAATAAACAGGCAAGACAAAATATAATTCCATCCATTTATGGCATTATTAGAATTAATTTTAAATTGACTTCTTTACAAAAGTATAATTAAAAAAAGACATTGAAATACTAACTTTCGTTACAACAAATTATCACATGTAAAAGGTATTTCAATTAATTATGAAACTTCGAAGACACGAGGCAATTGTTCCTCCCTCAAAATAATTATTTCGATCTTACGAAATGCTTACTCACACACACAATAGATAATTATAGAAATGCAAAAAATGAACTTTTGTATATCAACAGATCTACCTGTCGGGTGTTATGCAAGGATTGTGAAGGAGGACGGTACAATACGTAATTATCAAAATGATGAATGAGAACGAAGTGTTTGTTGTTGCCCATTTAAATCACGGGCTCCAAACAAAATTCTTCGGTACTTTCGATCACATTGAACTTTAATTTTAGTTCAACGCTTTTTGTTAAATTCCTACAAGGCGAGGACATTTCGCAACGACGAAAACTTGACCTTTGCGTTTATTAATAATACTTCAAGTCGAGTTTTCGATAATAAATTAACGTTATTGTTATTCAGGCAAAAGTTAATTGCCCCCATCTTTGGCTGCGATGGCACGAGATGAATGTATCATTTTTATAACGTTAATTAGGAGGTATTACTCTCTTAAACGATGTATTGATACAGTCACGCTTTGACATCATTAATTGTTGATATAGTAGTAAATATCACATTGACATTCTGTTATAGTTGTATTGTTGTGTTTGACAACTATAGTAAAATGACAGAAAAGGAAGTTCCGGGAATAAAATTCTTTGCACTAAATGGCTTCACTCTTTTGATACATTACGTACTTTGTATCGTGTTCAACTTATTGTGTTACGTATTTCTTTCTAAATATTAGTATCCTTTGGCAATATCAGATTACAATTAACTTTGGAAATCAAGTTTATCAAATTTTACGTATTAACTTCAACATATCTTCATCTTCTTTCGAAAGCATTAAATTACTTAATGAGTTGCCCACTCTAATTCCTTGTTTTTCGCAACAATAGCGACAGCTAATAATCAAATCGAAATTATTTCGTCGTGAACTAAATTTTCAAGGCAACGGTCCACGAAATTGCAGCAGCGGCTTAAATGGCTGAGAACAATTTAGCATTATGAAATGATGTAACGCGATATTATCCAAGACAATATTAATCGACTATTGCCAATAGCTTCGAAATTTAGAAGTAGATTGACAAACGGCAAAGGCACACATGAGTAACTCCGTTTAGTAGTAGGTAATTTTACTCTTTAATGCTGGTAACCACAGCTTGACATTCCTGCGCTTACACAAAGGCCAAGGCCTCGGCAACTACTTTTATTTAAACATCTGACCTATTAGCAATGTGTTAAATATCTAATTTATTTTAATGACTCTTGGATATTTGCATATATTGCTTTAGTTAGATTATTTGATGTCGAGTTTAAACATTTCATAGGTTTAGATCTAAATCTATATAATTTCAAGTGTAAGCAATTGGAAAGTTTTCAAAAGAAAGAAGAAGGTAAGTTAAGGAAAATATCAAAGTTTCAAATTCCTCTCTCTTGTATTTCCACTGCTTCATTTATATGTAGTGTTGTGCAGATCGATCATTTTCACTTTAACACCATCCAGCGTTCCTAATTTTATACCATCCCAGTAAGTCGTTCCTTTTATTCCTAAGGCGCCCTCCCAATTCCAGAAACGTTTTAGGGGTGGATCATATTTCAAAGTCTCCATGCCTCCATGCGCCGATGTCTTTCAAGTAACTAAATGATGTACTTTTCTGTTTCGCTCAGGTCCCAGAACTTCAAGTTGTTTACAGAATCCAGTTTCTTTTCATCTGGGACAGTGACTGGTAAAGATCATTTTCGCCTTAACACCATACAGCGTTCCTAATTTTTTATTGCATCCCAGTAAGTCGTTCCTGTTATTCCTAAGGCACCCTCCCAATTCCAGAAACGTTTTCGGAGTGGATTCCTATTCATATTTCACGAGCATTCATTCCCGCCGGAAAGTGTAGTCGTGAAGGAAAGAACATGCGCTAGTGAAGTATGAGATGCCAGCCAACATTCCTTCGGGAATCATGTTGGGGATGTTCCGACGTTCCTGATCGACACAATAAATACTTAATTTCAGTAGACTTTTTTAATCTAGAACAGTTACTGGTAAAGATTGGCCGAGGGTTTTTGGTTGGTTTCCGTTCCTCCTTTGTTTGTTCCAGTTTTTTCTTTTTGATGAGAATGGCATGAATGAATGTTCATGTATGGCTAGTTAATGTGTGTTTTGATCACGTTCTGGGACTACCATTCGTGCTAGAAATCCTCGAAGTAAATGTTTTTAACAGGAGGCGGAATACCAGAGGCGTTGCCTGAAGCAGACTTAAACAAAAAAGATAAAATAGAGCAAAGTAGAACCCATTCTGTTTTGCGCTAAATAAAATCATTTTTATCAAAGAAAAATCTGACCATGAAGAATAGAAGCGTGAACTTAAAAGGGTTAATCTGTTTGAATTATTTACACTAAGCTACTTAATATGATTAATTAGAAATAATTTTTACTTCAATGCGGACACCGTTTCCTCATATTGTTTATACAAACGCTTCGATATTATGAACGCTTTAATTGAATTTTTACGGTTTTTGGTGCAAGGTCGACAAACGAAGTTTTTTCACGCGTTAGACAAATCCTTGTGTTTCTCCTTTCTAAGAAAATGCGTATAGGCTACGTTTCCGCATTTATGATTCTGCTATTTATGTTTTCTGCGGTTACATGCCCGCGAATGCAGAGAACATTATGTAGGTATTATTTTTGTGTAATGCCAAGAAATGCGGGCTGTTGTTGAGTAAAACTACGAGAGATACTTAATCTTTAAGTTACGTTTCACAATTTGTTAATTGCTTCTTCGCAGCTTTCTAAAAAATAATCGGTTTAAATTGGAAATTTCTAATAAAAGCCTGAGGATTTAGAAAAGAAAACTGATTTGTGGAGTTAGTTATTATTCATTTATCGAATAAAGATACGAATCATAAACAACTGTCACAGTTTAAAGCTGAGGTGATAAGATAGAGTTTTAGTTTTATTTTTGTGTCCCTAATCAGATCAGATCAAAAGATAACAATTAAAAAATGTTTTTTCATAGATTTTACTTTTCACGATACTTTTTTGAATTACATTCCTTTAGTTAATGAATTCATTCTTTTAAGTAGTATAAAAAAGAAAATAATCTGTATAATCAACATATTAATAGTAACATACCACTATTACTTTCACTTTTACTGTTTAAATCTTCACGCAATTTGTTTTTAGAATTGACCTCAACTTCTTATAAGTGAACATAACTATTGCATAAACCTTGAAGGTAAATATTAAAGTGGGTGTAGATTTTATTATCTATTTATGAAGAGTCGTTATACCATTTACGACGTACATGATACGTATTAAATTAGATGAGTATCTTCATTTTTTTTTCTACAGACTTAATTATTTAATCAATTTATTAGTTACGTCCGTGGAATCGTCATAAAACGGTAGCCTAAGAATTAATTTATTAAACGCTGCAGCGCCTTTAAGGCTACATGCACATACAGACATGCTCGTGGCAATACTAGAAGTTTAAATGAATCATCACGTGTATACTTGTGTATGTGAAGCTGATTATGTGCATAATAACGCACACTAATATTTATCTTTATTTCAGGTATGTCCTATTTCACACGCGCTAAGAGGAAGTCAAGTGCTGGTAAGCATGCTTGTTTAATGAATAGTTATTAAGAGATTATTAATCACCGGTGAATATGTAAAACACGTTTTAATGTCATTTTCATACTTAACGTCCAGCAGTAAAAAAAAAACTACATGCATTTTGTTTATTTACTTATTAACATTCTATCGCCTACGAAGTTCCAGACGTGCACGGTATAATCAAACGACGTCCTGGAAAAATACGGCTTCTTGCATAATATTTATTATTATTGTTGTAAAAATACGAGTCGTGACTGTCATGTAAGAACCGACGAATTTATTTTCGACGTTCGTACATAAATTTTCAAAGTGTGCGCAATCTTATAATCGTCATTAAGAGTTATGTCGTTCCAATTGCCAACCGACTAACCGTTTTCTTACATGAACGAGCAACTGAAAGTTAAACGTTTTTAATATGCAACGTGCCTTCTCACATAATTCTCTAAAACGTTCGTGGTAAATGTGTAAATTGACTTTTACGCCTCTTTTCCTTGGTGGTTATCGAAATATGTTAATAGATAATAAAAAATCACTTTCCTAATGTTTTATTTACAAATCTGCTTCTGGTTCTATTTTATTTTTACATCTGCAATCAATGCGTGATAAAAACAAGTTAAGATTAAAATAGATTTAGTTTTTTTTGCCTAACTTTCAGTTTTAGTTGTAAGCCTGATATAAATAATGAGTAATATACTATAACGTAATTAGTTTAATTGTACGTAGTAGCATTTCCTTGCTCCGCTTAAGGAAATTTTACAACCAACGACAAATTAGTAAGCTGCACAGTAAACTACGGGATTTTATGTGAACAGCAAACACTTTTGCAAGTATATGTGTATGTGCTCACGAGCCGAAGAAAGTGCACAGAAGGTAGAAAGCACATTTGAATATTTTTTTGTACATGAGCGCTTAAGATAACGATTGTATATTGTCTTATTTTTTTGTCAGTAAATAAATTCTATATCAATTCTAAAATATAAATCTCAACTTCAACTGTCACTTGAGATTTATACTTTCTGTGCGGTTATAAAAATATTATTTAACGCACACGTCTTGGAAAGGCACCTCTATCTTTCCGACGTGCCTAACAATTAACTTGTTTAATATTTATACGTTTATTGTCAATGTACGTACGCGTTGCCTACGCGAGAATTGGAAATTGTAATTTGATTTTAATGAATGTTCACAATTAACATTATGTCAGGATGTAGACATCTTGTTAGACATCGCGGCCTTATTTAGGCAAAATATTTGCTGAAATTATTTCTTTGCCATTAAGCGATTAAATGATTTTAATTTTTAGGCGTGTGGGTAATGTTTCATAAATAGTTTCGATTAAGGACGAAAGTTCATTGACTAACTTCACTTATCACATCAAACGTATACATGCATATTTAACTGAAAATTAATGGAGATGGATATATTTTCCATCTCCTGATGATGGGCTTCCTGGTCATACGCTTCATGCAAAGACATGCTCGTTGTGATGCTGGGAGAACTTCAAACTCTAAACCTCTAGAGTACTAGACATACGTAGGCGATATCTTCATATTTCCTATCATCACAAGTTTTGAAATCACAAGAATTAATTGAAAAAAAAGAGATGATGAACACAAAACTTTGCCAAGCAATTATCTTCAAGAGATCAGAAATTTATTGCCTACAATTAATAATAAAACATGTTTCACATTGAAGAGGTGCACCATTGTTATTCACATTTTCAATCATGTAGACATTGTTCTGACACGTCCATTGTTTCGAAGCGCAGAAAAAGCTGTGATGGAAAAGCACATCGTAATTGAATATCGTAGAGTTTGTTTATCGCTTTTCCTCCGCCAGTAATTCGATCCTACGCATTAATTGCGAATTCCAATCGAGACATAAATTACTATTGTGTCATTGTATTAAGTAACCAATTATTAATAGGTTGATGGATTGTCAAGTCGTGACAAAGGCGTTTACCACCCGATCGTGCCTTGTCTGACCGGGTCGAACGGGCTCCTTCCTCTTGCACATGCAGAGGTCACCCATCGTGATAAATCTGAAACACATTGATGCAATAGTTACACCCAACTTTTAAATCGGAGGTAACTCTCGATTCGCTTCCAATTTGAAACCGAACTCTCATTTTTGTGATTACCTTTTTTGATAAGGACCTGACCTTAAAAAGCAAAAGTTATTCGATAAGATCAGACTCTTGGTTTGGTATGGTATGGTAGCTGTGTTGCTTCAGTCACGATTTCCACGTCAAGTCGGGTTTGTTTCCATATTACCTAATGCCGTCAAATTATTGTTGGCTTGAGACGTTTAAATTTACCGTATCTTGAAACTGATATCGCAGTTAATTAAAATTATCTTGTACATCTATATTAAAAATTAAAAAAAGTAGATTTATCTCTTAAAGTTATGGACGACAAATCAAAATTTACTTTAAGGTATGATACAGCCAGAGAAGCTGTACTCTATACAAGAAACAAAATAGAACACAAATAAAGTGCTTGCTACAGAATGTTATAATGTAAAGAAGAATAACCTAAAACAAAATATATGTTATAAAAGAAGAAGAGAAAGGGGAGTTCTAAGCAACCTTAACTTCATTAAATTATTAAATTCAATATAAGTATTTACTGTTGGTTAATTTTATTTACAAAATTGTCTAGACGTGTTTAAGTTGTTGAGTTTTTCAACGACTCTCATACTTAATGTATTTAAAATACATTCTAATTCGATATGAGATTAAATGTAATTTTAATGAAGATGTTTGTTGGATGAAATATGTCATCACCATGTGAGGTCCGCCACGATGCTCATGTTAAGAAACTACGCGTATTATAATACAAAATTACATGCTCGGTTTCTTTAATTAACAGTTTAAGATTCGTTACGTAATGACATGTTTGTTTAATATTTCGTTTACTGTCTTGTTTAATATTCCACAGTCAAAAAATATCTTACCTTGCACAATTCGGTTTTTTTTTTAACTTCTTATTATTAAAAGACTGTAATTTTCTGCTTGTCATTTACTAACGGTTTCATAATTAATAGCCAGTAAAGTTACAATACCAGTTGAAATTTGATACTATTTTTATTTATGGGTTACAAACGGTGAACGAAATGACGGCGGAATTATAGGCGTGGTATTTTTTTCCTATGCAATTTTATACGTATTAGAGAGATTGTAGTCATTTAATCAATCCTCTATTTTTCTTATATAACTTTTTCTTTAATAAAAAATAGAAAGAATTCACAGTTATCTGTTTATATGTAAAAGGGAACAGGCTTTAAAATTGATTAATGAGTAAAATATAGTTGGGGAACAATTTAAAGAAATGTGGTTTTAATTGAAATTGCATTCCTGAAAAATATTAGGGTCAGTCTTAAACGATTAAAATGTCACTCGTTCGTTTTAAAATCACTTCTACCACATGTGAAGTTACAGTTAGAGAAGCCACTTTGAATTTTTTTAAATTAACAAATTGATAGTATCTCAAGCAATTAGTAACTAATATTGTAGTAAAAGCTGCAGCAGGAAGTTGTTGCAACTAACTTCGAAATAACTACTTATTTACATTTAACAATTAAAATAAATATTAGTACTTTAATGCCTCATGCCCATACGATCAAAATAACCTTTAAGTATACTTATTTACACGATAAAATGTTTATTAATTGCGTTGGTATAAAATGGGCAATAACAATATGTTTATAGAATAAACCGACGTAAAAACTGACGCGGTAGCTCAAGCCATAAAATTGACAGGTAATAATTTTGTGTGTAATTTGTAAATATAATTAAAGTAGATTTGTATAATTAATTAATTAATTAACTGCGCTTTAACGATCGCACTCGGGACATTCGAGTGGTAAAGGTTTCATAATTAATAAATGAAAAGTAATAAATGTTGCTAGGTGTGATTTGAGTTTCATTTTGAAAAAATATATATACACGTGAGAAAACAACAAATTTTAAAAATCATGGAATTCAAAAGAATACGCGATTTCTACCATGAATAAAAAGACTTATCAAGTAAGTAGATAATATTCTTCTTCTAATAAACTCATTGCTGGGTTATGTAACTTTAAAATTTTTATATAACATCAGGATTGTATAGAATTCACTACTAAATTCGTTTATTCATACTACATACAGTGTGTATTGTTATAAACCAAAACATATAATTCTTATTGTAACTGGAAATTAAAAAACACAGACAACAATTTATTAAATATACATTTTTTCGAGTTACTTGAAGCAGAGTAAAGTGGAGAATCAGAGTGTTGTACGGTGTCCTGATTTTACTTATAAAAATTGTTCAATAAATAGTTTTATGTTATTTCTTCAAGAAATGCAGCAAAGAAAGTTATCGAAACAAGTAATGTTGAGAAGAATGAATTCAATTTTAATTCTATTTTCCTGAAAAGTACGCTTTTAAACATCGGTAAATATTATCAGACCTTTCTTTTAACATTCTCTAAACATTGTTGAAAGAGAATATTTCACTAATCCTCTTTACCTCTTCCTTGAGATTTTCTGCACAAGCAAAGGAAGCCATTTTATGGAATCTATTTTTAAGATTCGTTTACCCCAAAATAAACAGAGTATTTCCCAAAAATAAAAAATAAAGTTATTCGAATATTTCGCAGAATCACGGCTAGAAATTGATAATTATTTATAACATAAAAAGTAGTTCCTATTACAATTCCAAATTTAAAAGAAAGAATTATAACGAAATATGAACATTACATAAAAGATGCTTACGATGCAGCGATTTAAAAATCTGTGTAAGATTCTCTCTTTGGCGTTTTGAAGGAATCAACGATTCTTTATTTTAGTACTTCACTGTTGTTTGCATTAACTATTTTTCTATTGCTTCAAGGTATTTGTGTCCTACAATAAATAAGGTGGAAAGAGTAAGTAAATGCAAATAAATTTCGTTTTAGGAATTACCGCGAGAAAAGAAAGTTTCAAACATAATAATGACGATATTTAAATAGATTTAAAATAGTAGTAAAAATTTTATTATGATTTGCGTAAGTCATAAAGAAATTTCTCTTTTTGATAAAGCAGCAACACGCAGTTTTATGTAGGTATGTATTTATATGCATACATACAACTCCTGATGGCATTTAATAGTTTGCAAAATGGTTATAGTTCAGTGACGATGGTCTCTAAGACAATGGTACAATAAATTGCACTCTCATTGGCATTTCCATGCTCGCGCTTTAAATCATAGAAAATAATGCATCCGCTGAACTTTACGCAGAAAATTGTGACGTAGACCACAAACTTACCTGCGCCGCTTATAGATAAAAGGATAATCGACTAAGAAATTGATATTTTAATGCGGAGCGATAATACAATTGATTCCATTTCGCGTTCGCCGAGAATTAAATTAAAGACTGGCATTATGTGTTCGGAAAATGACTTGGGTTCAGATTAAATTATTTTCAAATTGTAATTATGTGATTGTAATATTTATAACAAACGCACGATTCGTACATTAATAATAGCTCTATACCCACAAAAAAAAATTGAAACTCAATTATATTTTAATTACATCTATTGTTATGAATATTAAATATTTGCGTAGTTTTTTTGTTATCCTTGTGTGGATTAGCTTGCTCTATTTTCTATGTATACAAGTCTGCTTTGGCTACTGATGCGATAAATTTCGTTATTTATTACGTGTGTGATTCGAAACGTTATTTTTTAATTAAATAACAAAGACAGGTCTTTTGTTGTACTTTATAAAGCGCGTCATGTAGTGCCAGGATAACAAATCCTTCTGCGTTCATTTAAACCGATACACCTGTAATACGTACAATTGTTCCTTTATTGCTGCTCGAGTGATATCTATTTTCCTGAACCTTACTGTATATACCATATGTTTCATTTGAACTTGAAAACATACGCGCAAGTTTCGGTGAAACAGGCGGTATATATACTTACGTAAGGTAGTATGGGTATATGTAAAAAAAGTTGAAGTAAAAAAAGTTTAAAAGAGCTAATCGAATTGCAATTAACTTTATCAAAACATCGATGATTAAGCTAGAATATGATTTTTTCAACCTGATAATTGGACGGAATCAAATTCCTGGTGAACATGCACACTGTGAGTTCATAAATTATTTGGAAGATTACGCCAACGTAAGGATCTATTAACGCGATAAACTGCTCGAGCTTTAATTAAGTTTTTATTCGATCGACGCCATAACTTTCCCAAACTTCGCCCGATTATTTATGCGTTGCTGAGGTCAATTTAAAACGACTGGATTCTTCAGACACGACCTACATACGTACGCTCGTTTTGCCCCTGTCTGTACATACAAAGAAATATTAGCTTGCAATTTTGAATGAATCAAGAAATATGTGTGTCAGTTATTAAGCTCGTAAGTGAATTTAATTTTTGTTTCTTTTTCTTGTAGACTGGAATCGAATTAATAAGCATAATTAAAGAAATTAAGATTCCAAATACTCTTGAGCCGACTTTAAAATTCGCTGGCGTTTCACTTAGGTATTTATATAATTTAAATACTTCTTGTGAGAATGATAAAATAAAGCGAGCCTCGTTAATATAATTCTGTAATTTGTTGTGTAACTCGTTGGTTAAGTTAAGTATCGTGAGTAAAGAGCGTAATCAGGCGATTAATAATTATTTTAAAGCAACTCGATAGTTTATCTGTTATACGCATTGAATATTCTCAGCAGAAAGTATTACGTTGTACACCACCTGGCCCCATCGTATTTATCTGCTAATTAATCACCGACTACACAATTACGACAGGAACAATTTAATTAACTCATAAATACAAACGGAATGCGGCGTCGGGCGGTATATAAATAAATTTCGCATGAGTATCCAAATGATACGCAAATAAATCGGCGAAAACAAGCAGAAAGTGTCGACCGTTGACACTTACACATTCGACGACAACAGAAACTCGGTAAAGAAGACGCATAGTATAAGAGTGTTCGCAGGTAAAACACCTTAATATTTACGATCCGGGGTCATATCGGCCTGACACTTCGACTAATGGCTCCCCGAACTCGTTAGGCTTTATTACTCGGGATGTTCGAAATTAAACCGCTCTAAACTTGAAGTATTGTGGCCTTAAGTTTCGAATCGTGTTCGATAAAAATAAATATGGGCCTTATAAAGATATCTTTGCGAATAAAGTTATAAATCGATGAAAACGACCGAAGTCTGCTTTTAACCAGTAATTTTCTGGAGACGAAAAGTAAGCATACGGTTAAAATAAAGAAACAAGGAATTCTAATTAGATTCTGATTGTTCTACTGTATATAAACGTAAACGCTTTGACTGTTAAAAGCAACATTCACTTTTCTTTCCTCTTAACTCATGCAGCAGTGAAAACTTGTTATTTTCTGAATTTATTCTAAAAACGATAAATTATTTTAATTTTATACATAAGAGTTTCAGAAACATTTCTATTATATTTAATTTATCAACGACTGTAGTTAATGCTAAGCATGTTTGCCTTGTAAACGCATGTATATTATGAGCTAGTAAAAAAATTAATAATACGTGTAATGTTTCTAAAACTGTTATAATGATTTTGTAATTTATGTTCAGAATTTCGTGTTGCGTCTAAAATAAATAATAATTAATTAATCACAATATACTTAAAGAAGTGCTAAACAAGAAAAAAAGCTAATTTATGTATTATTACTTAAAAAACATCGTGTTGTGCAGAACAAGATATTCTTAATTAAATTAAATGCTTTTCTCATAATTCATAATAATGTGATTGTATTTTTTTTTAAAGTGAATTTACTTTTCAACATTTGTAAGTTTAGTGTAAGAATAACTTGTTATTTATGTAGTATATAACTAATTTATAAACAAATATATTTAATAATAATGATAACATCGTTTTGAAACGTCACGTATCAAGAATACAAGAGACACGTAGTAAAGGTCAAAGAGACGCAAAAGGGGAGGATTTCGGAAGTAGATTTTCATACAAACCAGAAATTATTCTACAAAACATTAGAAAATCTAAGATATGAGAGCAAGAAAGAAGCACTAGACAAATTAAGGATGAAGATGGAATAGTTTTAACAACTAAGGAAGAAATAATAGATAGATAGAGAAGATATTTTGAAAATCTGTTGAACAAAAAAAAAACAATGAAGGAAATTATGAAATAGAATAAAACATAGAAGAAAAACATCAATTAAGAGAACACATACATACATACAGTGAGAGTGTAAAGTTTGGAATAATCTGTATAAAGCGTAAATTATTGATTTTTAAGAAAATTCCAAAAACAGTAATTTTTTTGATTTAAATTTCGCGTTCTTTGGCATTGCACCTAAGATTGCAGATAAGAGTGATGTCGTCACTGATATTTTTTTTAAATGAGAACCCCCAAGTTTGAGTTGATATTTCGAATTTCGATAGCCCCCGTGACTGTCAAAACGTTGCTATGAAAATTTTGACCTCTTTCATAAGAAAATTTTTGAGAAAATTAATAATGAAAACTGAAAAGCAGAGTTTTAATTTTAACGGTTTTAAATGCATTTCACTTAAAAAGTAAGTAAACTTAGGATATAAAACATCGTAAATGAATAAAATTATATCAGATTAAATGTTCAAAATGTCTGCCACCAACTTCTTGGCAATATACCAGTCCAGTCTAGCTTGAAACTCTTGCAGAACATTGCGAATAGTTTCGGGCTGTATAAATTATTGAGCTTTTCTTTGTACACCTGACTCTTAACAAATCCTCAGAGGAGAAACGGTGTCAGATCGGGAAATCTGGCAGGCCATTCCACTGGACCTCGTCTTCCAATCCACCGATTAGGAAACACATTGTTTAAATATTCTCGCATGGATCTTGCATAATATTGGTGGTGCTCCATTCTGCTGATACCTACAACTACTTAATCAGCCTGATAGCAATTTTTATGTATAGCTGAATTCATTGCTCAGTGATTTTTCACATTTTTCATAGAGATTTGAGTCAAATATCTATCACCACTTATTGAGATTATTTTCTACTGGAGATCCTGAAGAAGCTGACGGACATTTTGAACATTTAATTTGATTTAATTTTATTCATTTACGATGTTCTATATCCTAAGTTTACTTATTTGTTAATTGAAATGCATTTAATACCGTTAAAATAAAAACTCTGCTTTTCAGTTTTCATTGCTAATTTTCTCAAAATTTTTCTTATGAAAGAGGTCAACACTTTAGCAAATAGCATCGTTTTGACAGTCACGAAGGCTATCGAAATATCAACTCAAACTTGGAGGTTGTAATTAAAAAAAAATGTCAGTGATGTCATCACTCTTATCTGTGACACTCTGTACATTCAGGTGTAATGCCAAAGAACGCGCAATTTAAATCAAAAATTGACCTGTTTTTGGAATTTTCTTAAAAATCAATAATTTGCGCTTTACTGATTATTCCAAACTTTACACTCCCACTGTATATGAAAACATCAAAGATACTATATATTAAAATTCTCAAAAAGGGAAAGAATGTAACATGAAAAACATGGGCGGAAGAGGGAACCAAATGCTAACAAAAATTTGTAATAAGGCCTGGGAGGTAGGTGTTATTGTACCAATTTACAAAAAAAAGGAGACAGAAGGGACTGTAATAACTAACTACCGTGGAATTACATTGCTTAGCACAGCATAAAAGGTATATGAGCGAATCCTGGAAACAAAATTGACACGGATGGAACAATCTCAAAGTGGCTTTCGAAAGGATAGAAGTGTACAAGATCATATATCCACAACTAAGCAAATGACAGAATAAATAAGAAATACAAAAGTAAGGATTGATCAAGCCTTTCTTGATGTGGAGAAAGCATTTGGCAGACTACCAAGTTTATCTTGGTAAAAAGAAATAGATAATAAATTTAACGCGAACAACATTGAGCACATACAGAAATGAAAGAAATATTGTAAGAATAGACAATAAACTACCTGTGATGTTAATGAAGGTATAAGGCATGGAGACGCATTAAGCCCAACGTTATCTAACCTGGTTATTGATGATGTAATAAAAGAAACAAGAAACAGGACAACTAAGCTATATGTGGGACACAGAAACTTATAACTAGTCTGGATAAGAGAACGTCCTTTTGCTTGTTATATTTACAAAGAACGAAGGAGAACTGATAAAAATTTAGACAATTGAAATCAAAAGCTAGTAGAGAAGAAAAGATAAATTGAAATTTGTGGTTAGTGGATCGAGCTAAATGGAAAGAAAGTAGAACAAGTAGACAACTTCAAATATCTGGGACTGCAGTTATATAACAAGAGAAACGATGAAACAGAAATAAATGTCAAAGTCGAGAATGCAACTAAGGAGCCCCAGAAATAGTTTCTTGGGGAAGAAGGAAGTCTCAACCAAAACAAAAACGAGTATATACAAGAACAAGATGCAAAGCATAGAAATGAAGTATCTAAAAACAATGTTGTGAGTCATAAGAAGAGTCCGTATATGAAGGGTGTCAGGGGAAAGCAGAGTAAATTCACTTTTATTCGAAATTGAGGTATTGGCGCCATCAAGTGGAGCTTGAAGAGAGCTTTCGAACGGTAGTATCATTGAAGAGAGGAAACGAGGTTGGTCGTAGGAAAAATAATAGTTTGAAAAAGTAATGAAAGGAGAAAACAAGGTGATATCCAGTGAAAACGGGAGTAAACGAGCATGTCCAGCCTGTGACTCGTTTGGCTGGCTCAGTCTTAGAGGTGACCTTCCTGGTGAGGTTGTAATTATGGGCGTAGTATTTATTACAATAATAATAGAATCTTGACTTCAAACTATGTTTTTAGTTTTCCGAAAATTTCATGTAATGAACTTGCCCTATTTTCCCACAACACCCTTCATATGAAAGGACAGCATCAGAAAACAACTAAAGATGCAACCAATAATAAAGAGGATAGAGGATGGGCAATTCCGATGCTTTTAGTCGAATGAATGAGGAGAGACCAGTTAAAAGAGTGAGGGAAAACAAAAAGCAGGAAAAAATAAACGAAGATAATGTGGAACCAAAACATGGAAAAGTTAATACAAGAGAGAAGGATCACAGTGGTCCAGGCATCGACCATGGCGAAAGATAAGAAGGAATGAAGACGGTTTATTTATTATAAGGAATGAAATTTAGGAAATAGAAATGTAATGAATGAAAGGAAAAGGCCTTACACCTTAAGGTAAAAAGGCTCCGGAAATTTTATTATTTAAAATTGCTAGTGTTTTTTTTTAAATAATTCATATACTTTTTTCGTTGTTTAATTTGATTGAATTATCATACCTAACTTGTTTCGCAAAGTGTTAACGATTAATAAAGATATTAAATTTTTACTGTGCACTATAATTTGCATTAAAAATGTGTATACGAGTATTGGGTTTACACTTAATAAAAGTTAAGTAAAAAAAGATATTAAAGTGCTAATCAGGTTTTCGTTCCATACGTATGCACATTTGTTTTCACACAAATCATTACTGAAATTAATAATGCATGATTGCTTCGGAAAAAGAGTTCGGGGATTAATTAAAGGTTCATTAATCATAAATCAAATTCATTAGCGCGTTCGATAATGTTCCATAATCGAACTCTCATTTATTTGATTATTTTACTATCATCATTTATCATAGCATGCTTATTAACCCGTCTCTGACGTTTCTACAAATTATAACTTTTGTATAATGTGAATAGCGTGTGGTTAAATCGTTATACAAACCGCAAAAAACACGTGTAAAACTGGTCCGGAGAAATAATTCGATAATCACCGCCAAGGATCCGAATTAATTTGTTGTTTATTTATGCCAAATATTTGTAACATTTTTCAACGTCTATAATTTGTAACGTTACCGTTACGCTGTCGTAAGAGCGAACGATTCTTTTTTAATTCCACTTCGAACAATAATAGAATTCTCTTACCTGTCGATGTGGAATTTAAGAGTATTTAACCGATTGTTTTAAGATATCCCTGGATATTTAAGGCCGGAAACAGGGTATCTTTTGTCTCTAATTGACACATCCAGTGCCTGAACACGGCCGTCGAGATATCTGATATTTAACATTACTTAAGTTATTTTTCTATTTTGTTCTGCAAGTAGGTATCCTTAAATGGTACAGCTGTAAAACCAGCAAGTCAAAGCATCTCTTTCATATAATTAAAACCGTTGCGGATAAATTCATTTGCCTGAATGTTATTAATTAATTAATGCTTAAGTTCACCTCGGCGAAAAAAGAAACTGTTTCTAAGATGATGTTGCTTTGTGAAATAATCGCAACCTACGCACTTCCTGTATGTTGTACATCTGTGAAAGCAACAGTATTTATCACAAAGGAGTTTAATTAAATGGACGTTGAATGAAACTACAGTGAGATCTAACATTGTAGCATTGTTATTGCATACAGTTTTGGATAATTAATTTTTGAGAATGAATAATGCATACTTGAACCACGTCAACGTGAAACGTTTAACATTGAATAACTTTGAATAATTATTAAAATTATTTTTTTGAGAATGAATAATGCGCACTTGACCAAGATTTTATTTATTTTTTATTAAACCTAAGCTTCAGAAAATAGAGAGGGATAAAGGAGAAAAATAAAGTATTTGGGAGAGGAGTCATTTTATTGAAAGAAGAGAAGGGGAAAAATGAAGATTTTCATCAAATAATGAAGTTGAGGAACTAAACAAAAAAACCAACAATCACAAGGTACATTGGGCAAGATGATGATTGAGTCACATCTGAAGAAAGTGTAGAAAATAGTAGAAGGCAAGGGTGGAATAATAGCAATTCTGAACGGGATGGGGATATAAAATAGAAATAGAATAAACTGGAGAAGAATTATTCAATTTAAAATATAATGTTCTGTAACATTCTTTGCTCTAGGAATAATTTGCGCAATAATGGGTCTTTTGCTGAAAAATGTTAAGTTCTGACATTTGGAAGCTGAAATAAATCGCACGCTCTCTCTATTTAATTTATGCGACATGAACTATCACGCTCGTTTTTAATTAATTTATTATTTTTGCTTGATACATTGCGATACATTAAGGTAGGAGTTGCACAGTCATGGTTTTCTTGTTATACTTCAAGCCAGCATTAATTTTATTATTATAAAGAAAAAAAAATCAGGATTTTCTTAGAGTTTTGAAATAGTTTCTAGGTTTGTGTATAATAAATAATATTAATACCTAAGTTTCACAGTGTTGTAGCTTAGTAGTTAGAAGATTTGTTAACACATATAAAAGCATCGACCGTATAAGGCAAATATCTGGGCTCGCGTAAATACTCTTTTATTTTTATGCCATCTACTTAACGACCATTTTTCGCACGCACACACGTAATTTATATCAGATATTTACATTTTTTATTCTAAATGAATTACCTCTCAGGGGCATCGTTAGGTGTAATTATGAAATTATTTTTTCCAGCTTAAAGGTTCGCGCTTCGAATACCAGTTCACTTTTTGCATAAATTCATGAAATTAATTGAGATATTGCGCAAGAGAATTCATCGTGTTAATGTCTAGTTAGTTAGTTATCTACCTATTCGAATGTTTTCACGTACACGGTTGTAATTGAGGTCAAATTCTTTCTCTACATCCCGCATTACACTGAACATACAGTAGATATAATTTTTAAATATCTAAAGCAAGGAAGAAAACGTTACTCATCAGTTTACTTTTTTTTATGTATCTATATAAATTTACCAAAACATATCTTTTAGTATGTGCTGCAAATAACTAAATAACATTTTACAAGTAGTTATCAAGTAAATTCCGTCTTAAAGTGTTTAATGAAGTAAGCACTCAATTTAACATACGTATATGGAATTCATTGATATGAGTTACATTTTAATAAACCGCCATTTCAAAGCCAAGCATGTTATGATCGGCTAAGTGCGAAATAATTGCGGGATCATATTAGCCGGCGTTGAGTTATAATAACCGAGATTGACAGACTGTTATTTACGATTAAAAGGCAAGAACGCATACCTGAGCTTTTCGTGTTCGTTTTGGCGCAGCTTTATGCGCCCCCCCCCTGTGTAATGCAGAGCTAATATTTATGGTTCCAAGTTATTTGAATAATGCCTTACTATTTTAATTATGCGGACGTACAAGTTAACTACCTGTATACCGTGCGTTTACTGCAAACTACTCCGGTGATTAATGTAATACTTAACGTGATCATCATTTACACATACCAACCATGTCAAAAATGGGAAACGCAATCTTGGACATGGGTATTCAGTTACAGTCGCGGAAAGCAAAAAGTGAAGCATAATTTTTATTTGATACCTTATGGAGACCATAGACGTGGCGATATTTGGGCGATTCGATTGACAGCAATCATGTCGGGCCCAGTAATTTTTGTCGTAAGCATTTTATTCTGACGATTTTCGGGCGATTAAATTGCGGTAACCAGATCGCCCGAATATCGCCACGTCTGTGACCTCCATAAGAAGGAGAATTAAGACATACAAGATAATCTCCTTTTTTTGTGAGCGTCTTATAAAAAACTAATTAAAGGATATACTATTTTTAATGAATGCTTCCTCTCGACTGAAACAACAAAGGTGATTTAAACAGCAATAATCAGTAACACGCGCGGAGCCGGAAAAAAAAATCTAGTGGAAAAAATATTTAATTGGATCTCTCCATTGAAGTACGCTTCCATATACATATATAGCAAAATCTACTTACAGTTAATTTGAGTGAGTTGGTGCTGGCCAGCGGCATATGTGATGTGAGATGACAGGAAGATAATATGTAGATAAAAGATATCAGCTTACTAACTAGCAACGGTCCGTGCAGCGTCTGAATACAAAGCAGAAGTGACTTATGTTACTGGAGCTCGTTGCATGTATTTACTGCGGTGAATTCCTAATATTAATTTCCGACGTTACGAAATTCCTTTTCCATATTTTGCCTCAGAGGTAATCAAATTTTTTTGGCCACTACAGGATACGATTATAGTGGGAGGTTTCTCGCTCGCCACTGATTGACATTATTTGCGACAGATACGGAAGTAAATACCGATCTTATCAGCAAGTCCACTTCAATTCAAATATTCTCTTTGCGCGTAAAATGCTACTGCGGCGCAAGATATGAAATAGTTCTGGCCATTTGTTAATATAAATTCCGATCGCTTTTTATGTCTGTTATTTTGCGGAATGTTGTCTCGAAGTGTGGGTGTAATTTCAATTTAGGTTTTGTGATATGACAAGGCTTTAGAAATATAAATTAATATATACAATAATAGTTTCCAATATCCTAGAGCCAGCAATTTATTTGAACTTATACCGCCCCTTGATGATCACTATACCATACGCTCAAACAAAGTTCACCAAGTGATTTAAAAATGTTATAACAAGCGACGTTCATCATTAGTGAGACAACCGCGAGCACGGCGAAGAAGTGTTCGAATTAGCATGTCGCGATTAGCACGGTTACTGTCGGCGGCGAGGCGTTGTGTATACTCAGTGTTTTGTCATTAAATGTGGTTTTGGGCACTATTTGGTTCATGTTTATTCTTACAGATGTGCACTATTAATTCTTGTCCGATTTTCAACAGCGTTTTTCTCGACTGTAAATTCGCGATGCTCCCACATACATCAAGACCATTTATTACCTCAAACTTCTGCTTTATTCTCAACTTGTTAGTGTTTCTTAAAACTTAAATTAATTATCTAAAAGTATTTGGCATTGGCTTTTTAAGAAACTGTTATATCGTGTAGCTAATCACAATTAAAATTCCGATAATAAAGTCGTTTTTCCGCTAGTCAGTCAGCAACGTGAGTACTATAGTGCCACGTACCATTCATAAAGTACGAAGTCGAGTGAATAAGTTAGCCGGGATTAGTTTACAAATAGATTTATTCTACGACCGGGATCGACAACTATAGAAATCGTATCCGTGCGCATAAAGTACCTTGCCACCTACTTTTAAAATCGTCGTTAAAAATTACGTCATCTGGCGGTTTGACCATTATTCAATTTGCATTCTGAGGAAAAAATGAAAATTCTGAAGAGGACATTTCTAATTTATGGTTCGATGTGAAGAGTTGACACTTGAACACTTGTACTTGTACATACACATAGTATTACCAAGAATAAGGGATGTTATGCATGGGCGTTAGGGGGTTTCGTTAAAAAAACCTAATAACATGCGTTAGTCCATTGTCTATGTTGTGCGGAACCTGCGGTAATTTGCATGTTCGGTGCACTCTGGACGTGTTGGAGTTCATTGAGACACCCACATCCATTGTGTAAAGCGGTAATAATAAGTTTCATGCGAGCACAATTGATTCTGTGTAACACGTGCACGATGATATATTAGAATATCCTTAAATAATGATAGTATTGTATAAATAGACGGGGATCTGTCAGTTCTCTCGGCGCACGTACGAACTATCCTCTTCCTCCAACTTCTCCCTGCCTGCTTGCCGTGGATGAGAGAAGAGAGACTGTGGCGAAGTGGAATTACACGAGGGATCTCGACAGAAACTTGTAGAAAGTGCGTAGGATTTGGCTCGAAGCGAGAAACACGTGCTCTTTTTAATAGTCGAGATGGTGGTTTCTTTTTTGTTCTGTTTGTAATGTACTTAATCGACCCACGGTTTTCGTTACCTTGTTTATGGACTTCTGATATGATATCTTTTAGCTGCAAAACAAATATTATGCTTTGCATACATATATTGCTTTAAGTAAATAGATGCATAGAAAGTTTGCAAAACCGTGTGTTGTTAAATTTCAACATCTCACTAAGTAAGCATATCAAGAAGGTTCTAAAACAGTATTTGATATAATATTTAGCGTTTGAAGTGTTATGAGTTTAATGCTATCATCTATACATACTTATATTAACGGCTATTTTCAAGATAATATACAGATTCGGTAAATGTTCAACTGGACATTCTGTTATAATGCGTGCGACAAGGAACGCACTAGAAAAATAAAGAGAAAACTTTGACTAAACACGACCACTTGTTTTTGATGCCGGCCACGGCCCATCTAGCCGGGCCATTACAATTAGCTCTCCGCGAACCGAATCGAAGCAAACTTGCTATGTCCAGTACACAAATTTCCGAATCTGTATACTGATTGCTTAAGAAAAAAAAATTGCGAGCCTCGCATGATACGTTTTTCTTTGTAAACAGAAGGGAGTCACCGGATCATACATACATTTCTGAAACAATTTGAAACAGGCTGTATACAATATGCATATAAACGTAATAAATATTATTATTATTATTAATTAATTACGAAGTTGATTCGTTTAATATAGTTACATACATGTATCTACTATAGATGCTAATTTTATAGTTGTTCTCATGGTCTTACAATGTTGCAAAAATTTAATAAATTAGTTTTTTCCATCACTGTTTATTGACATGCTTAATTATTATTTTTTTTTATAATAACATATTGGTACGATTAACCTATGAACTTGCCCATGCATTCATATATCCCAGTCGTGAATAAATCAAACGTCTAATCATCATTTCGCAAACATATTTATTTTTATTTGATCTCTGGGAGATGGAAAACCACAAATCGCCGCCCGTGCAGTTAATACACGCATTAAATAATAGATTTATTTGTTTTCATGCGGCATATGTGAATCTGCCACATCAATAACCTTTGCCTTAATGAATGAATTACAGCCTGACCATTACTAACTCATTTAAATAACTATTTATAAAAGCTAAAAAATATGAATGAACGGGATAGTTGCGTTCGTGTACGTATGGGAAATAAATCATGGCCTTCAGACGTCGTGTACATAATATAAAAAGGTGTAGGTGAACACGTATGTGCATGCTGGCAAACTCAGAAAATTATAATGTACCTACGAATTTGGGTTACACACTAGGAATAAATAAATGTAATGTGTGTGAATTGTTTCTTTTTACGGCGTGGTTTTTTTCGTGTTTATGACATTTTAATGTAATAAATTTGACGGATAAAAATCTTTGCTTTTTTTGAATAACGGGTTTCATATTTTATGCGTGTTTTTTTTGGCGCGCCTGCAGTAAAATATGATCATCGTTAAAGCTACGTGTGAATAAATAATTTTATGTTGATGTACGAGTACTATTTTTTATATAAAATGAAGAGGAGAAAAAAATTCAGATGATACCCATCCCAGTTGAAACATTGGAAAGCAGAAAGAGAAGCAATTACATCACCATGAAGAGAAGAAAGAGATCGCCATCTCATTTGGAGCTTTAAGGGTATGATGAAATGTTCAGTAACATTCAAAGAGAAGAGGGAAAACAAATTATCAAAACTCAATGTAAAAGATGGATGGGTCACGTATGTGAACCTGTAAGAGTCCAATAACTCGACCAACCAAAAGGACATCTAATGGTGGGACCAAATGGAGAATGGTTTGTAAAGTATGGAAGGAACGAAAGGGAAGAGGAAGACCGGAAATAGAAAATCATGGAGGAAAAAACACAAGGAACTCTAACCGACAAAAAAAACATACTAAGGAAACGTGAACTAATCTACCAGAAAAATCAGATACAAAGAGTTTCGAAAATGGAGCGACTAAAAATCCGAAAAAGACTTGTTATGTGTACGTATAAATTACTTCCCTAGGGAAAGAAGAAAGAGATTGACTATCCCATTTGAAGCTTCATAGGTTTGATTAACATCTAGTTCTTCTTCTTCTTCTTCTTCTTCTTCAATACCATTCACTGTTTCCTTTTTCTGTTTCATTGATTTATAATTCCACCATTGGTTCGTAATTCCACCTATTTACTTCTCACAAAGGAAACGTCATTGTATTTTTTATTGAGAAATCTTTGTTGGCTGTCTCTTTTTACTCAGACATGAAATTGGGTTACAGTTTAGACCTTTTGGTTTGATAAAAATTTAATTATCTTTTCGAATATCATACGTTTAGGTTGTTTTGCCCAATTAGTAAAAGTTTTCGAAGTAAAAGTGAAATAAGTTTTCTCTTACAAAATTGGCTTAAATTCAGACTTGCTATTACACAACTGTTGCATGTAAGAAGTACCTAAATACTTTTAACCAAATAAATTTAACTTGTAGGGGGTATTAAATCAACTCAGACTCCTTTTACAAAAATAAATAATAAAAATATACCTGTTGGCACTTTCATGTTTAATTTTTCGCCATTTATGGCAACATAAAGAGCAAGTCCCGTTATGCATTAAGATTTACGCATGTTAAAGTAATTAAAATTGCATTTTGCTTCGACCTTGCGGTCCAATTATCCCTGCAAACAACTTCGCGGCTCCATAAATAATATCCCGAGGTGAATCAAATTAAACAATTTACGTTTTCTCGCGCAAAAGCCGAAATTGCCTGATGGTAGAAATCGCGGGAACATTTTCGGAATCAATCACACACGGATTTCGTCGTGTAACACGCAGCGCTACATCTGACCTACACCTTAAGGCCAGACATCAACACACACACACAGGACTTTTACTCTCTCTCTGCTACAAGAAATTTTAAATTGATAAGGCCGATGGAACGGAAAACACCCATACGTACATACGTCCACGTGAAATAGAAGAAGAGGAACGATGAAACCTACTTCGGTGAATTTATGAATGATGGCTCGCTCAAATTCTTGTGTGTTCTCCGCTTTAATTTGTCTGCATTTCTTCTAGAAAGTTTGTTTATTGATTGCAGGTGTACTGAAAGCAACTCGTTCTGAAAAAAAAAAGAATTCAATGCGAGTCTCGTATACGAAATAAGTATTAATTAAATGGTCACGTGTACGCTGATCTTTATTATTCGTAATGGAATAATTTATGGACCTAGTTAGTTAAATGGTAATAATAATTTTCAAGCACATATCGCTTTCATGAGCACCAAATATATATCTAGAATGCAATAAAGAAGTTTCAAAATAGAGGACCTAGAAAATAATCTTGCGGAACACCTTCAAGCTTTTTTTTGTCTAACGGAGAACAATAATTGGACAGGCACAGGATCTATTTTACGAATCAAATTCAATTCAAAGAATACATTAATTCAACAGGAATCTGAGGCAAGAGAACTAAAAAAAATAATATAACTTCAAGTCTCATCAAAATTGCACACGGATAATAATTGTTCGGAAATCAACATTCAAGGCAAGACACATTCCATAGAAATTAACGGTTCATCATTGTTAGTTAAATTATTGATTAGCCAAATCAATTATATTCAACATGCCAAGGAATTTGTACTGTCCTGTATTCTCAGTAAGTACATATAACTAAGAAAGAATAGCAGTGGTTTCTTTTATGCCGCTTCTAAAACAGAAAACTTTTTTTATCATGCATCTAACGACACAGTGTTCTAAAAAGTTCAAGAACAAAAACCTTCATTTCATATTTGTTTTAAATAATTCTGTAGAAACTAATTTTATGGTAGTTTAGAATCAGATTAATCATAAAGCAAAAAGGTTTTTTTTACATAGGAACTTGACAGGGTCCCACGGCCTCCACAATTCCAAATCCGGCCCCCCCACCCCCTGCAAGTACATATGACTCTTATTTTATTCTTGTAAAACTATTTTAGTATCTAGCCACCGCAAAAAAGTGACATTAATTAATAACTCACGTCCTTGTCGGTTAACGATTTCGTGGTAGGTACTTTTTCTCTGGTCAGTGTGTTTGAGTGCTGAACCGGAAAAATATATAAAATATAGAAAAGACATTTCGAAAGAAAAGAAAGAGTTAAAGAGGGTTTGCTGTAATTAATTTAGTTGGAAGTGGAAGGGGGGAGGAAAAGGCCGACGAATCGATTTTTCACCCCGGAATTACTTGAACCACGCAAACGTCCTGCGCTCCCTTACAATATGGTTGAATAGAATAAATCTGCGCAAGTCAAAATGGAAATCTCTTGGTGTTTTACATGCGCACTGTATTTTATTCATCATGGGCGTCGTCCATTTTCTATCGTCCTTCTTTTATGTACATCGCCAAGAATGTTCGTAAAGAACAAAGATGGTCTTTACTCGAAAAAAATCTACGTTACGTTACATACATACATTTTAAATATGTACAAGATGGTAGGAGTATAAAAAATTTGCAAATATTTGACGATTTATTTCATTTGCTAAATTTTGTTGAATTACGATTGTTAATTACATATTCTTATATTCGTCTTCATTTCAGTTATACTTGAACTACTTTCAAATTTGATTTTGCTCAATTTTGTTTAATTTTGTTTCTTTTTTTCCCTTTTTGTTTTGCCTCAGTCTTCTTTTTTATTGCTTACAGATAGTTGTCCATGAATGGCATTTTTTCTTTTTAAAGATAATTGAGGTACATTAGATTCTTCTTGTGACTCAGTGACTATTAATTTTTTTTCAGTAATGTTGTAATTCACGCAGCGTATTACAAAATTGTAATGGAGATTTCATCATTTGTTCCATTCGACAATTAAAATTACGGTCAACATTAGATTCACTTATTTACTGCCCACATTCGATAATCCCCGGCAGTAATTACGGAATTTATCATTGAATAAAAACTGATATCGATAAATTACAGGTTTGCTTCGCGCAATAAATAAGCCATTATATGCATCAGTCACGGTACAAAAATCCACCGCTGCAGTATAAATAATAGATTAATAAATATTACAAATGCCAAATCGTTTCACTACACATACGTTATAAAAATGAAGGTGAACGAGGCAACATTTCAAAGTTTTTAATGTCGATTATTTCCAAGCATGTGAAATGTATTAGAGAAGTAAACAGCTTGTTCGCTGCTTAATAACTAATACGGTAATCTGTTATGTTGAATCGTTAATTTGTAAGTGAGAGCGAATATTCTTTCTAAGAAAAGAAAAAAAATATAACCACCTTTATCTATGTATGTTTACAAACATATACATATACATATTTCCTAACATTTTACATTTAAATTTAGATCGTTTAGTATTTACTTAACGAACATTGTTGTACTTGATTTTAATTTAAAAGTTAATAAAGTAATTAATTAAATTTCTTGGAAGCTTGTAATAGGCGTTCGATGGAATATGATAGTTCAAGGATAGTAGATTTTTGAAATTCCATCAGGTTTTTTTTTTTTAATAATTCTTTGTTACATATACATTCGCAAACGTCAAAAGAAATAAATAAAACAGGAAAAGCGTCGACCGGACAGATATATTCGTTTAATGTAAACGAGTAACAAGTTTTAAATTATATATTATTAAGCCTATTCTGAGAATACAACAATCGTGTATGGCCGCCTACATTAGTAAAAGTGCTGTGAGTTATTTAACCTATTGTTATTATGAACGAACATACGTTTGATTGTGCAACATCTTTAGCGCACATACAAAACATTATTAAATGAATGCGCGCGCTTAGAAAGGCCTCGGAAGAGTGATTGTAAATAATGAGCTTAATCGATCGAAACAGAAACAAGAAGGCGTTTACGAAGACATACGTTTTGCTTTCTTTTAAATAAAAGAAAACAAGTTAAACAAAACTGAATACGATTCGAAAATCATTCTCACTTTACTGAATAGTACTTATTACCTACATTATTTTTATTATTATTTAAAGTTATTAAAGTTTAGGTTTTTCATTCTTATTACATAAAAATATAATACGTATATAATATAATAATACGTGTATCATAATAGTAATTTGAAGTTATAGAAACTGACAGGCATCTAACAGCACTGGCGATAATTAATTGTATACAGTTATGTTAATCAAGATGAATCTGTAGTTATCAGTAATGAGTTTAATTAAGGCAACTCTATAATTTTTAGTAGGAATAATAAAACCCCAGTAGTACTCCAAGCTTAGTTAAATAAACAAAACGAAATCTAATTGGTTTCGAATACCGTTTTAATATAACTAATAGATGAAAGTCCTGATTTACATCATCGCTTATTAACAGTGTGTACATACAAACAACGTAAAATTTAAAACTAATGTACAACTAGATGCAAAACATTCAAACCACATGTTTCGATTACAAAATCTGATTTCAGCGAAGAGTGCGAACGTCTTACCTTTGATCATAATAGAGATTAATGCGGCATAATTATTAATTAAGCGGCATCGTCTAACATTTCCTCTTTTTTTCTTTAAAAGGAACATGTGTTTGAAATTAAAAGAGCAACAAGCTTCACGGTGTTCTGCAGCAATAATTTCTTGAGCATGTTCGGATTGATGTATCGGCGAGCAATTACTTTCTATTTAATTTAATCTCTCGCAATTTAAATCGGTTGTAATTCATTCGTCGTAATTAGTATAATAATTCACTTGAACCTGGTTAGTCACTGATTGGTAAATATTTTTATTACTTAATCACGATTCGGATGAACACCTGTTGGAGACTACTTCTGTGTATAAATGTTTGATAATAACAAACGTACTGTTATAACATAACATTGAGTGTGTATTTAGGAAGAGAGTCGAATTATCGAGAGACATCCTGTTGTACTAGGCAATTTATCATAAAAATTATCCCTCATTATTAGTGCGTAATCATTCTGTAGATTAAAAATCTAATCTTGAAACTGTAACTAATACGAGTTCTCTTTATTGCTGAGAGGCAATCACGTGGAAATGACGATGTGACTGATACGTGTAAGTTATGAATAATTTCGCGTAGATGGATGGCCCAATCTGTGCTCCTGGTGCGTCGAAGATGACTTCTCATCTTCTTTCATCAGATTAGAGTTAATACTTCTTAGTTCCCATTCCAGGAGCAGGCATCGGATTTGTACACTTATCTGATGGAATTAAATTAGACGTCTTATATTATTTATTTACCTGTGGATACATTTGTAAGATATTGGAAGCCAAAATACAACGGAGTTACGAGAAATTTACAGTGAATTATAAAGAAGAAAGAAAACTTTCTAAAACAAAGTGAACACCCACGATTAATTGGTACGTTTCAGAGAAACTTGAAGCCGGGTATCGAGTTGTATACCGCCTCATTTTTTATAATTGCTCCAATATTGCTAGAAAGTTTTCTATTAAAATATGTGTGCTGCGGTCGCATGAGCAGAAATGGGAATGCTGTGACATTACTATCTAGAATGAGCGGATTTTATCACTTGGACATGTGCCTGGCTGCAGAAAGTATCTCAATGTGTTTTACTTCTATTTAGAAAAAAAAATGCTACCTTAGCTTTCCCTATTGCAAAAAAAATGCAAAGTGAATGTATGAGACGAGACGTCTTGGAAATTTATTTTTAATTTCAAATTGTACTTCTTATAAATGATCTAATTCTGGATCTAACTAGAAAGAAACCCAATTGTAATATTCCGGAATTATCACGAACGCACGTAATTAATTAAAACGCATTAAAGATTAATTTATTCAACAGATAAGGTTGCGATTAATTTTCTAAACGTCACGTATACGCGCACATTTAATTTAATGGAACGGCCTTATTATTTATACGAGAATTATGGACGAGCGTCCATATTCCATATATTTTTTAAAAAGCGTGGAATGAAATAACGCTCGTAAATCAAAAGATCGATTGCGCAGTTTAAAATCTACAAGTATAAATAATAATATCCCACACAAATGTATTCAGGTACTAATTGGAGGGCAGAGTAATCAATGTAAAGAGTGATTTTTAGAGCTATTAAAATCTGAAGAACCGCAATGAATTATTGCCATCGTTGAGGTGTTGTGAAAAAAATGTTCTTAATTAACAATCACGTAGGTTTTATTGTCTTCGTTAACGATTTTATTGTTAATTGAAATAGGTCCCAAAATGGTAGGGTAACATTTAGCTTTACGAGTTTCACGGTTATTACATGATGATGCACCGCACGATAATAAGTATGATGTTATAATTTATTAAATTACAAAATCGCTTTTTTTTTTCTTGATCATCTATTGCGTGTTTCTAATTACATCACTGTTGTTAATCGCGTAGGACGGCCTAAATTTCAAAAGAAATTGCGTAACAAATTCGCCTTTATGTCTCGAATGAGCTTAAATATTAATATTAATCTTCATGTTGTAAATTGTTCGCGCCCGACGTTTACAACTCACGTGTAACAATGGCAAGGCGCTAATTTATGTCGAAACGTAATTATGCCCGAATATTCAGGAATTCATTCCAGGCAAAGGTGTTTTTGTTTAGTTGATTAAAACGAAAGTAGTAATTATTTCAGCTTCTAGAACACCGTTGATTCGAGGAATTTTCGGTCATTATAACCATGAGGAATCGAAAACAAAAGAGAAGCAGGCTTGAAAGTTTCCAATTCATTTAAATTGAAAACTATTTTCGTTTAATTGCACTCTCCAATTCGTTCGTTCTTAGTGACTGCCAATAACGTAAATACTGGGCAAAGCCAAAGAGAAAGAAAAGGTTTAAGGGTTCTATGTATGCATACCCATATTGGCGGCAATGGTTTCGGATTAACATACATAATTGTGGCTAACCACATAGTCTTGTTTCTTTATGCAGATTTAACAACGCGAAGTCATATAGCGCATTTAAAACTGCGCACATAAAATTTCATTACATCAGCTTCGCGTCGTCGAAGTAATTTTAGAGAAAACGAAGCATGTAAATGTGCGTACGAAACCACTATAACGATTTGTTCCATTTCGTAGATAAGGAAATAAAAAAGAATTTCCATGCTAAGAGGTGGGCGTTTAATTGGATTGCCTCGAAATTATCAAAGTAATTATTTAGGAATCGTCGAAGGTTGAGTTAATTATGGTACGTTAATTAAATATGCGTTAGATATCCTTTCGGATTAAATTCAATAACAAAATAGTCAAGCAAACAAGATGGTTGATCCGAAAATAGATACGCTTAAGAAAATTGCAACTATTTTCTTCATTTTACATTTGAGATTGAATTTCTTTGAGTAAACAAGTAACTTGGTGAATATTTGCAGTAATATTATAGGTCGATACTCTTTGGCCTTTTTTATCTGTTCTTCATTCCATGTTATTATCATTTGTTTGTATATTTGTAGCTTCCAATTATGATAAAATCTTTATAAACTTATAATTTACTGGTCCTTTTATTTTTGGTTCAGAAATAGAAACTGATTCATAATATAACAGAAACATGACATATTATTTGGGAAGTAAAAATAATTATAATAAAGACTAGATGAAAAAGTTAACAATAAAAGAAACATAGGTAGAAGAAAAAAAAAGAACAATCCAGTAGTAAAAACGTAGGTAGCTAGTATGTGTGTGTCTCAAGTTGTTATTTTTATCAGCGATCAGTAGATTTGCATGAATTTAATGGCAAGGCGCAAAAAGTGCACGTGTTATAACTAATAACGACAGTATTATACGTGTTTATCGCCCAAGAGTACAATGTTTTATGCCGTTTACTTCCAAAGATAATAAACTAAAACCGTTAATCTACAACAATACAAATACGGTCGGAGTGAAATACTCTTGCAAAAGTGTCAAACGACGCGATCGTGTTCTCCAACTCTATGCTCATGTAATGACCATAATCATGTCCTTTTTGCAAGGCAACGTATATACGTATCCCTTGTCACTCGTTTAAATCAAGCCCGGCCAACAAAGACGACGTTACCTGTCCGAAGCGAAAATTAATAAATCGATAAATAAAGCGTGGTCGCCTGACATCTTCTGCGGGAAAACAATGACGCCGTCCGCAAGAGTTATTGGTTATCCTGCGCATTTTTCTCGAAAAACCTGAAAATTTCACTTTCTCTTTGCTTCGTTAAGCACACACGTTGTGAAACTAAAATGATTGAGATTTCAAAACGCTACCTGGCGGGAGAGAGTCTGCACTGTATAAATCATGCAATTTTTTTCCAAATTTCCGTCAATCATTTCACCGCAAGTACTTACGACACTTATGCCCAATTGCACCGCATTTTTAATCATTGATTAAATTTAAGTCGTGTTTAGAATGTGATATTTAACGTAGATCCAGCATAATGTCAGACGCATTCTAACCGACACTTAAGTTGAAGTTTAAGTGTCAATTAGATTGCGATTGACATTATGATGTCATATATTCACGATTGTCACATTCTAAACACGTCTTAAATTTAATCAATGATTAAAAATGCGGTGCAATCAGGCATATGACTTTAAAACAGTAGCAGATATTGACACGTTATTTGCATTAGTAAGTACTAAGTAATTACGGCGCTGCAACTTTCAAATTCAAAGTGATTTATTGTTTAATTGCGGCTTTTCCATTTGTACTAACAGTTGCTAATTTAAAGATAACATCGAAGGCTGTAAAACACATTCGAAAGTAATCCTTTGGAGAATCGTTTAATGCAATTAATATTACGCTTTTTTTGTGATCAATTAGTTTTATTGGGACTTCTACATTGTATCTTCAAGTTAGTTGGTTGCTTCAACATCTTCTGAAAAAATGTCCGATATGAAACTAAATCAATAAAATTCTGATTGATTCAGTTTCCTCCAATCTGCTTTAGAAGAAGAAATATAAAAAGTTTTTAAAATTCAGTATTTAATAAACCCTGATTAAAAACACATATTTATTATTCTCTCATGTCATAACGTAATACTTTTGATATGTCACCTTTTTGTTTTAGAAAGGCGTGGGTGCCTCTAATCAGAAAATCTAGAACGTATTTTTTTTTCTCTCTGCTTATCTATTGCATTGCTATTTTCAGGGTTACAGCAGATGCTTGCTCAATTAATATTTGACTTGATATTAATAATAGGCAAAAAAAATACTGTTACATTCTCGCCTTTGTTGGCACTGAAAGGGAACAAGACCGGCAATTAAATAAGACAATGAAAGTGTTAGGATTGAAAAGGCAAGCGAGCATTCGTATTTGTATATTGTCATAAACCATTAGACCACATGGCGCGCGCGCTCCAAAAAAGAACAATTCATTCACACAGTCGAATAATTGAGCGTTCAGATAATAACTGGTTTCTCATTCATAACGATCACGAATGCGACGTCTATAATTTCAACTAAAAACACAGGTATGATATAGGTACAGATAAAAAAAATTATGAAAAAATCTACTAATAAAATAGTAAATTAGGAAGGAGTCCTAGGAAGGGTGTAAAAAATCCGGAACAAAATTCTTTCTCTTGTACTTCATCAAATTATACTATCAGAAATAGGAAAACAGTTTTGAATTAAATAATTTAACGAAATTGTTTTTGGCAAAACAGAAAAGAGACTCATCATTTTCTTAGTTTACGTTAACATGACCAACTAAAACAGAACCAACAACCATCATCATGCGAGCAATACAATAAACAATTGAGGATCAATAATTACAGGAGACTGAAGTACTGTAGAAGGTGACCTGAAGTGACTAAACTCTAACAAATGCTTCAGAAAAAGAACTAATGTAGACCAAAACCAACTCATAGAAAAGCTTTAGAAAAAGAACTAATGAAGATCACTAACAATTCATCTGATTTGTTAGATGCATTATGAATGATAATCAATACAAGAGCAAAAAAGAAAAATAGGCGAGAAAGATATAGGCAAATTGAAAGGGAAACAGGAGGAGAACCGTATAAGAACTGAACAAGTAAGGGAAAATTGAGGTAGATTTGGATACAGGCCAACGATGCCCAATTGTAAAGGTCTGAAATACATAAGAACAACAGAAAAAAGTACCTAAGAAGAATGAGAAAAAGAAGAAAGATGTACTTACTTACATAGTTAACTATTCGCAACTCCACAGTGTTTACTGATACCGCCAAATTTACAATAATAATATTTTCAGTACTTCTTGCAACCTGGGCGTAGATCGGCTTCACATTTCGAGTGGTATTTCCGACCACTTGTTCATATTTAAGTAGGTCTTTTTCTGGATGTGTAATCATCCGTTTCATTAGGAACATAATTGTACTTTAAATGTATAATATGGAAAAGAAAATAATTTTAGATCGAGCAAATTATACAGGCTGTTTGGTAAAGGTGTTTCGTAAATTGGGATACAAATTCAGCGATGAAAACTATCGTTAAAACGTCGCTTTAAAAAGATACTCAACATTTTATAAATTAAGGGTATTACTTCATGACATTTAGACAAAAAAATAAAGTAACAACAAACAATTCTTGTTACAAAGATTGTTCAAAGTGATCTCTATCCACTTGAAGACACATGCGCTCTGTTCTAAGGAACGGAAAACTGTCTCTGGGACTTCAAGTGTCAGTTTCACAAGCGTTCTGTATCCCTTGAAGAAGTTCCTTCCTAATGTTTACTGTAGGAGCGTACACTGTATCTTTTCAGTAACTTGAGCGATTCGTTCCAAAATAAAGAGAAAATAAACGACGCTGGTTGATGTCAATTGGTACTATAAGATCTTCAACGAGCACCATTACGACCACGCGCGTGTGTGATTTTGCACACCTGCTGTGTACACACTTGATAATGTCCGATAGACGAAACCGGTCGTGAAGAAATACAATTTTATGCAGATTGACTGTCTTTAATTTCCAGATCTTGAACTCTCTCAAAGTGAAGGGATGCAGTTGCTGCTCATGAACCACACTCCATGTACAAAATTTGTGGCACCAGTAATTGCAGCAATTCGCAGTACGCTTATTTCTGGATTTTCTTCTACGATGTTCAGTACCTCTTCTTCAGCATCTAATTTCGATGAACATTACGACCCCAGTCAGAAGGACAAGGTTTGAAGGAATCATTTTCGTCCAATCTCATATCTACACTCAAAAAGGTCGATTTGAATAACACCCAGCGTACAACCTTTCCAAGAATTAAGTGTATATCTGCGTATTCTTCAAAAGTGTGCTCCTTATTTCTTAATGAACTGTTATGAATGCGTTTATACCGATTAATTTTTCTGTTATTAGTAAGATGGCGCGCATTAACATCGGCCGATTTTTATACGAAAAGTTTCCCTTTTATGTTTACCTTTGGCTTAAGTTAACACAGCGACAGCCCAATAAATATAAATTATTTGGTTTTACAAAAATAATAAATGAATTTTAAATATCGAATATCTCTGAAACGAAGCGTCGCCGCGTCGGAGCCCAAATTTTTAAATAAACTTTTGTGCTTGGTTTTCATCGTTAAATCTGTATTAGAATTTACGGAACACTTTTATCAAACATCCTGCATATTAAAGTATTTACTAGACGTTTCGCGAATAGAATTGTTCGCTTATCAAAAGCAGGATTGGAAAAGCTATCAAAAGCTGATCAAAAGTGAGTAAAGTTATAATTGACCAACTTATGATGTACCACGCGAACATTTAAATTTATAATTATAGTAGGCTATAAATTTTGAAATATATTGGCAACCCTAACTGTTGACAGCTTAATTTGAGTTTGAATTATCAAAGTGACGCTTCAAAATGTTTAATTAATTAATTGCCGGGGCAACACTTGCTATGGTTGTCACTAAAACTGTTTCACTTCCTTTAAATTAAAACGATTGAACCCGATCAGAATCCTATAAACGTCAAAATATTACATAACCTATAATCTACACAGCGAGTCGATTGGCAAGGTGCACAACCGTATAAAACAAATCCCGCCTACTTTATAAATTTAAATGATCGCATGGTATTTCCTTTCCTTTTTTGTTTTTTTTTGCACTTTGCTTATCCCTACAGATAATTATACATTATCATGTAACGTTCTTCTTCATCTTGATTTTTGTGTTTTTCTAATATTTTTCAGCTAACTTTTTTGGTCTGGCTTTTTTGACTGTTTGTTATCTTCTTTTCGGATCACTAAGGGCCAGTTGTACAAAGTAGGTTTAAACTGACGCTCAACTGAACCAGGTTCAAAGTAAACAAATTCGCATAGGATCTTAATGACATACGGCAATTAATGCATTCATAAATAAAATTTGATGCTATTTTGTTCACTTTGAACCTGGTTTAGTTGAGCGTCAGTTTAAACCTCCTTTGTACAACTGGCCCTAGGACCTAGTTGTACAATGCCAGTTTAAATTTAAGCTTAGGCTTAAACCCATAACAATGATATCTCATCAAGGTTTAAACGTTGGCTTAAGTTAGACTTGTGCTTCCGTTATTTAATGTTATTTTGACTATTATCTCTACTTCGTGGTTTTCTTAAGTTAGTCGTTTTCAGCTTGGTCATTAATTACTAGCCCGTTTAAAATTTGTGCATGCCCTCAAAATTCTGGATCTTGATATAGATATGAGGAATCTTTGTGACTTTTTCTTCTGCTTCTAAACCCATAACAAGGATATCTCAACAATAAAATTGTTAAAGGTTTAAGGTTTGGCGTAAAATTAAGCTGGGCCTAAGTTGGACTTGTGCTTCCGTTGTTTAATGTTATTTTGACTATTATCTCTACTTCGTGGTATTCTTAAGTTAGTCGTTTTCAGCTTGGTCATTAATTACTAGCTCGTTTGAAATTTGTGCATGCCCTCAAAATTCTGGATCTTGATATGGATATCAGGAATCTTTGTGACTTTTTCTTCTGCTTCTTCTATTAGTTTTGATTACTTCGTATTAAAGTTTATCTTCTTAAATTTTCTTGTCGCTTTCGTCTAGGATTTCTTCACCTTCTTTGCTTTGCTCACTTACTTAAGTAACAACAACTTTTTGTCCACCAATGTGTCTTTCAAGGCTTCGATCGTTCAATCGAAATAAGAAGCTGAAACCAAGAAAAACGGAAACCAGTAAAAAAGATTTCCTGGTTGTTAAGCATTCACCAGTTGGAGCAGTTTTATTAAAAACCCAGTTACGATGGCAAATGTTCTACGTAAAATAATGTAAAGTGATAATATTTTACGTATGTAAAGAAAAATTGAGAAATTGAATAGGAAGACAGAACTAAACAGAAATATTCCGCATCAAACCTCAATATGGGAACACTCTCAAAGATTTGGAAATAAGAAAGAGATAATTTTGAAGACGATAAGCCAAGGGTCACAAAAGCAACTTCTAAGATCTTGAATTATATTTTGATTATCAGTACAAACTTGAATTAGATGATGACAGGTTTCGGTTTAGTAACCATTCTCAAATCTGATAAGCAAGACACATTAGCACGTGGCCATTTCTACTTATATTAAGTAACCATTCTCAAATCTGTTAAACAAGACATATTAGCACGTGGTCACGTACTAAACCAAAACATGTCATCATCTAATTCATGTTTGTACTGATGATCAAAATATAATTCAAGATCTTAGAAGTTGTTTTTTGTGACCCTTGGCTTATCGTACTATTTTAATTTAGTCACAAATATCATGGATAACCCGTCAATATTTTATAAGAAAGAGGCCAATAAGTACATGATCAGCAATTGTCTCAAAGTACATAGATCCTGAATTATTTGAGAAATTCAAAACTCAACTCAACTCAATTTCTTTGACTTCGGTCAAAGAAAATGAGCCAAAAAGAGAAAGTGGGAACAAGCAGGAACAGGAACATTGTGTCCTTGCAATTAACGTCAATCATTTCGTTTCCACTCCCAAGATGGAATCAGCTTCAAAAAAGAACAGTCCCACGATCTCTCAGAACATTAAAACAAACCCTTTTAAAGACATGAGGGATAAGGAAGAGACAAATCAGCACTAATCTCAAATCCTGGGGTTTGGAGTAACTCAATGATGCAAAGACTTGGATTAAAGAAAGCGAGCCAAAATGCGAAAATGGGGATAGGTATATCGTGCCATGGAACAATGGCTGGGGTCAATGTTACACAAAAAAAAAAAACAATCCAAGATCTCTCAGAACCTTGATGCAAAAAGAAAATGGGCAAAGGAACCATCTCCATTACCTAAATTAATTTTAGAAAATTGATTTAAAATTTCTAAACAAATTGGTACCTTGATCTACAATCTTATCTCTTGTTTTTTCGATATCGTCTGTTGTTTCATGTGGTCACTTGCAACCTTAGGAGAGTCTTCCCATAGAAAATACATAATCTCATAATTTCTGTTTTTTCTCTTTGATAACACGATTGACTTTTGTGTATTCACTTTTTTGTGTCACTTTCTGTAATCGGATAATTTCTGTCTTTCGGATTTATTTCCTATGTCTTTTATGACACAAAAAAAGAAAAAAGTCATTCTTGTTCAAATCTGGGTATACCTTTGTTTCTCTCAGCAATCCCAAGTCTAATATTAATTTTCTTTTGTTTTCTTCTAGTTATTTATTATCGCTATAAATACTTTTACTTTTTTCTCAGTTTTTTTTTTTATTTTGACGCCGTTTTCTCTTTCCCGTTTTCGGATTTGTTTAGTTTTTCTCTGAACTGCAGAAGTGTTCGAAAAGAAGTCTTCTTACATTTTTGTTGGAAGCTTGTTTGGTAAATAGATTGTCCCTTGTCACTTTCTTTATCGGCTTTTGTTTCTTAATCATTTTCTCTTTCAATTATCATATCATATTGTTTGGTAAATCGATTGTCCTTTGTCACTTTCTTTATAGGCTTTTGTCTCTCAATCACTTTCTCGTTTTTCTTTTCGGATTTCTCTTTTGTGCCGCTGTTTGTTTCTTGTTAAGATAAAGTAGAATACTACTTTTTTATGCAATTAGTATTTTGAACACATTTTTATGAAGTGAAAGTTTTATTTCTAGATTAATTTGAAATATCAAAGTCAAATATCTGAAGAAATGAAGAGAATATTTTTCTCTTGGACCTTCATTAATAGATGATGAAATGACGAAAATTTAATAAGGGTTCGAAAAGCTTAAGTGATGTCATTTAGTCCAATGAATTTTGGGTACTTTCCGCAAAAGTAGATGTTCCCCAAATTACGAAAAAATAAAATTATACGTGAAGGTATTTGGTACTTTCGAGATGGCATTTATATATAGCGATTGCTGCATTTAAAGTGTGGGAATAACTTCTTTTGCCCATCTGCGTCAACAGATCGCAAACTGGAGGTTCTTATTAACCGTAAATGTTTTCTAACCTAATAACATACGGCAGTTTCTAATTACGCGCAGATCTTAAGAAAAACAAGACTGAAATTGAATTACACGTAGTATATCGGAGGACTTAATTATCGCAAGAAGTAAGATTTGCAGCTCATAACGGTACTGACATTTATAGTTATGTGTAATTTATTCCGAGCTAACAGCCTAAGAGCTTATTTGACTTTGTTTTAGACGCTTTTTATGCGTTTTAAATTAGTCCGGACAGCAGCGGGCGGTCTCTGATATTAGTAGTAGTAGTTGGACGTTCGAAAATACAAATGTTGAAAGTACCAACAAAAAAAGTGATTAAGTAAACGACTTAAATGGCAGCGCGTTCTTAATTGGAAACCCATAAAATTTATGATTGCGTCTGTTACTTATTCTTCTTCCATTTGATATTTTAATACTTTAACGCCTCCATTTGGGAGTTATATCGCATTAATAAGGCTTGTATTTCATGTTAATGGGATGTTAATTAGTTATATTGTACTAGATAGAGAAAAAAAATTGCAAAGCTTTTACGAAAAAGTAAATAAAGAATTATAAAAGCAGAAGTGAGCTAGAAATTTTTTTAATTGTCCCAAACTGAACATTTACTTTACTATTGTTTGTTTGTCTTTTATTTTTGTACACAGCAGCTTATTATACAATTATCATTTTTTTTTAAATATGAGTTCCTGTTAAGTATTAACACTACGATATCACGTGTCATCTTAAATAATTTACCCATAAATCGTGTGAGTAATAATAAATGCATAAATTTTACGATTTCTTCTTGATTAATTCGTTTCCCAAGCTCAGTTATATCCAAGCTGAAGGTGTACGTACATAATTAATTAATGAATTCAACACCGCAGCGAGATTTTTTTTTATGCTCCTGCTATTACAACACGTTTAAAATCAAAAGTGTACGTACGCGAACGTGTAAGAACACCTTATTATCTACAATATATGTATTTTACAATACCCATGTGAAATAGCTGCATTGAAATGTTGTCTCATTAAAATGCATAGCAAGTAAGTAGTAGGTATAATAAATAACTAGTTATTCATGCATTGTTTTAAAAATGTCAATTAAATATTGTTGCGCTTTAGACGTAAATCAATTGCTCTGCATATGTAAATATCGTGAAGCGTTTAAGCGAACGACTAATTAAAATTGTAAAAACAATGCTTCCATAAATCCTGTTTCATAACTGGGCTATCTTACAATGGAATGCATTTATTTGAATGCTACCAGGAATTAAAAATCACAATCTATGACATTGTAGAGATACAAATTGCAAAAAATTTCAGTTACTAAAAATAACTTATTAGGATTTTACTTTTGTAATAATTCTATTAATTGTTTGCTTTGTTTCAGGTAAACCAAACCGCCATGAAGCATGAAAGGTAGATTTAAGCGTACATACAAGGTGTGTTCAATAATTACCGAGAATTTTGTTTTATGTTTGTTTCTCACTGTTGTGGTGCGTAGTTTAAAAATTCTTACTAGTCATTGAACAATCCTGGTACATTTTGTTATTATTCTTGAATTGAGGCAAATTAAGTTATTATCTAGTGGTCGTCCTGATTTGAATTAAGAACCTCTTATTTCCCTTAATCCGTACAGCGAACAGCTACCGTTACAAAGGAATGTTGTGGACCGAAATTAAATTGGACACCGTCAATTTGCACGCAAATAAAATTCACGTAGTTACAACCTGAGGCTGCATTAACCTCACCTGCTCGCGGCGATTCAATTATAATGTATTCAAATTATCCTGAGCCATATCGTAATTATCTTATATAAGCGTTATTTTTTTTTGTTGTAAATTAGATGCTTTATGCTCAAATTTACATGGTTTTTGACATTGCTGGCAGCAATACTTCGTGCGTTGATAATGCCGCCCATGGCTAATTATTTTTTTTCTTGCCTACGGTCTACCGAAAGAACGGACTGATGATGATTATGACCTGCGATTTCCTTTTGATTTTTTCAAAGTACAGAGAGTTTTTTTTTATTTATACTCTTTTATGATTTTCGCTTAGCAAAAAAAGAACTAAACTATGAAATTACATATAATAAGCTTAGTTAATAGCTTTACACAATACTCTTTTCTTAATAAGGTATCAGAAGATTTGAATGGATCACTTTTTTAATACAGTACCAAAATATAGTCCCTGGTCTTCAGATATTCTTTTCTTTATCGTTTCTTCTAGAACAGTTTAATTCATCCGATTGTGAATTTATTTTTGATTTAATTAAAAATTAATTTCCTGGTGTACGTCAAATTATTTCGTGTTCGCGTGCTAACCGACTCATCTTATTGATATAAATTCACAAGATATTGACCTTAAAGCATATGAAAACAAATGGTGATTTAGCATGAACGAGTGTTTATTATTCGTGTCTGATACCCTAACATCGCAGTGATAAATCCTGGTAATTCGGCGAATCACCGGCGATTCGTGAAACTCGTCCTAAATGAATTCGGACCGAACGACGTGTTATGTAAAGGCGCACGCAAACGCGCAATCTTAATCTGTCTGAACTGCAAATGAACGCTGCTTTAATGAAATTAAAATTCATTTATTCCGGAACATTATCAGGTCTGGAGAACGAGGAATTCTTAGAAGGCAAGCATTAGCTAATTAATGAACGACTTCGGGGTCGATTCTTATTTACTCTTCTTAAATATTCCTTATTTATTACTCTATTTTAGAAACCATTCTAAAACATTGTATTTCAAAAAAGGATACTGAAAATACTCCTTAAAGTTTCTTATAGCTAGAGGCCGGATTTTAGGTAAAATGCCTTTGTTTAGATATCTCCTCATTTCGACTCTTTCGAATCATTTGACTCCATGTCTAATGAAACGAAAATATATCTTTAAAAAAAATCTTTAAAACCTAAACAAAGGCATTTCACCTAAAATCCGAACTCTACCTACAGTCAACTAAATAAAAAAAAATGTTAAATGCTAAAGACCAACTGATCTTTGAGTAATTTCACACCAGCAGGATTATAACTAAAATTCAGAATTACGACATGTGAAGCGTTAAAGTGTAAAGTACAGCCCGAAGCAAAATCTTCCGACAGATTACAACAAAGATTCCGGCATTATCAGGTCATTTGCACTTTCACATAAAATTTAACGCACATACATTAAACTCCATCCGTATCAGATACCGCGTAATTTATACAGACGTGTAACATCGTAAGCAAAAAAATAATAATCCGCCGTAATTTATTATATTACTTCTGTCTCCTTAATTTATAATTATTGAATTTTGTGAGACTCGGAAGCTATTCGTTTAAATTTTTCCGCGGCAACATTAGTTACGCCAGATTAAATGTCTGGATAAAAATATGCGTCTCATTGAATTAAATTCGCGAGCGCGGACGTTTCTGAAAGTGCGCTGAAGATTTATAATTGTGTATCTATAATTAATAATTGTCGTACTTCACTCTCTGAAGTGAAAGCTGGAAGTTTATGTATGTATAACAAAAATCGTGCTGGCAGATTTAATATCTTGTTATCTTACGTCATAAAAAAACACTATGCTAATTTACAGCATGTTAAATCATGTCCTTGTTTTCATTAAAAACATTTTTAGTTTACAAGATAAGTATACAAGAACAAAACAATTATTGTTTAATATTATAGTATTAAATTTCATTTTTGTATTCTATTTTAAGAAATATATTTATATTTATATTATCTAATCCACTTCATCTACTTCCCAATCTATGTGTCGTATAGTAATCCGCGCCACTCTGACTTGTTCTTAGCTAGCTTCCTGGCTGTCTGCATGGTGTACCCCTTCCTGGATAAGATATCTTCTACTACTTCATTCATGTCCTCTTTGGCCTACCTTTTTTCCTCTTTGGCAGAGTTCTTGCTTCCCCACACTTTTCTGACTTACCTACTTTGCTCCTTCCTGATCAGATACCCTAGCCACTTTAACTGACTTCATTCTACAATCTGAAGCAGTGACTTCACCCCCAACTCGCTTCTGATGTTATCTTGTCTTGACACTCCGTTGACCTTCTTCAGATATTTCACATTCTTGGATTCTACTTTTTTGTACCTTTGTTAATGAGTTAATTAGATACTCCAGCCACTTCAACTGGCTTCATTCTACAATCTGAAGCACTGACTTCACCCCCAACTCGCTTCTGATGACTTCGTTTCTGATGTTATCTCGTCTTGACACTCCGTTGACCTTCTTCAGATATTTCTCATCCATTGCTTGGATTCTACTTTTTTGTACCTTTGTTAATGAGTTAATCAGATACCCCAGTCACTTCAACCGGCTTCATTCTACAATCTGAAGCACTGACTTCACCCCCAGCTCGCTTCTGACGATTTCGTTCCTGATGTTATCTCGTCTTGACACTCCGTTGAGCCCTCTTCAGATATTTCGCAAACATTGCTTGAATTCTACTTTTTTGAGCCTTTGTTAATTCCCACGTCTCGGCGCTAAACGGGCTTGTAAATTGATTTATATACCTACCTTCATATTCGTTTTCTGTAACACCTCCCTTTTACTAATAAAGCTTCTACTTAGACCTCCAAACACTTTTACTGCAGCTTTGATCCTTTCGTTTATTTCATCCTCCTGTTTTCCATCCTATTTCCTACTTCCATTTATTTTTATCTCCATATTTCTGCTATTATTGGATATCAGCATTATCTTTTTTTGTCTTCGTTAATCTTCATGTTCCTTTTACTTAGTAACTTGCTCCAGATATTCAGATTCTCTTGTAGATCTTTCTCGTTCCGCAAAAATCGCTAGATCATCTGGGAAGCGGCGAAAGCATCTCTATTCTAGACAAATTCCAGTATCCTACATGCAGTTTTTTCACCTTTGGAGCGGCTTCCTTAATTACTTCATTCGTCATCATTATAAATAATGTGGGGCTTAGGCCCGCTATCTCAGTCATGATTTAACTTTAACCTTTGGCTTATTCCCGTAGTAACAGTTGTAAAAACCATTGTTCCTATGAGAAGAAACCAAAGGCTAAAGTTAAACCATGAACAATAGTTGTTACAATTGTTACTATGGGAATAAACTAAAGGCTAAAGTTAAACCATGATTGAAAAAGCAAGTTAACTTTAACTCCCCGTTTATTGCCATAACAACAATTGTTACCATGAGAATAAAGCGATAGTTAAAATTAACTTGCCTTTATAATACCGGCCCTTAGGGCCGTTTTCATAATCGTGGTAAAGGAGACTTTAATTTAAAGTCACTTTAAGCATAGGAAAACTAATGTGTTTTTAGGTTAAAGTCACTTTAAATTTAAAGTTCTATTATGAAAACGGCCCTTAGACAACTGCCTTGCCTTAGTCCTTGTTCTGAATGAAATACCTCGGATTCAATATCCATCCATTTGAATTTATTTCTGCATGCTCTATACATACCTTTTATGGCATTTGTTAGTTTCTTGCCTACATTTTTTCTTTCCTACTTTGTGTCTTTCCAGCACGTCCCATATTCTATGTCTCGGTATCCATTGGAAGGCCTTCTCCACATCCAAAAAACCCACCGCGGCGTCAAGATCTTCCTCAAGTATCTCCTCAGTTATCTGCCTTATCATAAATAAGTGGTCTTGAATGCTGTGTACCTTTCTGAAGCCACTTTGTGAATCTTTTTCTGTTTTACTTTTTAATTTACTTTCTAAATTCTTTAAAATATTTTGGCGGCCACACATAATAATGTTACACCCCTACAGTTGTTACAATCCTTGCCGTCCCCTTTCTTGAAAATAAGCACCACAACTCTTACTTCTCAGCCCTGGGACAGTCTTCCCGACTCCCATATTTTTCTAAAAATTTCTAATATTATTTCCATTCCTTTTCTCCCAAACTTTTGAGCGTTTCTCCACTAATACTGTCCGTTCCTGCTGCTTTCCCATATTTCACTTTCTTAATTGCCTCTTTTACTTCTTCTAATCTTAACATCTTCTGGTCCTCCTGTTTACCAATTTGTTGCTGCTGACTTTCCAAATCCTCCATATCCCTGCTTTGGATCGCATCTTCCGCGGCCAGTAATTTCTTAAAATAACCCCTCCACCTTTCGCTAATTTTTCTCTCATCTCTTATTATTTCACCATTCCTATCCTTCATCCCTATGGTTACCAGTTGTTTCCCCTTTCTTAAACTCTTTAGCATATTATAAAATAACTTCTGATTTCCATTACTCCTTATGCGTTCCAAAGTCCTTCCAAGATTTCTGTTTTGCCTCTTCCAGCATTTACTTCACTTCCTTTGTTTCTTATGTTCCTTATAAGATCCTATTGTTTTCTTACCCAAATATTCCTTCCATTTCAACTTTTTTAATCTTACCTGGTCTCTTATTTCTGTGGTCAGCACGCTTTCTGTTTTTATTCCCCTTTACTTACTTTACTTTTCTAGCTGAACTCATTAAATGCTTGCCAACTATTCTCCGAGATTTTCCCTGATTTTCTGCATTTCCAGTCCAATGAACTCCTGGAATTTTGCTGTTGGTATTCGTTCCTTTAGTTTATGTATCTAATAGTCACGTACTCCCGTCCCTCTATAATCCTTATGCTCTTTCATTTCCATCTGTACTTTTTTAAGAAATATAGTACATATCGTCTATACAAATTGCAGTGAATCACAAATCCATATCCAAGTTGTATAAATACAAATTCTGCTACTTTCAACTTCGAAAATCATGAAACTCTATGATATGATATATAAACTCGAGGGCCAATAATTCTTGATTCTTAGATAGTTGCATGTGACTTTAATGGTGTCTAGAAAGCAGCTACTCACGCATGCAACACGATTCGCGTTCACGCACATTTGAGTGTCCCTTCGGTCCAACACCTGCACTTCGTTAAAGGCGCGTGTTTGAGGATCGTAAAAGTTATGAGTTACTATTGTATCTTTAGATAACGCTTCATTCGGGATGAAAATTAAAATTTAATTTAATTATCACCGTAGGTGACAAAATTCACTAATGAATTCATAAATACATAATTTGATCGTCGATTTGTTTAATAGAATATATTCTATTTTATTGCGTGTGAGTCTATAAAGTTATTAGATACTTTCAGAGTCTATCATGTAATGAATTGCAAAGCTTCTTTCCATTTTGTTTTTCCTTACTTTTGAACAAATAATGTATCTCTTGTTGTTGGAGAAATAAGCGGAATGAAATCGCGTGTGTCCGAATCCTTATTACATTTTACTAAATTAAAATATCTGATGTCATTTCGCTGACCTAGACTTGTCAAACGAACGAACGGACTACCTGGTCGAGATACATAAGTTTCGATTGTTAGGAATTTGCTCCATATTTGACGTACAAGGTCGTTACGCGCTTGACTTCGACAATGGGTTTAACATTAATTTATCGCCTTCGACTTTTGTCTTGCGCCAGATAAAATTACAAAATTTTTACTTTCGGTGTCGTAATTGCTACTTGTTGTTGTACGAGTTGCTTGATTAATTTGTTTATAGGTCATTTTTTGAGCACGGACAAATTTTACGTTCGAACTTGAATTACTTTAGAATTCGAAAGAACGTTAATGATATTTCTGAAATTGTTGAAAAATAGAAACCTAGAATCTGTTTTTGTATGCTCTGTATACGCTGTGTCTTCTTCCATTGACCCGGAATGATTGATAGTGCTAAAGACATATTAGCAGTAGTAATTCCTTGGCATGATACGCTTACAGACACCAAAGATAAACTCGTTAATTAATTATCGATTCAACAAACTATCTCGTCTCCTGTCTGTTCCGGCAATTACCAAAGCAAACACACGTACGCAACGGGTTGTTTACTCATTTGTGCATTATCAATTAAATTCTTCGCCGTTAGAGTTTTTAGTGCATTTTTTCACACACGCAGCCGAATGTTTGCATAAGAAAACGACTATTGTAACCACTTGAATTCCTAATGCCATCCTCAAAGTATAAGTGTTTCTCTGTACGCATAAGTAATCAAACACTTTTTTAATCTTTAATTGACGATCGCATTTACTGTTAGTCTAAATTACACATTAGCAATACTAATTTTTTTTTTACGTGAACTTGCGGTTATTATTTTATTGTTCATTGAGGAACTCTAGTTACGTTATATATATATTAATGTTATTAACACTTTTATACTCGGCGTTGATTGGTTTCTATTATCGCCTCGACCGTGAGAACCGAGAAGCCATTGTTTAATCTATAGATGTCTTTAAATTTCGGTACATTTTTAACACTTACGTGTGATTTATATATACCATAAAAGGTTGTGCACACCAAAACCATTTTATATACGGGGGAAGATTTTTTTTAGAAGTATACCATATCACAAACCTTATATTACGTTGTACACACATATTTTGGGGTAGTATTGTATTTGACTTACATCCTGAGAAACTAAAATGTATGAGCTTTCATAACTTTGGATTGAAATTGAACGTATGCTATTTTCCTGTGTTTAAATGTATCAAAACAATAATATGGTTCTAAAAATTCAATGACATTGTAATTATTTAGACCTCCGCGCTCCGTTATTATGAAGAATATGCAAATCATATGCTCAACGCACAAAATTATCTTTTATGCTGTGGGCGGACATCATTTATCAAAGACAAATTTGTGTCACACCAGAAAATCGCGCAAGTCATTGTTTGTGTCCTTTTCGACCGCGATTATCCCATAATGTTTTCGATTCTATTTCTAAACCGATTACAAGCCATGTAAGCTTCTGGTTTCTACGTATGCTAGAATATAATCTTCGTCCAGTGATGAATTACTATTCTAACAATTTATTCTTACCTCCAAAAGTCGCTTAACTATAAAGTAAAGTTTTCAAAACAAGAATCCTTCCACAAACAGCAAACACATCTTCAAGGATGCTGAAATAAAAAAGAATGCAGAGTCTACTGCAATGTAAAACTTGAATTGCGATGACACGTCATCGTAAAATATCAGATGTGTCACACAATGTATATGACGAAGTCATATTACGACGGAAACCATAAGGGATTAATTGATATTAAAATTTTATTTTATTATAATTGGCCGTTACTAGAGTTATGATGTACTTTAAGAAAAGTAACAATGTCTTTGGTGAAATTGAATTAAAAAAATTATCCTTGGTTTTATCGAAGGCATTTTAATTGCAATCGCATTTGTACAAATTGATAACCCAAGTCACATATTCATTTGAGAAAATCTTAGGTTTCGTAAAACATTTAATTGCTCATTACGTCGCGCATTAAATGCCTTTAATTGCCGTAAATATCTTTCGATAATTCAATTAGGCCTAATACGGATTCGCAAATTGAAGGATCGACGTCTTTTTACACGCCAGCTTCTATCTTTGGGCTAACCGTTCAAAAAAAAAATCCAGCTGTTAACGCTTCGCCATTAGTTAAGCCTAACAGCCACATCACTCTTGGGATCCACTGGTCATCAGTGTTCGTCACACTAACAAACCGCATTGTCTTCACTTTGTACGTGCTGTATATGTATAGAATGTTCAGTTTTATTTAGGGTATGAAATTGTGATTTTAATTAACTAAGAGCGGAAGCTTAGGTAAAGATGAAATCATTATGAAAGTGGAATAGGAATAGTCATGATCTTTTAATAACCAAGGGTAACATCACTCAGAACGTAAATACCGATCCTAATGTGATTGCTGCATTGAACGGATATAATTTACAACTAATTATTATCATAACTACATATCTCGCGCAAAAATTTTTATGACCCATATGACTGTGCACGACCGTGTACTTACTTATATGCAAACATGTCATTAAGTAACGAATGCACATATTTCTTGCGCAATTCAAAATCTTCGACCATCGCTTCGAAGTAATAATACATGCGTTTAAACATGTTTACATGATGTACGCTTTTATGTATGTTGTACGTACACATTACTATGATTATAAAAGTAACCGCTCAAATGATCAACAAACGAGGTAAAAAAAGAATCAAAATAGAATTCGGCAATAACTTTTTTAAAGTTGATGCAATATTTTCTGATACTACAGTAAAGGATAATGAAACCTGTTCTGAGAGATAAATTAATTGCGTCTTTCTATCTTCGATACAATAATTCCTCGAGGGCGTAATTTCTTAGGCAAAAATTAAATTTAAGTGGCCGACGTGCACTGCCAGGTTATTATAAAATGATGATGCCGGCGCGAACTTTGTTGCGATTTTACATTGATAACTAATAATAATTTACGATCTGTGGATGCTTCTTGTGATCCTGCTAGAAAAATCGGCGGCAAAAGGTGATGAGGAAGCGCAGAGAAACGATGCCTGGGCTTGCGTGATGGCTAAGACTCCGGGCGCTACTGATGCGTGGCGACTTCTTTGCCCTCTGACATTTATTCTTGAACTTCTAACAGTAACCACGCTACTTGCTCTTCCTCATATGCACAAAATTAATAAAAGCGTATTAATAACGAACAGTACGTTCTCTCCTAGTTAATTACAGTGGAAGAAAATAGTATTTAACGTTTGGGGCCAGTAATAATAATAATAAATTCTTTAAATGCCCCCTTCCCATATTCTAATCCTTTTGCAACAAACATAAGGAACATCTTCAAAATATAACCCAGCTTAGCTTCAAAAAGCGAAGATGCGTCAAAGACTTACCATATTACTTTGAACCCCGAATTTGTAACAGTACTGACTATAATGGATGGAATTATTAAAAAAGGATCCAGCTTAGTTATCGCCTTCCACCTCTTTTTGTCCTTCGCGATTTCCTAATTCCTTTAGACCTTCATTCACTGCGTCTCTCCATTTTCTTCTTGGTCTACCTCTTTTCCTTCCTCCCTCTGGTGCCGTCCAGGCATATTTCTTGACTTCCCCGTCTTCTTCCATTCTCTTCAAATGACCCAACCACTGTAGACGTCGAGCTTTCATCGTTTGTGATATTGCTGGTTCTCCATATCTTTTACACACCTTTGCATTTGTACGCCTTTCCCACTTTCTTGCCTCCAAAAACTCTTCTTGGTATTTTTTTCTCCTATACTTCGAGTTTATCTTCCAATCTCTTGTTCATTACCTACGTTTCTTATTTAAATCTTATTTTTGCCTTACAAGCCCTAAGCTATCAGGTCAGACTTCGCCTTTGCCGTTCTTAAATTTATTTCTACCCCTCTACATGTAGCTTTGCACTTCTTCTAAATGCGATACCTCTTCCATTCCCAACTGTATCTTAAAAGGTTGATCGTCTGTTTCCCAGTCTCATATTTAATCTTAGATCTATGCTTTTTGTTGCCTTTATAAAGTCTTTTGCTTTGAGTCTAGTTCCTTCTTCTTTCCGACGATTAACAAGACGTCATTCATATAGGCAAGGCCACCATGTATGTATTTCATCATATTTCAAAGTTTTTGAATTCTTTAGCAATTATACTCCTAAGCCTTCGGATTTAAAGCTCGTGAACTACTCTGTTACGTGTCAGTTCACCTGAATGTCTTCGCCGTTAATTATAATATCATTGCGTACGCTTATGTCATGCACGTTGTTCTTAATTAGATGTTACATGGGATACCTTTACAACGGCTAAATATCTGCGCTTAATGATACGCTTTTTTTTACCTTTCAGCTCTAGATTTTTAGATAATAATGCCAGTTATGTTGTCAGTGAACACGTGTTACGTCAGATGTAAAGATTAAGCATGGGTTCCGTAAGAATGCAGCACGGCCACCATTATTAGAGCGACATTGATTTCAACAAATTATTACATGCCAAACATTCGATGTGAAATCATTGTAACGGTTGACAATCAATTTCCGCGACGAAGGTCGAACTTTAATGGACGAAGGAGAACGTTTATTTATTTTAACGCGCTCGAATCCTTTGTGGTCTTATTTGAACACACTCACTGTTAGGTCAGTTACATGAGAGACCTACCGGGATCATGTCCATCTTCTGGGCCACCGGTTAAACATGCAAAGGCACCGACGTTATTATTAATTATACACAGGGTGCACGAGGTATGCATCGCACCCATTAACGGCGATCATTTATTATGTACTTGCAGATGTAGACTGTTTATAATATATTAATCTTAACTTTTCAAATTCAGCTTCTTTGTATTTACTTTATTAAAGATGTAGGCGAATGTATTGTGTTGACAAAAAAAAATTAAAGATCTGTCCTGATTTATCATTGTATTGTATTGATTGGAAAAAGGAGTAGTTATAGAATGGACAACCCAATTGGCATTAGGTGCTAATTGCTGACATGTCCAGATAAAATAAAGTAAGATATCTTACTCTGGCGTCAGTGCTGGCATACCAAACTAGGCTACTTTTTTAGATCATGCAGTATATACAATATTTTCATAATTTTTATTATAACAAGTGAAGACCGCATCTATTGTGATCGCATTTTCCTTTAAGAGATGAATGTACATGTAATATATTCACTCCATTGTAACCAGTGTTTGATTGATGGATCCGCCTCGTTTATTTGCTCTGGAACGCGGTCTACTACTGATCAGGACTACCACCAGCACACAAAATAAACAAGCACATTATACTTCTGAAACTCGTTCTCCTATGTTTCCGTATGGCTTTATTTGTTTAGTCGTGTGATGAAACGTTTCAACTACGACCTACCTTTTGAGCGACTGCAAAACGATTTTCAATCGAAACCCATTTCCTATGCAGCCGCATAAAGAAAAACGTTTAATACTATTAATCATCTTTGACTTTTAGCTGTTATTTCGATTGGGAAAGACAATCCTTCAAGCGACGATTAACGTTTAATCACGCATAAATTAAGTATTTTCGAGCGTGAAATTTGAAATTCCGTATTACATACATCTTCAGTGCGCATAAAAATCCTCTTCGAGATTTATGCCGAGCTAAACTGCAGGTCTATTAATAAAGATGTAAATATCAACGCATTAATCACGCTCTTTTATAATGCCTCCTCGTCTGCACTTTTCACAAGTCACACAAAAATATTATGCTGGAAACTCATTGACCGTGAAAACAACAGAGGTGGGACGTGGATCTTACATGGAATTGTAAACTCGCAGGTGTTTACTTCACATCGTGTTTGAAATGTCAAAAATTGCACCTGGTTTCCTATAAGCAAACAAAAATATTTGGTATTTTGATGAATGAATTAAAAACCTCGCTTTATCCGGCGTTGAAATCTCCAAAATCTCTTAAATTCAACACGTTTGCTTACGTTTTAAAATCGCGACTGAAAAGTTTATTTGGTGGACATTACTTTTCTTTCTCAGTGTACCTTTAAGTTTCATGGATAATTTGGTTGTTTTCCGTTTAATGCTGAGAAATGTACAGCGTCGTTTACAATTTCCATTTTTTTATTTAAAAAAATCCTTAGATATATTTATTGAGACTAGTATAAAATTGGTCAATTAAATGGATATACAAAAGCGATTACGCTCTCCGCTTTATTACATTACGTGCATCACACATTTACTTCCCCCGTCTGGTCGTCGTTATTTCCCCAATGACTATCACGAAATCGTCAGGTAAAGGGGGGTTTTACATCACGTCTATTAGGGTCGGTGTTTAAACAGGGTTAATGTGAGACACGCGTGCGGTAATTTGGTAATAGGGCTGTTACGAACCTCGTCCCCGCTTATGACCTCATTACTATAATTGCACCAAGTCACTTTTACCCCTTGCCAACCGACGCGACGCGACGCGACGGAAGAAAACCAAGAAACATAAAAGTATTTTATGCCTGGGGTCGTTAAAAATTAGGCTGACAAAACATTTTCGAATTCGTCGAGAGACTTTAAGAGGATTACCGTTTAGGTTGAGCGTAAGTAAGTACTTGAGACTAAGCGATGGATTAGTCATTTAAACGCGCGTTACTTGTTGAAATTTGCATTTCTAATTAGATTCTTTAATAGCGTGTAATTTAATTAAATTGACAACAAATCTACTGTAATGTAAGAACTGAGTTCAATAAACTAAGCTTCTACGAGAATCTTTCCTGCTAGTAAGTCTTGTCGCTACTTCCTATTCAATTATTTATTATCCTTTTCTTAAGTTTCTACAATATAATTGAATTAATTGTTGTGAGAGATCTAAACGCATTGTTCAGTCTTAAAAAAGAAATTTCTATAACAAGTACATAACTATCTTATTTTAATCGTTCACTAATTAATGATGTATGATCGAAACACCTTCGTGAATTATTACTTCAGATTATTTCCCAGCAGTGAAATTAAACAAAAATAAAAGCCATTAAGGACTAGGTGTCCGGTAACAAGTAAAAACCATAGATTAAGCGATAAACACCCAATCGGGAGTATCCAGAGATGGATCTAAACGACAACCACACACGAGGTTTGGAAAATTAATGAACTGCAGATATGGTCTTTTTTTGGTGGTTATTTGTTAACGTCTTGTGTAACACAAAAACGTTTTCATGAACAAATCACAACGATACACAATGTTAGATGAATAGAAAACAAAAGAAGATCGGAGAATAACAAATAATAAAAACCTACTCTTTTGTTTAGCCTATAATATAATATTTTTTTAATCATTTATGCTTCTTCGAGTTTTCTTTTATTTTCTACCAATTCCAGGACGTTAGAATAATTCGCGAGAGGTAGGAGTTTTTTGTCTACCACCTAATTCTATAGAATCTCTTTGTTTCAATTTTCTCTTGTTTTTTTTTTTTCAAATTATTAATGTTACTCTAGCGTTATTTCTTGTTTGTTTTGTTTCTTTTATGAAATTAATAATAATAATAGTAATAATAACTTTATTTCCACCTCTTATACAAATAAAACACAATTTTAACAAGTTTAGCTTAATTTGTGGAAAATGGCGAAGTTCAGCTGAATTGCTTAATGCAATTCTCTGTTCTTCCACTTAACCAGGCGAACATAAAACTGAATTAAATTATTAAACAGATGCGCTTTTAATTTTTTTTCCCCTTTATATCTTTATTACATGAACAAAACTTAACTTGCACGTTACATGCATAATAACAAAATCAATAATGTTACATATATCTAATATCTAAACCCATTTAAACACTGTGCTCTCATAATAATTCTCTATTAAGTTTATGTTTAAAGAATTCTTTTGATAGCAATTTTAAAGTATTCGGTATATTGTTATATATTCTCGCGATATTAAAAGTGAAGGATTTCTCAAAAAAATGAGTTCTGTGAGCAGGTGGTGTTAATAGCCCTTTGAACCGCACATTAAGATGATGGACATCGTCCCTGAACTTGATTTTATTAAACAGATAACTGGGAGCCTTTTCCAAAATGACACCATGATAGAGACAAGCACTGTGTGATGTTTAACCCAACCAATTTCAGTCAATTTGTGAGAAACAAGCTAATTTTTTCGCAAGCCAAAGATTAATCTAAGGCAAGCGTTTTGTGCCTTTTGAATTCTGTACTTATCCGAAAAGTCTATACATGGACCATAAACTATATCACAAAAATTGAATTGTGAGAGAACCAGTGATTCACAGAGACTAATTTCCATTTTTTTTAAAGAGAAAATCTATGATCAAAAATAGTTTTTAAATTGCAAAATGCTCGCTGAATACACTTGGATATGTAATTCTAAAGCGTAAATTTTGGTGTAGTATAACGCCTAAATTGCGCGCAGCCTCTTTTACGGGAATACTAATTCCATTGACACTGCTATCGATAAAAGGTAAAGCACGTTCACGTTGGTTTTTTTGACCGAAAATAATTATAGAAGATGTAGGATTAATATTTAATGAATGGCTACTAGCATGTTTTACTAAATTATTAATATCATCATTAATCTGCATGCATGAAGGTAAAACATTTTCAAACCTAAACTTCAAATAAATTTGCGTGTCATCAGCGTAAAAATGCACATTGCTGTTTCTCAATTGACTAGCAAAATTGTGTGTATAAATACAATAGAGCAGCGGACCCAACGCCGAACCCTGAGGGATGCCCCTGACAACAGGTCGAGCTTCCGACAACCTAAAACGCGTTGACATCTATCTTTCAGAAAACTACTAATTAGCTGCCTGCTATTATTATGAATACTTATGTAGTGCAGTACTGATATTAAGATTTCATGATCGATAGTGTCAAACGCCTTCGAAAAATCCAATAAAACCAAAATAGTCAATTCTCCATTGTCAGTCGCCCGACAAATGTCGTCAACATCCAACAAGGCCGTGCTGCAACTCTGATGTTGTCTGAAGCCCTACTGAGTCTTGGGTAAAATATCATAATTACTTAAGTGCATTCTTAATTGAGACTCAATAACTTTTTCAAATAGTTTCGATAAAACCGGTAACACACTAATAGGCCTCAGATCACTAAATTCTTTCGGATTATCTACTTTCGCTAACGGAATTTGCATTTGCAACTTTCCATTGCGTAGGAAATGTTTTAGAGTCGAGGCAGTAATTTGTCAGATGTGTAATATAAGGGAGCAGAAATGGGCAACTAAGTTTAATTTAATAATAATTAATAATTTGTAAATTAATACCATGCGATCCGACGGCATTTGATTTAATGGACAATAGCAACTTGAAAACTGAATCTTCCGACACAGGACTGAAATAAAAAATGGCATTAGCAATTTTAACATTGGTTTCATAAAAATTGATCAAATGCTCTTTCATAATATTATCTTGAGGATGAATAGAATCAATAAAGTAATTGTTTATTGCATTGGGAATCCCAATTTGGGATCAGCTAACTCAGTCGGTAAATTACTTCTGTGAGTTTTTCCCAAGGGACAGATTTTTTTTAATTAATTCCAGAATTCATGAATATTAATATTAGGTCCGTTCCATTTGTCAGGATTTCGAGTTCTGAACCGTTAAAAATCCTACTGAGCATGAGCAGTGCACAAAATTGGATATACATTTCATAATGCGCATGATTTGAACGGTTCAGAACTTGAAATTCTGTCAAATGGAACAGACCTAATTACAACTTCTTTGACGTTTTTTACAGTTTCTTTTTTTCTGTCAACTTTCCAAACCTTTTAGATTTTTCATTTATTTTTTCGTCCATCTTGTATTACTTTTTGCCAGACTTTTGTTTTTCAAGCAATCCAGTAGGACGTCAATTTTATTTCTTTGGATTTCATTCCTGTTTTGTTTCTTTAATCGAAAATTTTGTTGGTTCATTAGTCTTTTCATTTTCAAGTAGTCTGTGGGTGGTGTATTATTAGTTTACTTTTCTTTTCTTGCTAGTCTCGTGATTTTAAAATACTCAGTTTCATCTTCTTTTGCTTTTCGAACATCTTATAGGCGTTTGATTTTAAGATCGCAGCGCTACCGCGGATAAATCTGAACCTCTGTAAGCTATTCGGAATTTTTGTAATGCACGTGTTTAAGTGCGTACCAATACAAATACACAAGTTAATTTAATGTAAATATCACATATAACACAATCCTGATATATCATATACTCAGAATCGACGCCCAAACACGAGATGTTATGTAGCATACAAGGGTTTGTTTAGCTGACACCAGGTGGCGAACGCTTAGCTGCAAACTCCAATACTTATTATTTCTTAATTCAACAGTTGAGCAGAATAAATTGAAAAGATACATAATTTCGTCATGGTCCAATAGATAGCACCAGCAGGACCGAATTTTTCTTTTCACATATACAGAGTGGTGATAAAGTCCCGTACCAAGGTCATAATTTGTTTATTTATCGTTCTTTTGCAAAATCCTGAATCAATAGCAACCCTAACTTTGACTAACACTTTGATGTCAAATTTTGCAGTCTTCATCCTGAAGATGTCTTAAGTACTCTCGTAACTTGCAACGGTTCAACGTTTTTAACTTATAACACCATTATGAACTATATTCAACAACAACTTTTCTTCTTGATGGTAAGCTCATTCAATATCCCTTATACAAAGTTCCTGTATGTACAATTTTCCAGCCTGAAGATGGCCTTAATTTCTAATTAATTATATAAATGGCCGAAATATATATACCGGGCGCCCGGATTTCCTAAGGACAACATGGGTAACTTTTGTATTTGAAGAGATAGAGAGATGGTAATTGAGTTCGGTTTTGTTTTGCCAATAAAAATATTTAAATTACCATACAAATTAATTCAAACCGCATCTCAATATCCTAAGTAACAAAAAAGTTACGGCAAATAAAAGAAATTATGAAATTTTGTTTTTTTTTATTTTAACCAAGTTGGCCATGACAAGTAAAATTTGAAAAAATATTCTCAATGATCTCTTGAACCCGCACCTTTTTACTAATTTAACCATCTCTCTATCTCTTGGAATAAAAAAGTTACCCATGTTGTCCCTACAAAATCCGGGCACCCTGAAAATGCAGCACTTACTACCATTAAAATATTTGACGAAGAAGATTTGAGAGTTTGATTAAATTCTTTTACATTCAAGACTTCATTATGAGTTACCCTCGTGGGTCCTTCAATTGTAACCCTAACTTTCTCATGCAGATTTTGATCGTCCTTGCCAGTTAAACGATATAAAAAAATTGGAATTTTCACACAAGTTTCTTGAAAAAAAATTAAGTTATTCTGCAATGAAAATCAGAAAAATTGGTTCACGGGGTTCATGCTTCCGTTAATTTTTACATGTTTTTGTTTTCAATTTCCAAATTATCATTAAAATAAAATTGTATTTTTGAACTGTAATGTCCATTTTCTTTGAAAAACTTGTTGTGTAAGTTACTAATTTTTTATTTCATCATATTGCTGACAAGGAGTTTAGTCAAAATCTGCACGAAAAAGTTAGGGTTACCATTTAAAAAAATTAATGATGACGTCAAAGCGGAAACACCGGAATGCCGATCAAGAAAAGATTTTTGCACTAAAATGTGTCTTTTCAAAATTAAAAATTAACCTATTTCAGGATTTTGCAAAAAAAAACATGAAATAAACAAATTACGAGCTTAAGTGCGAGAGTACACCACCGTGTACAGTCCCGCGCATCTTAAATGCACCTTCTGCACGCAAACCTCACTCTTACAACCTTGTAGTACAAGGTTCACAGATCTGTCAAGTTGTAGCATTTAAGCTGCGCACGACTATACATATAAATATACAACATATCTACTCGTAATAAAAAGAGGAACTAGACATCAAATTTCAGAATGTATTGAAAAGGTGACAATAATATCGAAGGAACTTAAAGCAGTCATAACTCAATAGATGGCGTTAGTAGGTTAGAAATTATGCATTTTACTTTCATGTATCTAAATACGTACTTCTAATAAGAAGTTAAAAACGAAAATAATATTAAATAATATGTATCTAATAATATTAAAAAGATAAGAGCAGTCTCGCGCATATTATGGAAATTAATGTCGTCATAACCACGGTTAGGTGGATCGGATTCCGCTCGCGCTGGCAAGAGCGTCACATCTAAGTGCACTCGATACTGGAATAGCAAATAATCGCATGCATAATTTGCAATAGCAAAGAACGTTTAGTGTTAATTTAATTTACTTAATTTTTAATTCGAAAATACGAAATTTTGTTTAAATTTAACAATTTCTTACGCGATGAAATTAAAATTTCGTCCGACGCTTATGGAGAAATGAGCCAGCGCAATGATCGTACATAAACATGCACAGTATAAGCGGCGACCCAGGCGGACTGTTGCAAGCGGAATCTCATCCTCCTAACCCTGGTCATAACTCAACAGAGGGCGCTAGCAGGTTTAAATTTTTACTTTCACTAGAAATGAAATAAAAATGAAATTTCATATTATGTACTTTAAAAAGAGCAGTATCGCAGGCATTACTTAAATCTTAAGTTAACATCTTTGTAAGTTAACAGATGACGTTAACAGGTTCGAACTTTTCATATTTTTTCGTATTTCTTAGACGTTTCTTTTTTTTTGTTTTTTGTTTTCTCTTTCTTTTTGACTTTCTCTTTTTTTGTTTTCCATTTACCTTATGTTACCGTCTTGATTCAGTTCTTTTTTGTTTTCTTTTACACAGTTTTTATTAAGAAATTAAATAATACTTTGTCGTTTAATATCATTAATAATAATAAGAAAGCATGTTTAATTTAAACTGATGTTGTTATTACATTATCATAAGTTACTATCGCCAAATTGAAAGTTGTTTTTATGGCCAACTATAAATCTCCTTTTATCATTTGATATATCAGAGTCAAATAAAATGTTCTTATTTGTAAATATTCACGAGATTTTTTTGTGTAGTTATAATTTTTTAAAAGTTATAGAAATCGTTCTATATAACTTTTGCAAATTAATTTAACGCCATCGTAGATAAACGCACGTGTGTCCTCTTAATAAATAATTACTAAACAGAGAAAGTGCCCATACTCCAGTGATTACACCTATTTCCGCAGCCGAAGCTGGTTATTTATCCGACGTACGATCAAATTATTATCTGTTCGTATGCCTACATAATTAATTTCAATCGCGGCGCTGTTTCTCGTTTTTATTTTAAGCCTAGTCTAACGTGTTATGTCACAGGCCTTCCACTGTCCCTCGTGATTAATTAACTTAGTTTCGTACGTAATTAATTTCGTATTGTGACTTTTTAATTAATTAAACTTAGTTACAAAGGGCCCACTGAGAATTTTATGCTCGCTTTATATTAATTTCCGGTTGAATATTATTTTCCGGATATTAATATCTTAATTAAAAGATTACCGAGATACGTTTATGCATGTTGACACCATGTTGATGTTTAAGAATTCAAAGAGGATGATCATCGTACCAGATGGAGGCAGAAGCTATCCTTATTAATTTTAATAATCAGGTGCATTTCAATTTACCATCATCTTCATAAGTATATGGTAATTTATTTCAACTGATTTGTTATACTAAACAGATTCTATTTAACTTTTTATCTTCAATACAAACATTTAAAGTCAAATAGCATTAAATGGCAATGACCAAATTCAACTGCTAAGAATTAAATGGATAGGCTGCATTTTCAAAAAATTCTAGTTAATTTTGTTTAACAGTGCCTACCACAAGACTCCCCCTAGTTTAAAGCAAGATGTAATTACCATTTAAAACAAAAAAAAAAATACTTAAAACTAGGTGAAACTTTCAGATATTCACATCGAACCGATTCTGCAAAATTGATATAGTTGCATACGATCAGATTTACTTCTAATTAACTAGAAATAAAGCTGGATGATTTATCTGGTTAATTAGGCGAAGTAATGATTCGATAAAATTCCCCTGATAAATTATTTCAACCTTTAATTTCGTTTGGTATTGCTGAAATTAATTGCGCGCATATTTCTCCGCGGAGAGAAGTCTTTTGAACCTAGATTCGAATCGAGAATGCATAATGCAAAGTGCAAAATTGTGTTTGTGCACGTGAGTCAAGGACAGAAAGCAATGGGAGCGAAATATTGCTTTGATGAGCGTTTGCAATTCAGTGATGGGCAATGCGCTTTCATATTAATTAAAGACCCATACAAATTCTTTTTCTTTTGTTGCTTGTCCATATCGTGGGGGTTCATTATTAAGGAAATCAAAATTTCTTGCACATTCCAGTCAACATAATTCGTTGCCCAATAACTATATCATCTGATTATTATGCGTTCGAGGATGTCCCTTTTTTTTAGGTAGGTATACAAACACGAATTTAAAAAAGTGCCTCCTCTTCACTTTGAATGCACTGTAAATATTGCCATTATCCTCATAATTTATTTATGATCATTACTGAATACTGATGCAAAACGTGAAGACACGCACCGAAGAAAAGAAAAAAAAAGCTGGAGATAAAGTGCGCCGTCTCGGAATAACAAATTCGCGATCGTTCAATGACATCGCTCGCTTATATATTAAGTTCAAAGCTTCGAACCTTAAGAAGTTAGGAAGTTCATGTGCGATACGCGCCATGTATTATTCATCCGCTCTAAATGGATTCCTCGCGGGAGATTGAAATTCATGCTAGGTAGATGATATTTCCATATTTGGTGCATATGCATTTGCCAATAATAAAGGTGTACCGCGTTTATGGTAGTTTCAGATTGCTCAGACACATTAACTTGATCACAGAGCCGAAGTTAAAATTAGAGTACATACAGCTCGCTGAACTACTGACCTTTAACGGTCGTCAAATTTCTAACTGAACACAAAACGTGTCGTAAGTCATTACTTTAAGTGCAAGTAGCCAACAGCAGAAGATGACTTATTATCTAACTTTTCACAAACTGGATTTTTCCAAATTTTAGAATTCTATTAGAATCTTTTATATTCTTAGTTATGAGACCCATACTTATACATATTATTTATCGTAAAAAATGTTAATGTAGAGACCACATACTACATAAACATAGCAAACATTTAGGCCCAGTTATACAATTCCAGCTTAACTTTAAGCCAAAGCTTAAACCCTTAACAATAATTGTTGAAATAATCGTTGTTATAGGTTTGAGCTTCAGCTTAAATTTAAACTGACATTGTAGGATTAAATGTAAGTCTAAGTTAGAATGTAACACTCACAATGACGTATAGCATACGAGGACTGACAATTAAGTTCGTAGAATATTTTTCGTGTGATATACAGGGCACCCCTGCAACAGCGGCAACATATGGGCCGTGGAATGACGTCCTTGTCCTAACTTCAGTTCAAATTTCAAAACAATTGAACTTCATTTAATTAATTTAACATCAGAATTTGCAAAGCAGTTTCATGTCCGCTGTAAAAAATTGCGTTATGGATTTCATAGAAAAGAGAACCGTGATTAATTTTTTAGGTAAAATTTAAGAAAGTCAGCTCGGAAATCGTTGAGCTTTTGAATGAAGCATTATTAAGTGATCCTGCCCTGAAACCTGCTACAGTTTACGAAGACGCAAAGAGGTTCAAAGAAGAGAGGGAATCGGTTGACGACGATCTGAGAGAAGGAAGACCCATTTCGACTGGAGGCAGAAGAAAATGAGAAGAGTGGATGAACTTCTATCAAAAGGCCGTCCAATTTCGACTAGATTTATTGCAACAGAATTAGGAATCAACAAGAGACAGTGTTAATTTGTTGAACTATGGTAACCCAAGGTTCAGTGTCACAAGACACTTGATTTTTTGTTACTTGATTGATTTCACTTGATTTTTTGTTACTTGATTGATTTTTGGTTGAGATTTAGAGGTAGAGATTAACACATCGAAAACTTTGGTTTTTCTTACTTTAATGAAAGTAATTATTTGATATATACAAGATGTTACATAATACGACCGTTCTCCCTGACCCGGGAAGTTTTACTGCCGTTTCTGGTCCCCCACCCCCCGGTCCTATCCAGGTTCCTTCAGCCCCTAGCTTCTCGGTATTTTCTTTGGGTCCAGGTCAAGTTTATTATTGCTTGGTAGAATTCCCCAACTTATTGTTCATCACTTAACAGACAGTACGAAACATAATAAGCGAAGGACAGCTGAATCCGTCTCCAGCACACTCAGACTTTGTTGTGAAGAATTTTTTCGCCAAAATCGAATCACTGTGTTGGAACACCCGCCCTATCTGGCCTCTTCTGACTTTTTTTTTATTTCCTGAGATCAAGAAACACATGAAGGATCATTACTGGGGGTCACGAGACCTAAACAACCTCACGAAAAATGATTTTAAAGAGACTAAAATAGGGATGGAAGAAACTCTGGAGCAAATGCATTGCTTCGAAGGCGACTGTGTACCGGATAACGAATAAATGTATTCCGTATAGTTGTAATAATTTTTTTCTACGAACTTAATAATTGTCAGTCCTCGTATTGTGTGTCACGTTCTAAGGTAGGCTTAAATTTGATCCTGTCTTAAAATTTTTGTGCAATCCAGCCTTACCCCCAGTTGTACAATTGCAGCTTAACTTTAAACCCTTAACAACAATTGTTGAAATAATCGCTGTTTTGGATTTAAGCTTCAGCTTAAGTTTAAGCTGGCATTGTACAACTTGGCTGCAAAAGAATTCTTACAAAAGCGATGCTTGGTTTAATCGAAAAATAGCTCAATGGGAAACTTTCGTCTCTTGGGCCGAAGGTTACACCTACCAGTGTTCTTAAACCTCTCTTTTCCTAAACTATACCATTCCGCCTCTAAAAACGAACCGCTACGTCAAAATGTAGCCGTTAACCTCGACGATCGGATTTTTCAATCATTGTATAATTGGCGCCCAACATGGGGCAAGAATACCACCACCATTCATTACAAAACTGGCGTCCAACTTAGTGGCAATTGAGAAACCAGCTAATTAATCAAAAGAGAAAACGACAAACAAGAAAATTAGAAAAAAAGCGGAGGCTTGATTAATTGAATTCGCAAAATCAGAGGAAGTCAGAAAAATCAAAACAAAATGGCAGAGAGGAAAATAAATACAAGAACAAGGGGAGAAGAACTAGAAAGAATTCCAGGTAAGGAAGAAGAAATAGGAGAAACTGTACATACAGGTGTTCCAAAGTGGATAGTATTCTATAGCTATCTCAGTTAATAATGAAAATAGAAGGAAACTAAACAAACATCATTTGGTCAACTTTTCGATCGCTACAGTTGAAAAGAAAAAAAGCTGTAAATCTTTCAAATCAAAATAACTTGTTTGTTCTTGAAGTCCCAAAAAACGTTAAAGACATTTCTATAGCTTTTTTTAACGTAGGTCGTGATTTTCTAATCAATTAATTTAAAACCTTTACATCAGCCGAGCTACAGACCAAAGTCAAAGTAGGCTCTACCAATATTAAAAAGATCGTTTCTTTAGATTTTTTATTGGACCATTGAAATCAACTAGAAAAGTTGACCCAATGTTGCTCGCCTAGTTCTTTTGTATTTTTAATATTAACTGAGATATCATCCAGTTTGGAGCATCCTGTAGAAAGCAAAAACAAACACAGAAGCGAAGGAATAAAAAGAAGATATAAAAAACATGCTGGCCATGGTGATCAGGAATGAAAAGGAACTGATTTCTTTTTTATTAGAAGAAAATAAAACAAAATTATAACAGAATGACATAGAAATGAGACAAAGTAAGATAGAAATAATAGAAGAAGTAAATGAGAAAATGGAGGAGAATAGAATTACATAATAAATTTATTTGAGGACTTCAGAATAGAATCAAGAAATGAAGTGGATAGGAAATTCACGTAGAAGATAAGAAAAATGAAAGAGAAGGTGAAAGAAAATATGATAGCTAGAACTGGCCAAGAAATAAATGAGATAATAATAAAGTAATAAATAAACAGACACTGACACTTAGCTTTGCTGTTCACGAACATTTTCGAACGAGTTTATGACTTTTTGATTCGTTTTTAGTGCTGGTGATGATCATCATCAGGCAATTTAATTCCCTTAGATGTAACCTTCGTGGCTTCATTTAGAATTCATTTCGTGTGATTTTACTCAAATTACTTTAATTTGTCAAATAAATAGCTTAATTATCACCACGAGAAACTGCCGTTTAAAAATACAAAAAAGACCACAGATTTTACCTTTTACAGTAAATGTTCGAGGCAAATAGAATTACATACTAAATTTACTTGAGGAATTCAAAATAGAATCAAGAAATGAAGTGGATAGGAAATTCACGCAAGAGATAAGAAAACTGAAAGAAGAAGTGAAAGAAAACATGATAACTAAATAAATAAATAAATGTTCGTTGCACGAGTTCGTCTGGTCGTAGGTGATGTGTAATGTATGATGTCCTCCAGACTGAAATTTCCCGTAATCCCGCAGAAGTTGTACAGCCATGCGCACCTAAAATGCACCTCCAGCACGCGAACTTCATCCTTAAAACCTTGTGGTACAAGGCTCACAGAACTGTCAAATTGTAGCACTTAAGCTGCGTATGACTGTACAACGGAAGTAATCGTTGGAAAATGTGGGACTTGACGCAAGTACAAAAGTACATAGAATTTTTTTAACATTTTTCGATATCATATATCGTTTCTTTTAATGATTTCATTTTGTCGGTCTATTTCACAGTCACGCTGTATATTTAGAGGTGATATATAAAGGTGGCTACAGACTATGCGTGAAATCGCGATTCGTAATTCGTGGATAATTCGTGAATAGTGTGTAGGTACTTATTCGTTTAAAATCGATTCGTAAACAACGTGATTCGTGTATTCGCAGTTATTCGCTCTTGGAGGCGGTAAGTTGACGAACATCAAAGGCTACGCATTTCCGCGAACCACAGATGCAACGACATTCGCGCTTGATGCCATGCTAGTTTGCTTATTCGTGTTTAAATGCGTTCGTGATTCTTGGCTCAAGAATATTCTGAGTCCCAACAAGAATACGAGTGGTCTGATGGCCGCGTCCTTGACCTAATATATGACATCGAACAATTACGTCATTTGTGTGATCCAAGGGATGAAGATAAAAAAATAAAAATAAGAAAAATAACGCCTTCAAAGGTTTGGCCAAGAAGTACAGAGTAACTGCTGAAGTAATTAAAGAAATATATATTCAACGAATTACAACGAACTTGACAAATCACGAATCGTGCATAACGAATAGCGAATTCACGCACAGTGTGTAACTGTGTAGCCACTTGATTCAGGAATGACTACGAATTACAACGAACTTGATAAATCACGAATCGCGCATCACGAATCGCGAATTCACGCATAGTCTGTAGCCACCTTAAAGGACACATCTTCCTAGGTAATGCAGTCCTCTTGACGTAACAACCATCGTGCCAATATTTTTTTTATAAATTTAAAATTGAATTACACATTATTTTATTAAAACTCGTATTAGCTCCTGATCATGTAATTTATACATTAAATAAAAAAAAATACATTTAATTTCATTCCGGTTATTTAATCCCATTATTATTATTTTAATTAATTCTCATTAAAGAAAAAAAACTCACGTGATGCAAATAAAACAACTTAAAAAAACTTGCCCAAATGTTTCAATTTAGATATATCTGGTAGTGTTCGGTCGTGTATATGAATTTAAATAAGTTGTTTACTGCTACTTAACTTACTTTTTTTTAATAATATAGCATTGTTTCTGGCGAGTTACTTTTTTTCTTGACCTTGTCTTTTGATAAATGGTGGAAGCGCCAGGAATAAAAAACGTATTTGAATGTAACTCGATTAATCAACAACTTCGTTATAACAAAAGGGAATTTTTTAACGGGTACAACGATTTGCATTTATTGCCTTTCATTAAATATATAGGTATACCTAATTCCTTTAAGAAGTCTCTCTTGGCTGGGCTTGGATATATTTTATTTTGCGTTAGAAATTATTACGCTTCCGCTAAAGCTAATAATAAACGTCTTGACGTCTGCAGTCCTGCTCATTAAATTTCTGTTTTTAGTTGGCAAAAACCTCAACAATTTAGAAAAACATTTAATGTTAATGTTAGGCGCTGCGTGTAGTAACATGCCGGAGCTTCTAACTCTCGGGTTTTCCTGTGCAGCATGAAACCGAAGTGCAATTAATTATTACAGTTTGCCGGTAATTGCGTAAGGATATTTACGGCATTTATGTAAGCGTAGCGTTCGGTACTTACTTGTATGGAAGAAAACAATTATGATAATTCACATAACTCACCGGTTAATTACGCGTCTCCGCAAAATAATTCCTAACCTTGTTAACGCAGAAATGCTTCGATAATCATTCTACTGAAAGCATTTCAATGACATAATTCGAAACCTAAGTTTGATAAGTTGATGATTAAATTAATAATAAAGTTAGTTTTCCACGAGGTTCTATTAGTGTTCTTAATGAAATTTATTTTATGATTTGCACTTTAAATTCATTAATTAATTAACGTATTCGATTCGAACAAAAATAGAATGAAGGGTGAGATGTTTTACTTTTTTTCACATTAAACAATATCGTTACATTCAGATTGCATTACAACTTTAAGCATTAATTAATTTCTAGTTAAATTTGACGTCTTTTAGTTTTAATTACAGGTGATTTATGTAAATTAAGTTAAAATTTAAGAGAACATTTTTAGCTTTGATCCATCTTTGGTAAAATATTAATAAGTAAATAATAAAGTGGTACGATTTTTTTTAAGTTTATTTGTAATTCATTCATGAGTTTCGCCCATGTAATAAACGACAGACATAAAACTTCATTTCAGTAATTAACTCTGCGGTATAAATTACTTTTACTTAAAAAAAATCACCGCATTTTATTTGCTTTTTAATACTTTTAATTACGCTGAAATTCTTGTCGTGAATACATAAAACCTAATTTCGACACAGATCGCGTTTTTGCATGGAATTCCTTGAATAATTTAAATCTACACCGTCCATAATACCTGTGCCAAGTACTTTAAATAGACTAGGCAGTTGAAACATACCACTACCAAAAGCAGCATAGACAGTTGACATTTATAGTTATGTTAAAACTGAATGGGGCATAAAAATTGATCACCTGTAAATAATTTCACGACGCAGGCTTAATTTGTTAGAAAGTTGTTTTGGCGCAGGCATTAAAAAATAATATGATGAGCACTTCCCCGAAAATATTAAATTTAATGGGGGCAGTGTATCCTTTTAATCTAATCCTAAAATAGCATGTGGACAGGAAGGATAAAAAAATGCGGTAGTTTTTTACTGCGCTGTCCATGAATGGCCGTTATGAATGAAACGTGTTTACTTGGAGATAACTGAAGATGAACAGGAAATAAACCGACTGGAATCTCACTCGGCGGGTCCAGATATTAACTTACACTCGAGATTCGTATTGAAACGTTGCATTCACCATAAGTAATCTAAATGTGTTCTAGTGTTCTATGTTACATAGAGCTAAAGCTAATTGATATTTATGTGTGTTGCACCGAGAGGGGAATTTTTGATTCTCGCTTGCTGTTTATTAAACGTGTCGAAGGACATTTTCGAATGCCCATCAAATAATTCACTCTGTCGCCTTTATTAACATAAAAGCAAGAAGTTACGGTTACGGCGTTGTAGATTCCATGCCGTTAACGTTTATCGCATGTTCGTAGTTTACTGCTTGTTAGATATTTATGTTTGTTTTAATCATTGTTCGCGCAGTGCGATTTTTAATTACCCCACCGGTTGCACACAAGTTCTTGCTTTAATTGCATTCCAAACATACATACATCGATGAACAACTGCTTATACTTTTAAATCTTCCTACTTCTCGTTAAACAAACAATTTGAAAAAATACTTCCGGATATGTTATTTTGAATAAAATTCAATTCACTACATAATGTATTTTTTTTTTAATGATCGAAGTTGTGTCAACGTACTCGGTGACTGATGGAATGTAGCCAAAATAAAAACGCAGAAAATTGGCAAGCATGTCTAATTTCGCATGTTAAAAAAAATCAAGTTTACGGTATATACCGAGCATTAAAATTACCTGTAATGTTTCGACCACACACTTCGTAAGCCTTAGTTGCAAGTTTTCTTGTGAATACTAAACCAAGGTATTTTAATTTTATCAGAATAAATCTGAAGTTTGTTTATTAAGCAAGCAAACGTACAGGCTTGTGCTTCTTGCATACATTTTATTTATTCAAATTCTTAACGAATATAAATGGTATATCTAATAGTTAAGAGTTAATTTTTTTATTACGTATTTAATTAATAATAGATAACCGTCGAGAATGTGGAAGTTTTATGGCCGCATACCTTAAGATATAGTGAAGAAAAAAAATTAATAAAATGAGCGACCAGTCACGTCCGTACACCTGTGTTAACAAAGTACGTGCCCACAGATACAAAATTGCAAATTATAATTATTTACTTCTGCAAAAAGCTGCCCATGTATCACTCGTTATTAACTCGCAGTTGTTAACTTTTTCACGTTGTTGTATCTTTGAATCTTGACCTATTTATTGTTGAATTCGAAATTTATACGAAACAATAAAATTAATTTAATTGTCCCTAGGAAACCGTAATAATATATCAAACCGCGGCGGAATATTTTTTATTAGGAGATAAAACCATAAAAGCCGATGTGGAGTGGTGTAAAAACTGTTTCTTTTCGAAATTAGCTATTCAAGGATTATAAAACAAGCAACATTTCTTCCACTTCTCATATAGCAATGAACAAGTCAACTTTAACAACTGTTCTTGTAGAAGAATAGACAGCGAGAACAAAAGCATTGAAAATAAGTCTCTTTTATTAAGGCTGCTGAAACTCTGAGAACACTGAAACTGGAAAGTAATAAAATGTTATTCTGTTGAAATTCTAGAAAAAAAATTACAGATTTTTAATGATGAACTGCACCACTGTCGTTGTTAACTAATCCTAGATTAAACACCGCTTTAATTCGATGTCGATGCAACTAACCATTATTGTTTTATGGAATTAAACAAACAATGTGATATAGTCCTCGTAAATAAAAAAAAGGATTACGTATTTAATAATAGCGAGAGATATTAGGTCTGTTCCATTTGACCGAATTTCAAGTTCTGAATCGTTCAAAGCAATATGAAATATAGGTCTGCTCGATAGCTCTGCACTTTTTACACTTTTAACACCTTTACTCTATTTTTCTCACTCCTATTTATTTATGTCATATATATCGCACTCTCTCAGGAACGGTTGGTGCAAAAAGTGTAGAAAAGTACAGAGCTATCGAACAGACATTTTATATCCAATTTTGTGCACTGCTCATGCTCAGTACGATTTTGAACGGTTCAGAACTCGAAATCCTGACGAATGGAACGGACCTAATGATACATAATACAGGAAAGGTATAAGACGTACATATAGTATTTAATCGAATAAGTTTTACTTACTGCAACCACTATTAAAACACAAGAAAAGAAGCGAAGTTATAACATACGTATGAGGGGCAAAGGTCAAAAATAATTCGGGAAAAATCTACGTTGACTTTTTACAAAAAGCGTTTGAAAAGCACTGGGTGTGATTTAATGATTTAAATGCCCTAGCTGGACGAAATTTACTATTATGTAGTGATGCGGGCACTAAAAACGAAACGAAAAGCTAACGCGTGTTCAATTGAAAAGTTCATCAAGTTGGTTTTGGTTTTTTTATGGAAGAAGCGAAAAAGCCAATTGACATTTGATAGATGACAGTAGTTGTCTAACGTATTTGGTTTGTGATCTGATTGTGAGTTCGTTTCTCCTTCTGGTAAAGTTATTACAAATGAGCTATTTTCAGGGCTAAACAGAACACATTTTTTTGTTTAGCTATGGAATATAAAACTTTTTAAATCAAAAGTGATCTAATTCAGGACCTGCTTCACAATAACAGTCCTCCATTTACATTCACTTCATCCAAAATCAAATCGATTTGATTTTGAACTAAACTGATTTTAAAGTGAACAGAGAGATTCTTAAAGGAACGATGATTTATAACTTTTACTTATCACATTCTTAGGTTATGTTTATAACTAGTGACGGGTATTTATATTGCAATAAAAACTGAAAAGGAAAGCTTTTACAGTAAAGTAAGTAAAACTAAATGAGTAGGTACATACATTATTAGAAGAAATGCTTCAAAACGTACAATTTAGATGACCCTAGAATATCTATAATTAGATAGTGCATTTTCTAACAGCAGTAGTAGTACCTCGTCGAAAGAGAATCTACATTTGTTAACTAGCACAAGCAATGAATCATCAGATGATGAAACCTCTTTTTCTCCACTTTGCGATGCACTTTTGTTTCTTGTGGGAGATTTAAAAGACAATACAAATAATATTGAGTCAAAAGTTAGAAGAAAACGCGACAGAATAAATTACTTTGGAGGGGAACTTGTACCTGCATATGCAGATTTCGAGTTCAAACAGTACTTCAGAATGAGTAAAGAAGTGGCATATGTATTATAATCTTATCGGTAATTTTTTTTTAAGACTGCCCTCGTTAGACTTTCATGGTTCACCCACTAAACGCAGGGTATATTAATTATTGTATTTTGTTATTTAGAGAGACTTGACAGAAGCCAATTTATTGCACACCATTTGTTTGGGAGAAACAAAATAGCTGCAGAGACTGCATTTTTAATAACATTATGGTATTTGGGAAATTTAGAAACATATCGTCAAGTTGCCGACAGGTTTAATGTAACTGAAAGCTCAGTGTACAGAGTTCTTAGTTTCATATTGACTGTATTACTACCATTGTTTGGCCTTCCGAAGAAAGGGCTCAACAAATAAGCCATCATTTATACAAAAACAGGGAATTTCAGGGATCATAGGCATACTAGATGGAACACATATTCCTATTAAAAGACCTTACAAGAATGCAGAATCATATGTCAATCGAAAAGGTTATTACAGTGTTATAGTGCAAGGTGTATTAGATAATTCAAAAAGATTTCTAGACAATTCATGTGGTGAGCCGGGATCTCAACATGACGGCAGAGTCCTTAGAAAATCAGCTTTGTATTTCAAGGCTGAATCTGGAGACAACAGATTATTTAAAAAATATCTTTTACTTGGAGACTCTGCGTATCCTTCGAAGTTATGATTGATCCCACCATTTCGAGATAACTGACATCTCACAAGAGAACAGAGAAGTTTCATCTATAAACATTCATCAGTCAGAATAGTAGTCGAACATGCTTTTGGCCTTCTTAAGGGCAGATTTCGCAGATTAACACAATTTGACAATAGAAGTATAAAATTTGTTATCAGGGTTATTTCTGCAGCTTGTATTTTACACAACATTTGTGTAAATAGTAATGATGCAATAGAATACAATAATATTGATGAAAAGGATGAACTCATTACAAGTAACAATGATAAGCATAAGCATGTATATGATAGAAGAACCCAGATTTTCCATGAAATTTTTGACCGTTTATAAATGAATAAAGAATGCTTTAATAAACATATTTTGTTAGTGTTGACTATTTTATTGTGAAATAATAAATATAAATATGAAACAAAAATATTTTTAACAAAGAGAAAATTAACTCTGAATTTAAAATTTAAAAGAAAATTAACTCTAAATTGAACTAGAACTTCTACAAAGGCATAAAGGCCGTTTTACACTACACTAATTCTTGTACAAAATTTGGTTCAATTTCTTAAACAATTTAAATTTAATAGCAAATTGTATCAAAAATTTGAATCAAAACCTATCTGAAAAAATAGAACTTGTTCTATCTCCACACCATATCCACAGCCCAAAAATTTCGTGTTCCAAATATTTATTGTAGAAATTAAACCAAATCTTGTACAAAAAAAAGGTAATCTAAAACGGCCTTAAAGCAATTCAATTTCAGTTTCTTCTGCACCACTTCCTATTTTTTATTTTTCCTTGATTTTTTTCTTCTTCCATTTGCTTTCGCTTTAACTCTTCTTGTAAGAAAATTCGTTTTTGTTTATAGTATTCTATTTTTTTTTTGCAAGAGTTCCTGGGTCTTATTATTTCTTGAATGTTTTCTTTCTCGCTTTTTGGGGGTGTCTTTCACTATATCTGATACTCCTAAATTTTTCAGACATGTATCATTTGTATATTCTCTATTATTATCTTCTTTTCTGTAATCTTTCAATGGAGTACTTTCAGAATTATCCGGATCCATGTAAGTTTTTTCTATCGAACTTTCTATTACATGTTCTGATGTATTACATGGCTTATCTCCTACGATATCATCAATTTCGTTATAGTACTGAAAACGCATGCTTCCAGATCCTGTTTTCTTTTTATTGTCTCTTACAGATTTATAACTTCTAATGAGGTTTCGCCACTTTGTTGCACAATCCTTTGGAGTTACCTCTAATGCCTGTTTTAGACGGTCATATTTTTGTATCAAATTTATTACAAAGTGAGAGAGATAAGCTATCACAGTGAATGTTGATTGGTTGAATTGGCACTTCTCACTCACTTCGTAATAAATTTGATACAAAAATATGACCGTGTAAAACGGGCATAAGAAATATATCATATTGAATATTTCTATTTATTATAAGATATAATGAGTGTAGTTTTTAGTCGTGTAATAATAATCCTCGCTTGTGAACAGTTTTTTTTTTGTTTCAGACTAACCATACCAGCTCTTTTTCTCGAAAATATGAAATATTAGGTTGTTCGGAAAAAATGTATTATGTCTACAATTTTTTGATTCCAGAAAAGTTGGGTGATATCATCGTGGAATACAACTGCTAGCAGAAAGATGGCAAAAGGTCACTGATGCAAATGATCATTATATAGTTTAATCAAAATTTATATACTTATGTATATAAACGTTCTGAATTAAAAAGAAAACGATATTTTTTTCCAAACAACCTAATAGTAGGAAGTTGCTTCATATTTTCCTCTTAACCACATAAAACACCAGTGCTTCAAATTTCGAAGTACGCAACAAAACTTATATTTATGTTTAAGACCTGTATGTCTTCACTTATTATTGTCCACACAGTTTTCCGTTTTCTTGGATGAGACATGTCTAAATAATGCTCCCTTACAGAATTTATTAAAGCAAAAGTTTCATTATAAGGCCACAGTCTTGGACGTAACTTATCATTTTCTTGTAAGTTCTCATCTTCCATGATCTTGTGTTTTGTCTTCATCATTCTCGTCTTCATTAATAATGCCAGTGAATTCTTCAATATTAAAAACCAAGTCGTCAAGAAGAAATACAACAAAACAAAACCCGAGAATTACATAATGAATCGAAACGAAATAACAAACAAAAAACAAAACAAAATTTAAATAAGAAATAAAAGCTAGGAAGACACTTAAAATGATCCGCTTTTAAGAAAACAAAAGACAAAGAATCAAGAAAGTCGGCACTTTTTATGCTGCTTGGTGTCTTCCGCACTTGCGATACACCCTATCGTTCAAGCTTCTTTAAGTCGGATACTCTTAACAAGGGCAAAATAACGCCGTAAGTAAAACTTTTGGCGTACAGGCGGCGCTGTGGCACTTGAAGTTCGGGAGTTCTCCGTGCAAAAGTTCGGGAGTTAAAGCGAAAATTTACATAACAAAATAATCTGCATTATAATCGCAACATTATTAATTATTAATTACTATAACCTGTATTATAGATGAGACTTCGATTTTCGTCATTCTCTACCTACTTATACAGAGCCTTCAAATAAAAGTAAGACCCACTTGACCTTTAGTAATTAGCGAAACTAATAATTTTTTTTTATTTTGCTCATTTGGTACAAGATTTTTAATTTAAGTTTTCATGTCACGACAGTCTCACCATGTGAGTTCACTTTTTTCTTTTTAATTAGGGAGCAAAAGGGCTTGCTTCATACATATATTTAGTTCGCGCCAGGAAGGTAGACAAAGAGTGTTAATAAACGTCTGATACCGTGCATAATTTACTGTTTGTGTATCGACCGCTCATTTAAATTTATGGTACCTTTACTTATATAGAAAATCCTCAACCTTCGCTTAATATCGACAGCCAGTTAATCTATGTAAGACATCTGAGTTATAAAGCCTCACATGGAAAATGAAAATGGAACTAATTCAAATTATTTATGAGCCATTAACGTCAGAACAATATTTACTGCCAGGCAGCTCGCGAAGTTCACATCGGTGGCTTACAGCTATTTCATGACCGCAGCTGTTTTCTTTATTTTCCTCCTCCTCCACCTCCACCTCCACCTTCTTTCTTCTTTTCACGGACGCAAATGATGCAACTTATTTACAATTAATTCACTTTTGTAAAAATACAAACCTGAAATAAAATCAATTCTTGGAAAGTGATTTCATGCGACGAAATCGTATACCTTTAAATATCGGCCGTCATGATGACGCGCAAGTGGAACTTGGCGAGCGTTGAAGACACGAAAGTCCACTGCGGGAGGGCAGCACCTCCCGGCTTATTGTATGGTAATTAGAACACAGGGAAAGTCGGACCGGCCTCCCCGTGGTGACCGGTACGCATATCACATTCGCGCTTGTTCTCACCTGCCACTTTGATAGATGACAAAACACTAACGAAACAATAATAAGTCATTGCTTTTCGTTCTTCATTTGTCTTTTACCGATTGCAGTTCGATTACTGTAAGACCTCAAGCAAGCTTTAGGGAGAAGTTTCACGAGCGTTTTTCCTACGCTGCGTTTTTTTCATTGAAAGCAGATATGCGTTCTCTCCCTCTCTCTCTGCCAGTAAAACGCCTTCAACGTTTTAAATTAATAAATGCAACTAACAGTAATTGAGCTAGCTGTACGCGTATACTGCCATTCATATTATTTCGTGTAAACAATATTTCTTGCGACAGTTTCATATTTAACAACTGGCATGTGCCAGAAACGCTTGTAGGCGCTTTCATTCCAATGTTATTGTTTGTAACTCGTCACTGTCGATTGTCACGATCGGCTAATACAACGTCAATTATCGATCGTTTCGTTTTTCAGGCGAACGATTTGGATACTTTCCTCTGCAAGCAAGAGTGGGACCGGCGGTTCGAAGAAGAACTGGAAAAACCTAGGAGAGATTCCGCGTCCCAAATAGATGAGTTCTTCGAGCACCCTCACTCCCGTCACCAATCCATGAGTTACGTGTCGATGCGGACGTTACCGGGGACTGATGATGACGTTTTCCTTAGGCCGCCCTTATGGGAAGACATCGCCAGCAGTATACAGAATATAGATCCAGAAAATGCTAACATGCTCGGTGTTAGTCCTGGACATGTTAAGCTCGAAGCCGTCGATGACCTTGCCGTTAGTTGTGCTCCTACGCCGCTACTTTCGCCATTAGAAATTAAAACTGAAAAGGTAAACTCAATTTATTTTAGTTTTTTTTAACCCCCTCAAAAGATATACACGTTCGTTTTTGTTTCCAAAAGCTTTTCTTGATGATTTATGGTATCTTCTTCCGAGAGTACCTCTTTAGACTTATTCTTCCTTGTCTAGCCTTAATAAGTTTCTGGATTTATCAATTTCTTGAAGGCCACATTAAACTATTAAAAAAACTTCTTGTTTTCATCTTCATTAAAACGACAGTAAATATGTATTACTAAACTAAAATCAATGATGAATATGTCCAATGAAATTGAAAATATTAATTACATAGAAAAGTAATTTCATACAATCTCGTTTGTGTCCGCATATCATACGAAGTGAAAGGAATGCTCCAAGGGGGAAAAAAAGCAGGAGACATTGTAGAAAAAAATCCAATTATCTATTTATGCATTCGGGCTATGATTTTCTCGAAGGAGACCACCGGCATCGAAATTTGAAATTATTTAAAACGCTGATTACTTCCTTACAGGACATGCAATAAATTATTTTCCGTTTCAGTTTGTTCAAAATATTTTCTACCAATACTAACATTTATACCATGTACGAGAAGTGTTACACATTTCGTTGTTTGATGTAAAATAAGATACCTAATAAATACTGATTTCCAAACAAATTGTTATTTCGTGAGCAATCCGAGTAAATACAGAGTAGAAGTACAATGAATACGTTTAAAAAAATGTCCACTAACGAAAAATTATTATTCATGAAACCGAAAACATTTAAATTAATTAAACGAAGTTTGCATTATAAAATACCCCAATTTCAGTCTTCTCTTTCATTTACGATATCCATTAATAAGATATTTATTAGAAAAAGGCATTTATGAAGTTGAACTTATTTGAACAATTTCTAAATTAAGAGCTCTACACCTTTTTAACAGTTGGACTTAGCCACAGTAAATTTAGGCGAGTCAATCTAGTTTAACAAAAGAAAACAACGTGAATTTCAAATGGACTTATCACGGTAAAATTAGATGAGAAAATCCGAACGAAGAACTTTGAACACGAGACGGTCTACTTAATTCCGGCACAATTTCGTTTCTTCTTTAGAGAAAGGAATATGGAGTTATATGGACGTAGGACGAGTCAGTTTAATTTGTGTTAAACTCTGAACAATTATACCTTCTAAACTCTTCAATTATAAAATATTATCAAATTTTGAACTTGTCGTACTCAGATTAGGAGTAGCAAGTACTAACGAGTAAGTTTAGAAAAAGTGAAGATACTAAAGGACATTACTGCAGTTTGCAGTTTGTATGGATTTGGGAGAGTTTTTACAAGAAAAAGTGAATTTCAAATGCGAACCCCCATTGGACTTACCACGGTAAAATTAGATGAGAAAGTTTAAACGAAGAACCATTTTGTCCACGAGGCAGCCTATTTAATTCCAGCGCAACTTATTAATTTTTTTAGAGAAAGGAATTGGAACTTATATGCCCTTAGGATGAGTCAGTTTAATTTCTGTTAAACAATTCTGTGATCAATTAAAACTCACCACCTAAGTATCTTCAATTATAAAAATATTATCCAATTTTGGGCTTATCATACTCAGGTTAGTAGTAGCAAGTACTAAAGAGGAACTTTATAAAAACTGAAGACACTAAAGAACATGAAAAAGAAAGATGCAGTTGCAGTTTACATGGATTTGGGCGAGTCAATCTAGTTTTTACAAAAAACAAAACGTGGATTGGACTTATCATGGCAAAATTAGATGAGACAGTCCAATATTTTGTGAATCGGGCTGTCCGTTTAGTCCGTTCAGAGAAAGGAATTTGGACTTTCTGGAATCAATTTAACCGCTGTCATACTCTGAAAGAAAGAAACAGCCAATTTGAAACAAATATATATTTTTTCATTCGCGTATCCCTTTCGAAACAAAAGATAGTCAAACGAAAAGAAGGATATTGTCAAGAGAATAAACAAACGAACGTCGTTTTCTACTAAATAAACAGGGAAAGTGTAACAGTGTGAAATTCAGTCTGTAAAGTTATATCATTTAGGCCCAGTTTTACAATCGTGGAATATGGACGGAATAACTATTCGCCGAATATCCTTTAATGTTTCTCCATATCTACGTCACACCTACGTCACGTTATTCTAAGAATAATGCTTATCCGACGATTGTAAAATCGGGCCTTATACAGTGACCGGCAGAAAGTTGGACACGTATGGGAATTATTTTTATTATTGATCTCTCAGAAAATTTTATTCTTTATAAAAGCCCCTGCATCTTCCCAAACTCAAAATACACTTATCAAAATTTGAATACCTGTTGTCATATACCGAGGAAACCAAAATATTTGAAATCGACATAAGAGTAAAGTACCTTTGTTTTTCAAAGTACGCAGAAATATTATTTGAAAAAGTTATTTAGAATTGTTGTGAGACCTCAAATATGAATTCATGGCCGCCTACGATGGGAAAAGAAATTTTACATATTTTCAATTTTTCTCGTATCAACGTGTGTATCATAGAACTTTGAATGTGTAGAACTGGACGATTCTTCAAGTGTGACATAAATATACTTTGGGATTTGTTTTTCGCTTATCTACCAACTAGAAATTCTTCAAATATGTAAAGGCCTATTCTGACAATGCGTTTTGATCGCAAGTCGCAATGCGATCGTGGAATTTCGTGGGAACAATGTAGGCGGAGTTTTATTACTTCGGCCCGCGAACACTCAACTTTTGTACGATCACTTGCTAGACCGGTGCGAAACCGAAGCAGCCCGTCATATTTTTTGTTACTTTTTTATGTATTTCTTGCGACGTCGAAGAAGGTCTCCGGCCAACTCCGATATCTGCGGCCAGGGATTAGATGCTCGTAAACAGTTTTTTTATTATTGTTTTTGCGTGCTAAATTGGAGAATTGTGTTCTTTATATTGTCTCATTGCCTGGGCATGAAAGCACAGAATTTACGGAGATTAGTCATTTTCTCGCGACAAATATTTCCGAAATTATTCTTATATATTTAAAAATTGCGTTTTCGAGTGAAATGCAGAAATTTCATAACGAAAATTTTTCATAGGCATTATGGATCCCCCGGAGAATTAATTTTTGTTGTTGTACAATGGTGTCATTTTTTAATAATAATACATATTAATGAAATTCTAAAAAGCGCACTATTTATTCCTTATTTATACCTTTCTTAATTTCTTTTTTATAAACTTAATTATACAATCGCTTGATGATATTGTGTTTTATCTTAATACTGTATTTTTAACTTTTGATTTCAGTATTCGCAAGCTGAAATAATAAAACTCATTCTTTCCACGAGTTTCCACGATCGCGACTTGCGATCAAAACGCATTGTCAGGATAGGCCTTAAGACCTGACAAGATTTGTTTTTATTTATCTTTTGAACCGTAGAGACTACACTAGATTCTTGTTCTGAAGAAGCTGTGAGTGATTGATAGCGATACGTCATTTGTGGTCACAAGTGGAAACAAGTTTTTAATCCTCCCCTTAATTTACAGTTGGTTCTTGTCCGATGAAATTTGTATCACAAAATCTTTTAAGCGGACACTAAATCGCGCACTATAACACTTTACGTTTCACCGTCGTTCGACAGCTTCGTCAGAAGTGAAAAATATGTTGTTTAAATAAACAAGGTTGTACGACAACCTTGTTTATTTTGACAACATATTTTGAAACGTAAAGTGTTATAGTGCGCGATTTAGTGTCCGCTTAAAAGATTTTGCCTCCCCTTAATGTTTGAAATTGAATGGCAATTTTCTTTAAAAACATTTCAAGTTATGTATAAATGGTAACTGTAAGAATATTATTTATAACATTTTCAAGTTTTAAACAGAAAACTACTCTCGAACTGTTTATGTAATTTTGTTCTTGTAACGTTGTTTTTTTTCTGAAAATTGACTTGAAGTACCTAATTAATAATAATACATACAATGTAATTAATGCTGCGGTTTCTTAAACATATAATTACCGACATTAATATACATGATTCGAGTGTGCAAAATATTACCACAAAAAGTCTACTTATTTGTCGAACCGTTAATTATGCATATGTATAAAAGCAGTTACAGAGTTCTTAAAATTTGCAAAAAAAAGTTTAATTTACATTTCCTATAGCCAATTAAATCTGCAGTTCTTAAAATATCACGGAAAAACAAGTTACCAAAAAATATCAATAAATATAAATATTTTAACGAAAGAAATTTAACATAAAATTGATGACCTGTTCAAAAATATGTTATTGGGTATTCATTCCATTAGGGGAAAAGGAAGTTGTTTGGAGATAATTGGTGTGTGTTACGTAATATTAAATACATGTGCATGTAGTGATGTAATATTATTGTTATTATTTTAAGGTATTACAGCAGCCAGCGCCAACATTACATCTGATGGCTACTCCCACGTCGCCGTACAATCAACCACAACCCACGAGCCCTCAACAACAGCAGCAACAACAAGCACCGCAGCAATCAACTCATTATCAACAACAGCAAGCCATCCACCACACTAACAACAATACTCACCCCCAGTATAAGTACAACAATAACAACGGTGCAGTGGGTCCAGTGCCAGGCAGCGCCCTTTATCCGCCCATGTCGCGTCTTATGTACGTCTCACCACTTACGCCCCCAAGCTCGGAGCCTGGGTCACCCGGGGGCACCTTGCCAAGACGTACGCCACCACCTCCTTATCCTGCACCAGGATGTCCGTCAACTCCTGCTCCCACTGCCCCTAGACTTAATACATCAAACATGCCCAAGTACAATAGGCGAAATAATCCCGAGTTAGAAAAGAGGAGGATACACCATTGTGATTTTATAGGTAAGGCAATTTTTTAAGGGTAGTTCAAAGGGTTTCAATTTCCATCTTTCAGGTTGCACTAAAGTCTACACAAAAAGTTCACACCTGAAAGCTCATCAAAGAATACACACAGGTATGCTCTACTTTGACCAAACTATTAAGTCCAGCAAAAAATGTCAACGTGTTTGGTCTTAATTGATCGATTTAATATTTTTGCAGGAGAAAAACCCTATCAATGCCAGTGGCCAGATTGTGAATGGCGATTCGCCCGATCGGATGAATTAACACGTCACTATAGGAAACACACGGGTGCCAAACCCTTCAAGTGTGCAGTGTGTGACAGATCTTTCGCAAGATCGGACCATCTAGCGCTGCACATGAAGAGGCACTTACCCAAAACAAGCAAATAGTAGAAACGAGCTTAGCCAACTCTCTGAATGTTGAAACTTCTAGAACTTCTCGTTCGTATCTCTACACATTTTTCCACGACATACATTCCTAATAATAACGTCTTGAATAGATCTCAGCGTTTTAAAACAATCTCTTGTCTCTCAAATATTTTCTTTAGGTGATAACTTTTTGCCGTCTCAGCGCGAAGAAATAAAATTTCGTGGCCTTCTCTAGGGTGTACTTAAAATATTTCTTGTACAATTGTATATTTTTAGATTGTGATTTTTTTGTTTGTTTTTATTTTCAAACTTACACTCCATTAGCTACTAGCTCTACAAAATTTGGCAAGAAATATCTCGTAAATTGTGATATAAATTCAGAGTTTAATTAATCAACTTAAAATTAAGTTATTATTCTCTGTTTCAGGTCTAGATTGTTGCTTTTGTAAATCGAAAATTTTGCAATGAAAATTGGGGAGAATTAAGTCTCTCGTGTAGATGTTATTTTTGCTACTTGATTAATTATTTATCGTTAAGTTTGAAATGCGACTGGCATACTTTGGGTCATCTGAAATGGAGAATGTTATGCTTTTCTGAAATGACAATTTTTATTGTTTCTATTAGTTTCAATCGTTCAGGATACATTTATCTATATTTTTTTTGTTATACAGGGGTTAAATGTTTAACATAAGCGTTTGTCATTTTAAATGGCATTTTGCTGTTAAAGGCGTAACTTTATATTAAATTAAAATAAATTGATTTTTCCTTTTTGTTTAAAAAAAGTGCCGTGGAAATGTCCGAAAGGTCCGTCGGAATGTCTGAAAATGTTTTAATTTAATTGAAAAAAGAAAAGCAATTGGTACTTGATCTTTAAAATGTAAACTTTATTTTATGGAAGAGTTTACGAAAAAGCATGAACATCAATTTGATTTTGAATTTTAGAGACAAAGGTCTTTTCCCACATCACAAATGCATATAGAGTTGTCAGTTGTAAGTTGACAGAGTTGTCTTAAATTTAACACTTTTTTAAACAGCGTCAAAAGTTGTACTGTGATGTTCGTTTTAAAAAAATATATATTATTTTTGTGCAACAAAATCAAAACATCCCGTACACATAATTCTGTGGATTTGAGTGTAATAAATTTGCAATTCAAAAATATTTGTTGTATATTTAATCCCTAATTTTTGTTGCGTCTCTCACTACGTTATTTTAAACTATTTACGTCTCAAGTTTCTTCATAAAATTTGCCATTTTATTACCTAGTGTTGTGATTTTTTTTAGATATATTTTGTCCACGATTATTATAATTGTTTCTTTTGTATTATTGTGTACAATGTTCAGTATAAAAAGTTACCAAATATGTACACTGATTAAATAAATGTACATAAAGAAAAGTTTAACTGACTAGAAACTAGTCAAGTATTTCCATTAATTTTAAGTAAGAGAATCTAATATTAAAGCCGCTATGCATATCTAGTTGTATTTATATTCTAAACGTAAGAACTTTAGCAAAAAGATGCACAAATTTTTATTAACTTTATTTTAGAATTTTATATTTTTATTATTTATGTGTAACTAGAGAAAATCGTTAGAGTACAGAGTAAGTAGGTAGCAATTTGTTTTTTTTTTTTTTAATTTTGTATAATTACTTTAAATACAGTTTTATTTTTAGTAATGTGTCTTGTATTTTCCCTTTTCCTTTCTCCTAAGAACAAGAATATTACATTTGACTACCCTTGCCGCTACATTAATTGATTGGTACACTCATACGCAACATAAATGCACCGCTGGTACGCAAATCTGACCCTTATGGTTTTGTGGTGGGGAATCGGATTGTGAATACATCCTTGGATTGCAACAAGGCTCACAGAATTCCGGAATTGGAGATTTATGTTACATATCAGTGTACCTACTACAATATACCACCTCCCAATAATGGAGGACTGCATTAGATCAGATTTATTTTAAATTGCACAATAAAAAACAGCCTATTGGTTTCAAATAACTTTGTACAGCAACGAAGTAAATAAATATAAAAAATATCGCTAATTAAAGTCAAATAAAATTCACTAAATTTCCCAAGAATTTCCCCAAGTTCTAACATCAGTTGACGTAACTTGGATCTAAATATCAAAATAATCCTTCTTAGAAAGTAATTTTTTTAGACAGTCTTTATTGATCACATGGTATAAGTATTAAAGATTCCTACAAACATATTAACCAAACGTCCGTGCATCGCAAGTTCAAAAATTCCAACAAATACTTATCGCAAACGTTTAGGAGTATCAAATAAAACATATTTAACTAAAAATCCTTTAAATAAAACTGTTTTACCTTAAAAATATTTCAACGTAAGCGCATGAAACAACAGATGCAGGCAACGAACTTACCGACCAGGGATCGAATAGCGTAGGATAAATGGCGTCGCGTTATTTTCCAGTGTAGTGAAAGTAATAAATCGAGATTTATTTTAAAAGTGTAGCCATGACGTCTGCGTACGCGGTAAATAAATGTTAAGATTTAAACAGTGTTTAAACTTGTTTAATTTCGTCTTACAATTGCAATTCGTATTGCATTTAAACACGTCGGTTATAATCGGTATTGATTTGCGCATTCTATTAAACATTCTAGGTTAATTCATTCGGTTGGTCTAATATGAATAAATTTTAAAGGAAATATTAAAATGCACAATGTAAGTAGGTAACTGTTGCGTTTTTCACATGAAAAGTATTCATTAGTAAATTAAATCGTACTACAAGTGTGTAATTTAATGAATGAATGAATTTGTAGCTTGGAAATATTGAAGAAAAAAAGTTATGTTGCCAGTACTGCCGGCGAAAATACAAGAGCTTAAAAACTTTGAGAAATCACGAAAATTCCCACAAATATAAGGTTTTGATCTACTACTTACTTAAATGAAACGAATCGTCAAAATTGCAGTAATAACAACTTTTTAATGTTTCAGTTTGGCTGCAAATTATGCGCAAAACAGTTTCAAACTGCAGAAGAGAAAGAAGAACACCTAAAGAAAAAACATTTAAACAGAGTAAGCTCTTTTTAAATATACTTTAATTTTACTTTTAATATTGTTAAAAACATAGGTTTTTTCATTGTCCATATTTAATTTTACTACTTGAGTCAGTGGCGTGCCAACTGTGGAAGCAAAAAAAAATGTTTCCTCTCAGTATGATTATAATGACCCGTATTCTTATCCTATGATTAATTTAATAACGTGTTTATTTTTTCAAATGGTGACGCTCGTCTGTCACTTTCTTACACATTAAATTGACATAAAGCTATATCGTTTCTTGTTTATTTTCATCACGACATAAGATGAGAATGCGGGCTAACGTTTTCTATAACATCTTATACATTTTATACCCTTATATTTAACAAAAACGGACAAAGATTGAACTTTATGTTGGAATAAACAGAAATACATACAATGTATTAATAAAAATATATGAATCATGTCTTAACTAGATTCAGAATATTTGTAAAAATTTTGGGATCTCAAGTTTTCTGAATCTAGCTAAGACATAGTTTTTAATTTCATAGTCTTATGTCAAATGCAAATTTTGCAAAGACAAATCGTAACCATACCATTTAATTACGATTTTCTACAAAATGGATAATAAAATGTTACTAATGAAATAAAACATTTACTTTATTGCCTCGAAGACGTAAACAAAACCTTTGACAGTTGTCGCTGTTGACAGCTCGCAGTTATTCAAGGTTGCAACATACCACTAAGCTACAACGTGCCGTCATAAAATAAAAGCAAGTTCAGAGCCTTCTCGATAACGGATTTCTTTTAACGCACATTATAATAAGCAAAACGTAGGGCGTAGCTTATTACAGATAATGACGTTCATTTATTTAGGTATAGTCGTGCGCAGCTTAAGTGCTACAACTTGAAAATTTTGTGAACCTTGTACCACAAGGTTTTAAGGGTGAGGTTTGCGTGCATTTTAGGTGCACTGGATTGTACATTTTATTTAAACAAAATTGAAGTTAAAGCGCTTTCAGGAAAGTTTGATTAAATCATAAACGTAATTTTGGTCTTGAAACTACCCATTTTTCATAACAACTGAGAAAATAATTAACGAAGCAACACGACAACAGAGGGCAATAGTAAGGTTACGTTGAAACTGTCAAGAAATGCAGCGCGCACTCAATCTACGACAGACGTTCATTGTTGACAAAAGTTTCACAGCACTCTAGATGCGAAATTTAAAAAATCACTTGGTAGATTCTGGCACTGTTTTAATTCACCTAATTTATCCCCAAGTGATCAAACGTTTCTCTTCGAACCTAATCTTAATTTGAAATTAGAACACCAAAGCAAGAAACACGTTTTATTAAAAAAAATTAAAGCAGTTGCGCAAGATGCCCACCGCCTGCATCGAGACACTTTTGAACTCTACGAACAACTACGTGGCTAACATTAAACAACATTTCCGTCGTGCCAATTGATTGACAATTAATATTAGTATGACGTTATCAAAGACACACAATTAAATTCCAACGCCTACTCGAATTAGTTTTTATTTTGATCACTGTTTACATTAGGTGTGTTTGTTATCCTGCACTGGTGTACATTTTTCTTGCAAAACATGCTTTAATAAAGCCTAAATTCTTTGATAATGTGTCAATACGAATCATACTCGTTCGGACAGACATACCACATCATATTTCAAGTTGCATTAAAGCGTATTTTGCGAAAAAGTATGCATTGGTGTACACCAGTGCAGGATAGCAAACAGACCCATTGTCTTGTTTATTTCACCAATAGAGTAATAAATTAAAATGGGTAGTGCTTCGTGACAGCAGCCCGTTTAACGAAAGTCCATCAAGTGTAACAAAATTGCTTGCTTTCTTTCTTTCTTTAAGTCTGTCGAACATTAATTACAGTCACACTGCAAAATTGTTGGTTGCAAGTCGGTAGGATCGCAATGGGGCCCCCGAGCATATACTGCATAGCTATTTCGGCCCTAATTGGGGCCTCATCAGCAGAACAGTAGCTCGAGAACTCCATTGCAATCCCGACGACCAACAAGATATACGCAACGTTAGCACGTAAAAGCAAACATGTCAAATAAGTGCGCCACAGCACAACTATTCACAATATTACAATCACCATCATAGTCACAATGTTACAATCACTATCATAGTTACAAGCTTCGTAAATTATTATTTTTCATCAAAAATAAAAAGTGACAGGTAAATTGAAAAATACAACTTGCTTGCAGGAATTACAGTAAAGCTTGTTTTTTTTTTTTAATTATTTTTAATTTAATTTGAACGATAAATTTTAAGTTTAGGCACGTTAATTGTAGGTACGTCGACTCTAACGATTAATAAAAGCTTTGTCCCTAAACAGTATTTAATAATAATAATAACAGACGAGGTTTAGACTAGAGTGGAAGCTGTTGATAAAAAATAAATATACTCTGTCCGCCGATAGATTGGAAAATTTCAAATGTGTTAACATTTTAAACACCCTAGAATCGAGTAACGTTAACCAATAGGATTACTTCGCGGGCATTTATACCAACCGCAAGCGCATGATGTGCTCACTCGATGCTACTCGATTCTAGGGTATTTTAATATGTTAGGATATTTGAAATTTTCCAATCTATCGCCGGACATAGTATATGTATTTTTTGCAAACAATACAAAATAAGTACTAAATAGCGTTTTTTAAGTTGCATTTAATGAATAACATTAATACAGGCATATAATCTGCAGCACATAAAATTAAATATTCTTGCTTGATCAACTCTGACCCTTCGAGTTCAAGTTTAGATTGCTTTTGATCTTCCTTTTTTTGTTCCTCTTTTATATCTTTTGTCTGTTTTGTTTTTAAAACAATTTAATAGGAAAAGCAACTATGTGCACCCCTCACTAATGCTTAAAGATCTTTTGTAATAAAGATACATTTCACCCTATTTTAGTATTATAGTATTATATGTATGTATATGAGATATTGTTATTGAAATAGCCAATTTTCTTTTAAGGATTAATTATAAAAATAAATTATTGTAGAATAAAATAAGAAAATGCCGAATATGCCCTGACACAATTTTTAACGGCGAAGAAGACTACTTACTCCACATAGACGAGGCCCACAAAGGAAAGTATGTCGATTATTACATGTGCAGTGACTGCGGGAAGCAGTTCAAGACAAAAAGCGAACTAACCAGTCACATCACATCAAAATGCGGCACGGTGAAACAATTTAAGTGCCAAGTATGATTCCAATACAGTAGTTGCAATTCGCCTATCATTAACAACATTTTGTTCTGCAGGTTTGCGGTCAAGAACTGATGACAGCCGGTTCACTACACAACCACATGCTGAGACACAACGGTGACCCGAACTTCATGTGCAGGTTTTGTGCTAAATTATTTTTAACTGCCGGCCAATTAAAGGTTCATGAAAGGATACATACACAAGATAAGGCATTTATATGCCAGGTATCTTATTCATTATAATAAATCTCCTGTATTTTTTAAATAATTTGAACCGAAAATTTTAGGTTTGTGGTAAAGGCTTCTGTCACAGACAGAGTTTGATAACACACAGCACCTTACACACAGGCATTAAGCCGTATCAATGTGAAAACTGCGGTAATTCTTTTAGTTGCGTTGGAAATTTACTTAAACACAGGAAAACACACGCAGATAGCTGCGGACTTATTCCACTAACCACGCACAGGGTGAAACACCCTGCCACCAGGATGAAAGTTAAAGTTAACACTCCCGCCAATTCCAGACTGAAGCAGATGAAAAAAGAACAGGAACTTCAGGAGAAATTAAATGCTTTTAAAGAAAAGAAATTAGAACAGGAGAAGGTATTAATTAAGCCTGTTGAGAATTGCAAGGAAACTGACTGTGTCAAAAATGAAAATGTGCTTTGCTTTACCAAAGAAGCAGATGATTTGAATACTTTCGATTTAGGTATAGATATACCAAATGATACAAGTAATTACACAGAGTGTGAAGTTAAGGAAGAAACGAAGGCAGAAGAAATCAAACTCACAAATGAAAATGAGGAGTTAGTCCTGGAGGACGCATTAAAATACCAAAATGGAATGAACTTTAATAGTGATTCAGTAGATTCAGATAGTGTAAAAGACATGGTGAATGATGCAGATTTGGAAAATACGACAGAAAATGTAGATTCACTTGCAAATGTAAATATTTCCTCGAGTAGAAAAAATAAAAGGAAACCTTCTGGAAACTCCCTGAAAATAACAAAACAGGAACTAGAAGAATTCGTTAAAAATAGAAATATACGTAAGTACTTTCACCAGTTACAACCGAAATTGCAATTTTTTATTTCGTTTTACAGAAAATAAGGAGGACATCGTTTGTAAATTCTGTAAGAAATCGTACAGCAATGCAAAGTGGCTTTACAGACATGAAAAACTGCATCATGAGAAAGAGGGGGGTAGTAACAAAGATGAAAATTCTGAAGACAATTTTCGTTGTAATTGCTGCGAAGCATCTTTCACTTCAAGAGAAGAACGTAAGACTCATCAAAAGACTGTACATGCGGATATGTTAAGTAAGTGTTTTATGTTTTGCTTAGACATGTGAAATATGTTTTGTTTGTCTGCAGCTTGTCAAGACTGTGATAAAATCTTTTCTAATATGGTTTCCTTGCGTATTCACAAGAACAACTTCCACAAAGGTTTACCAAGGAAGGTCTACATCTACGTCTGCGAACGTTGCGGCCGGCAGTTCAAGCAAAAGGCATCACTGGTGTATCACGAGGAAAACAATTGTGGAAGCGGCCCCCTAATCCAGTGTAATGTCTGCGGTAAAAATTTCTCAAGCGTGCATGTTCGAAAGTCGCACATGCGAGTGCATGACACAGAGAAAAAGTTGCTGTGCAAGTTCTGTGGAAAGAGTTTCCATTGGAAGGGGCAGCTAAAAATTCATGAGCGCAGCCACACTGGAGAAAAGCCCTTCTCATGCTTGTACTGCCCAAAAGCATTCGCCTATCGTGAAAGTTTGATTACCCATAGCAGTTTGCATACGGGTATTAAACCTCATTTGTGTGAGGCTTGTGGCTCCAGATTTTCTTGTATAGGAAATTTGATTAAACATCGTGCTACTCATGTAAATACTTGTGGAATTTGGTACAGCAAAAATAAGTCTTAACTGATCATTTATTTGTGGTAACTGAACAAATGCAGACCCAGGTTATATTGTCCTCAAAACTCTGAATTATTTAACTTATAAGAATGACACATGAACTCTTAAACACAAACATATCAAAGGAATAAACTCCTGTGATTTTATGTTTAATGATACCACCACATAATTTATTTCTATTTAGGAAGTTACTGTAACTCTATTTCATGTTTTAGTTAGACATGTAATTTATGATTTATTGCATACTACACATGTACTTATGTGTAATCAAAATAAAGTACTAATTTCATAACAAGTTTTCTTAATATGAAAGCAGTTGTTATTCAACTTGAAATATTCGAGATGCTGTCTGTCATGTGATGAGAAACACTGATAGATAATTGAGTTAAGTACCAAGTCAACAGCTTAAAAAATGTTTTAATAGGAAGTGATATCATATATAAAAATAGAATGTATTATACAGCTAACAATGCATATTAAAATATTCCTGGACCATAAATAAAAAGGAAATTTAAATTCACTTTTATTTACAACAAAAATATATTAAATTCAATTTGTGGGCAGCTATTTATAGAAAAAGATTTCATAAATTCCTGAGATTAAAATTCTTTAGACGTCGGGAGTTTCGAAACCCTTTCTGTTTACTACGTTCAATAAAAACATTATTTACAGATGTTTTAAAATATGCTTCTTCAAGTCGGGCATATGCTTTGGTACGTAATCACATTTGTGGCACTTCAGTGGAGTGTCCAACAGTTCTTTGCACTTGTTATCGGAAGGTAGATCTATTTTCCCTTCTGATTCAAGCATTCGATGAATATCTAAAACAAAACATCATTGTATCCATAATACAAAGTTTAAAATTGGATTTTATGATGACACTTTCCATGTGCAATCTAATCATTATTTATACAGTGTATGTTTGATGTGTTGTAATCAATGATTTAAACACAATGTAGAAAAGAATGCTCCACCTTTTTGAATTTATGAAATACACATTATAAATGAGTCAGTTTAAATTAGGACAAAATATGAAAATTATCGGGCAATTACATCATCCAAGAAAAAACTTTAAAAATTACCTTTGGCCTCTATAAAAAAATCTGTGTTAAAACTATTCCAATGCTTTTTCGTCTTTACACAAGGAGAATTCATATCATCACTTATCACATGTAAATGCAACCTGTACATGCTGGCCTCAGCATGGTATCCGAATCTAAACGTTTTTCCTTCATATTTAGAATCCGCAACCAAATCCTCAGCGACCTTCAGCATGTATTTTAATAGATCCAAGTGACTCGTCTCGACGGCCTTCAAGCTACTTATATCATCCTTTGGTAACACTAAGAAATGATACTCCGCTTTGGGATACTTGTCTTTTATAACGACCACCGTCTCGTCCGCCTTGACGACACATTCTGGATCTTCCATTACGGTTAACAAATTGGTCGCCCAGTGACCCTTTGGTGTATTCTTTTTTACATCGCTGTCTTCTTGAGCACCGCTGCTTCTCCTCTTAAACGACATGGTTTTTAAATTCGAGACGTTAATAAAATTTCTGATATAAACAACAACAACAACAACCTTCAACATAAAAGAAGTAAAACTTAACAGTAGAAAGTTAGGTTAATTATGCTAACTGTCACATGACTCACATGTCACGTACGCTCAATGTCGCCAATAGTCTAAAACTGAAAGTCTCTAAGTAGAGTCAACATATTTCATTATCGTTACAGCTTTAATTAAATGATAATTAAAGTGTTTTTTAATGATTAACTAATTTATGTAATTAATGAGCGGTTTCACAAGTGTGTTTATAGAGATATAACTGTTTTTATATTAACGAGCAGTGGCGGAGGAGCAAGGGGTGCATTTATACTAGGGTGCAGCGGTTTTTAGAGACGTCAAAGACATTCATTTCACTTATAACTGATAGGAATCTTTGAATGTGTTTTAAAGGCCATGGCCACTAAGTCATATTCATAACAGAAAAGGCACTGCAAAAAGATTAAAGAAAAAGAGAAATGAAAAACGATCGATTTCACAAAGAATCTCGTCACCAAATAAAGAAAAGAAACGATAGTAAGAGCGAGATTGAAAGCAGTTTAAATTTCCCGCGTTTCTATCTAGTGATTTTTATTCTTCGTGTGTGGCTTTCATAAAGAATTATGATAGCCAAAATGTTTTAATTATAATAATTAATATTAAAATGTTCATAAATAGAACAGCGATCCCATCCTACATTAAGCCTTGCTATTTCTATGTTCTGTAATATCATGAAATAGCTCCGGATTGATCTCGACGATTGCCATATTATATCTTTTTCTCATATTTTAAATTACTTTTAGTTTATTATCTGTTTAATGCTCTGCTTTATAAAAACCAGTGATCAATATAAAAATTAATATTTTTAAAAAGAACTTTAGATAAACCTTTACAAAAATATAATATACTTGATATATTAATTAAAGCATTTGCAAGATATAAGCTTTTCAAGATTTTTGCAATATTTCAGTCGGCTATGACTTATTATTGAAACAATTGACATTCTTTTGGATTGTCACAATAGACAGCTGTCAACGTTCAACGCATACTTTAAAGCGATTGTGAGATTTCTTAAATTATTTTCCTAAAAATCAATGCAAAATGTTAGAAGTACGATATGTTAAAATGCTTTATAGAAGCAAGTGAAAATGCAGATGCAGCTTTTAATTTCTACCCTGCAAAAAGGCAACCCTTTACAGACATTTTCTTCCGCCTAAAAATAATGGCAACCTTCTAGAGACATTTTCTTTCACCTAAAAATGATACAAAATTTTTAGGCGGAAGAAAATGACTGTAAAGGGTTGCCTTCTTTCAGGGTATCGTTCCTGGTAGAAATTATAAGCTGCATCTACATTTTCACCTACTTCTATAAGCACTTTAACATATCGTACTTCTCGCATTTTGCATTGATTTTTAGGAAAATAATTTAAGAAATCTCACAATCGCTTTAAAGTATACGTTAATTTAATTAATATATCAATTATATTATATTTCTGTAAAGGTAGTTTAATGTTTTTTTTTAAATGTAAAAATATACAGGGTGTTCCATATAAACATTCGAAAATTTTGCTTACATCTCGAAAACTATGCGCTTTTGAAAATTGTAATTAAAAGCAATGAATTTCAAAAAGTGCGTCAAGAAAGTTTTTACAAATATCAGAAATTTTCATAAACAAAAGAGCTACGATGGTTTTTAGAAACTGCAGAATTTCGAAAAACACCTTGTAGCTCCGAAACGGTACAAGATATCAAAATGCGCTCTTCACCATTAATTTTCTAATAAAAATGCTCCAGGCACCGAGCTCAGTTTTTATCTAAATCATCTAGATTTCTAGAAATAGCTGTTTCCTATTAAAAAATGTCAAATTTGGCCCACCCAGTACACTCCTAAAATTGCAAAAAAATATGTTTTAGATAAACTGTGAGAAAGCTACAAATGAAGATAGGATAAGTGTCAGGTGTCAATGATCCCCGCCTTTAACCAAATTCAAATTAATACCCTCCTGCATGAATAAAGTTACTTGATCTTTACAAAAAGATATATATAAACACTCACCGGTCTGCAACCCTTCTGCAACCTGAAGTGGAACTGAAAAAAAAAATTAAATTTGCAATTTAATTATATTTTCTAGAAACTATCCGGAAAATAGAAAATAACACTGAAACTTCCAGTTTTTGAATTCATGAACGAAACAATTACAACAGAGGAAAACAATTCTAAATTACCGGAAAAAAATTAAAGGATATTAAAAAAATGAATAAAAAATTAATGTTAATATTGCATATTATTTAATAAACATTTGGATCAAGTGTTGAACAAACTATACGTTTTTTTTTATATATTCTTTTCCGAAAAGTCATTTATTTATGTAATTTCTGTTCTATTCTGAGAATTTTATTAAACGTTCAGGGAACCTGAAATCAAATGAATTGCATCCTGAGTAAACTTCGTGTTTGACACGAATAAAACTGCTATTATTTAATTTTTTTCTTACACTCTGTTGAACGTATTATACATATCTTCCATCAGTTTTCTCTTTTCTTGAAATTGACGCAAATTTTTCTGTTTGTTTAAAATTGTTAACATTCAACATCGGTGATCACTGATTCTTTGAAAAAATTGGTTTTGATAAAAATACGACGCCCCTAAGATATCGAAAATATAACATAAATTTCAAAATTCCGGAAACTTTCTAGACGGACTATACGTATAATTCTGTAAAGTCTTTTGTGATCGATTCAGAAGTGTCTCTGAAGTTGGTCTGTAAGGCGTCATCAAAATATTAAATGCTCTTACCTATTTTTTAAATTATTTGCGCAGATAATCCCTTTAAAACACAAAAATTAATTACACTGTAACACCTCGCACAGACACTGACCCGAACTGACTCAGTAAGCGATGCCCTTGCTCATTTAGTTTTTGCATTTTTCTGCGTAAAAACGTAAGCATCAAAGATGCGTTTTTGTCAATCACAACACAAAAAATGCGTGCACAAGTAAGTTTCCGTGATAACTGATAACTTATTTAAGCTTGTATTCTATGTTTTGTTTTTGAAGTAAACAAAGTAGGTACATGAGGAGGTGATCTTCAAAACGCGGTATTGAAAAAAAGTTCGAAAAAAAAGTTAGAGATGATGGTGCGTTCACAAAACGAAACTGAATTTAATGAACTAGGTTTGAAATCTCAAATCACATTTTTCGGAAGCCAAACAGATACGTTTGTTTTGGTTTGAATCGTAATGTTTTTCAAACTGCAGTTTTTGTGTTGCCAATTTTTGATTTTTTGCAATAAATTATCTAAACCTTTGTTTTATTTGTAAAACACCAAAGAACGAATCTTTTTAGAAAAATCAGGATTTTTAGCCATCTATGACCGGAGTCTTGATTTTATTTGTTTTAATTTTAATTTTTTCCTACACTGGAACCTTATATTTTAGTCATCGGATCTTCAAAAATTCGTTTAAAATCACTTACTTTTCTCATTTTCTAAGCAAACTAACAATAAGAGATGCGATACAACCTGCTTTCATATCATATTACAGTATGGAATGATTTGCATCCGAAAGCATTTATTTTAAATTATTTTAAATTTGAAAATTTAAGTTGATTGTTACACAAAGAAAAAAGAATTAATAAAGATTTTAAATTACATTTTTATATAATTTAAGCGAAAAAAAGCTTTTATTTTGCAATAAATTCTAGAAAATATTTTACACTTGTTTACTGGTAGTTCAAAATTTTTTAATTGTTTCCTATTTGGCGCTCTTTTATGTAATGTTTTGGTTCAATGACATTAGCGCCATCTACGAGAAACGCTTAAATTTATAACCTGAAGTTAATTGAAGCTGATACGGAATCAAATAATCTGTTATAATAAATATATTATTGATCTTATGAATCCATTTTCAGAAAGTATTGTTATGTTTTTCTTATTTCCTTCAATTTTTAACTACTTATTAAAAGTAAATTTCATTTAAGTACTGTGAAGGTAGCCACAAATTAATTTCAGGTAAACAACGCGCATGCTCAGAAAAGTTCTACTTCTACAAAACAGTTTAATGGTGGACTGTGTGAATACTTTCGGTGAAAAACATCCAATTTGGTAAGTGCAAGTTTCTGTGTTGTTTTTAAGAAAGTTGTTGATTACTTTCTTACACTGAAAGGGCAGGAATTAAAGCAATTTGCTTGAGTTTCATTTTGGTCAAGCTGTAGCTTACAAAAAATTAGAACGAAGTTTTCAACACGTGTTTTGCGTGAAATAAGGCCAAATAACTTTTGTATATTATTTAAAATAATCTAATGAATTTTTCAATCTAGTGTTTTGACGATGCGACGTTTGTTCTGCACTTTTCTACACTTTTTGCGCCCGAAAGAGTAAAATGTATACACTATCGGAAATTTGGGTACTGGACATAGAAAGGTTGTTTAGATTCGGTTCGCGGAGAACTAATTGCCAGCGACCCGCCAGGGCGGGCGGTAACTGGCATCGAAAACACAAATGGGCGTGGTTACTCAAATTCCAGTATTTATTTTTCTAGTGCGTTCCCTGTCGCACGCATACATTATAACAGGATGTCAAGTTGAACATTTACCGAACCGTATGTATATAACAAAATATAAGTAAGAATGAGAAAAGCAGAGTAAAGGATTCCAAAGTGTAGAAAGTGCAGAACAAACCTGTCAGGTTTCTTCGTTTGTTTCTGCACTTTCTGACATTTATGAGTGAATATAAATAAATAAACGGTGAGCAAATAAAAATCAGATTAGAGCAAGCGTTGCAAAGAAAATACATGTCTGTGATTAAATAAAAAGTCAATAAATTTGACAGTCCATAAATGTATTAATTACATTAATTAATTCAATTAATCACAGACATACATTTTCTTTGCACCGCCTACTCTAATCGGATTTTTATTTGCTCACATTTTATCAGTTAGTTATGCTGTGATTATAAATATGGCTAATGACTGATTTCTTCACTGCCTTATTTTAAGGTTAAATTTATCTGTCAGTTAAAATGTAACACTAAAGCTGCGTTCGTTTATTCAACTCTATTCACTCTATTTACTCTTTTCGCAGTTTTCTCACTCTTACATGCACTAAGTCTCTTAATGTTCTCTCTCACATTTCTAATCCGGTTATGAACCGGGTGCATTTTCGTAAACGCCTAAAGTAAGTATAGAGCCATTTGTAAATCACATTCTATGTGACAGATAAATTTAACCATAAGATAAGGCAGTGAAGAAATTGGCCATAAGTTTACTATCGCAGAAAACAAAATTTGCGTGATATCCGTATACAGAATATATCAAATTATTTTAAACGCATAAAATACTTGACCTTAGCATTTATAACGATGCTACTACAGCTGATAAGTTTTTATGGGTTTCAGATAATTTGAAATGTTCTAGTCATTGTCTTAAAAATTTCGTACATGCTGTACAATGTGTCATATGAAGTAAAAATAAACTCTAAAGACGAACATTGCTCACATAAACAAATAATTTAGTTTATCTGCAAACTTTGTTGCAAAATTTATTCATTCTTAATCATCTGTAACTATACTGCACATGATCTTGTAAATTACCATCAAAGGCCGGATTTTAGATCAAATGCCTTTGTTTAGTTCCTAAGATTTTAAAGATTTTTTAAAGATATCATCTTTTCGTTTCATTTGACTCTATTTCTAATGAAATGAAAAGAAACCTTTCAAAAATCTTTAAAACCTTAAGAACTGAACAAAGGCAATTACCTAAAATCCGGCCTCTAATTATTATGTCATTATCATTATCACAGTCATTATAATTTCCCATACTGCTACCTGTCATTTGGAACCTGTTGCTTGTTTTTACCTATTTCTATTTGTTTTATTTTTTATAAACTGCTGTTATTTGAAAACTGTTTTTTACCTATAAATTTTGTATGTATGCCTTTGTATTTGTCTTCAGGGGGCCGATGTCAAGGTCATTTGCTAAGGTATTTTCATCTTAAAGGCAGAACTTCCCCTCTCTCACTTCACATGCTTCTTCTTCTCAGACTCCACCAGTCGGCTCTGATCTTAGCTGTTCCAATTTTAGACCAATATCTCTATTGTCTGTTTTTTCAAAAATTATTGAGACTATTGTTAAAGAAAAAATCGTAAGTTATTTAAATACATACAATCAATTTAATTGCCTCTTCACAATTTGGTTTCCAATCAAATAAAAGTACCCAAGATGCTTGTTACGATCTTCTTTCCTATACTTATGAACATCTGAATGCAGGAAATTATGTAGCTTCTGACTTCTGCGACTTAGCCAAAGCATTTGACTGTGTAACTCATTCTATCCTTCTACAAAAACTATCTTTAATTGGTTTTAGTGATATTACTCTTAAATGGTTCTCATCTTATCTGAATGACCGCTCCCAGATGGTAAGGATATGTAAAGACAACATATCTTACACTTCTAATGAATTACACTTAAGCCACGGAGTTCCCCAAGGATCCATTTTGGGGCTCATTTTGTTTATTCTATACATAAATGATTTGGCTAAGCTAGACATAAATGCTAGGACAACCTTGTTTGCGGACGACACGTCCTTCACTTGGCATGCTTCGAGTACTGAATCCTTAAAAACTACAATGATTGAAGATTTATCACTCATTAAATCTTGGTTTGATTGCAATAGATTTTATCGCTCAACTTAAATAAAACTAAAGTTATTTTGTACTATAGCCCTAGTCAGTTGGACATAGATATTAACGATATTAAAATTGAACAAGAAAAATGTATAAAATTTTTAGGTATCTTAATTGATGCTTCTCTAAAATGGAAACACCATATTACACTATTAGCAAATCAGTTAGCAGAAACATGTCATGCCCTGAGAGTTGTAACGGCTGAGATCGGGTTTGATGAGGCAAGGGCTGTATTGTATATCATTCATTGTTTGAATCGCGACTGAGATATGGTATCTGTTACTGGGGCTTCTCCTCGAAGGAAAACTTAAATACTTTATTTAAAATTCAAAAGAAAGCGATTCGATTTATCACTGGGACAGAATTTAGAGCTCACTGCAGACTTTTTTTTGATTGAAAAGCAGGTACTAACACTTTTTTCTCTTTTTATATTGGCGGTCCTTTCAACGATTTTTGAACACTTACGTTTCGTTCCCAGACGTGAACAAATACATAATCATTACACGATTTCAGTCGCGTGTAATTAGACGCGACTGAAATCGTTTCAGTGGACAGGCTACAATACAAATACATTTGCACGATCTTTATCGCACGATCCCAATCGAGCCGACTGTGGTCGGCCCGATCCGGTGGACACCCGGCCTTAGACCTATACCACAGTATAATCATAGGCAGTAGCGCGACTCTCATGAAAATATTCAGTTCGCGCATAACATCCCGCGCAAGGTCTGATTCACAATCTTGGGATGCAGAGCTCATTTATTTATAGTTCTCGTGCGGAATGTATGTTTATGTTGGGCCAGAGGCGTATTAAGGGAACTTTGAGTGAATTTAGTAGTGTGAAGCGATCAAAGTTTAACAAATTATTTTTTAATTAAAATGGAAAGTACAGAAAGACGTGGAGTGAATCGATGTGCCGCTAAACCGTGTGTAAACAATTCAAAAAATTTTAATTATAGTTTTTTTTAATTCCCTGCGGACAAGAATAGGTAAGTAGTAAGATAAATCATTTTATTCTAGTTATGTCTACACCCTGAAAAAAATGCAAAATGCATGTAAAGTGTATACATATCGTCGCCTAACTTACGGCATAAGCACCATTCTGGGTGCGTTCGACATTACGCTCGGGCCACGCTCTGAGCAAAAGTGTGAGGGAGAGCGAATGAGTTTCAATGTATGTAAGAGTGAGACAAAGGAAGACCCCGAGCGCTCCGAGCGTGATGTCGAATGCACCCTCGATAGATTGTTCAGGAGCGTTGAAATTAAAAATGATGCTCTATTCTTTTCATACATACGCCACAAAATTTTATAATTTTAGCATTACAGGCTACAAAACAAGAACGAAAACTCTATCAAGTGAGATTAACCCGTACTTTTTCTCAGGGCATAGATAACTCGAATTTGTAATTTTTGGCAGTTACATCTATTCGTGAGTTAGGCGACGATGTTTGCATATTCTGTAGCTGTTTCTAAAATGCATATGTAAAATCATAATGCATATTTCTAGCATTTTTCCAGTTAAAAGGCATAAAATCAGGTGACAAATCGTATAAAAAGAGGAGAAATATACTGAAACGCAAACTTAAGACACCACAAAATTTTTTACTAATTTTCTTTTTAAACAATATACAGTGCTTGCCAAAAAGTCGGCATCAAATGGGAAAAATTTTTATTTCTGATTTTTCGAAAAAAGTTTTTACGGCAATAATTTGTGCTTGTCTGGAAACCTATTTAGCTCCTATTAGATATACCGAGTGATTTTTACGTAGCTAGAAAATAGCGTTTTTCGAAATTGCCAAAATCTTAAAATTGTTATATCTTGGAAATTAATCAAGATTTCAACGAGGTTTTTTTTAATGCGTTTTGGCTTATTGAACAATGTCAAGGTCAGAAAATAATGTTTTTTCTTTAACTTTCGCAAAAACTTTAAAGATTTGTAATTGGGATGAAAAACAGAGAAAGGTTTTTATTGTTTCAGATATTTTATTATTTACGGAACAGCAATATTTGTACATAATCGCAACGTTTTTGATGCAATATGCTTTTGAGGAGAAATATTTTTTAATGATAATTAACAGGTATTGGAATGTCATTTAAAAACTCTAATCTACTCCTATTAATGAATTCTTGTCGCAACAACCCCCTAGGGCCCAGTTGTACAATGCTAGTTTAAATTTAAGGTGAAGCTTAAACCCTTAGCAACGATTATTTCAACAATTATTGTTAAGGGTTTAAGCTTTAGCTTTAAAGTTAAACAGGCATTGTACAACTGGGTCTAAGTTAACTAGCCCCCCCCCCCGTGAAAATTTTCAAAGTCTTCTTGGTGCACCGTGTTGCACTCCTATGTACCACCTTTTTTAACTTGCACCGCTCAAATAGCTGAGAAAAAAAATAACTGAAATAACTTTCTATTTTATTTTTTTTTCTCAGCTCTTTGAGCGGTGCAAAAGTTAAAAAAGGTGGTGCATAAGGGGCGCAATAAGGTGCACCAGAAAAACTTCGGAAATTTTCATTGGGGGGAGGCTAGCTGATTTTCTATTTTATTTTCTCTCTCAGCTATTCGAGCGGTGCAAAAGTTAAAAACGGTGGTGCATAAGGGTGCATTAGGGGTGCAACACGGTGTACCAAAAAAACTTGTAGATTTTTGAATTTTGTAAATATTTAACACGACTTTGTTTCTATTGACAACCTTGTTTATTTTGACAACCTTATTTATATTTTTTCACTTCCGAAGAAGCTATCAAACGACAGCGAAACGTAAAGTGTTTTGTGCGCTATTTAGTGTCCGTTTACAAGATTTTGTGATAAAATTATATACAGTGTGGTGATAAAGTAACGCATCAAGCGAAAAAACACCCTTAGCGTTGACTTTTTCGAAAAATGCTCGGACAGGTCGATTTTATTTTAGAAAAAGACATCTTTTAGAACCAATTTTAATTTTATGTCAGTTACCACTTTTGCGCCGTTACGTCATCGACATTTTTTTAAAATGACAACCTATTTTTTTGAAAATGTCATTTGAAAGCAACCATTTTTCTGAGTACAAAAATGTTAATGAATCACTAATGCATAAGAAAATTTTGAACAAAAAAAATTATTGAAAAATGGAGATGTGATTTTTAATTTTAATAAAATTTCAACCTAAAATAATACTTTCTTATAAAAACATAACAAAACAACTTAATAAAATTACAATAAATATTGGAAATGTCCTCCACCAACCACTTGACAGTGACCAGCTCGTGTGTAAACGCTGTTAATGACTCTTGCGATAATTTCACGGCAAATATTAATAATTTCCGTTCACCCGACTTAACTCCCTTAGATTTTCTTTATGGGGTTATCTAAAAGGTCGAGTTTACGTGAACAGACCTCAAAATTTGGAAGATTTAAAAAACAAAATTAGGACGGAAGTTAATAACATTAGCTGTGAAACCATCACAAAAGTAATTAACAATGTTTACACACGAGCTAGTCACTGTCAAGTGGTTGGTGGAGGACATTTCCAATATTTATTGTAATTTTATTAAGTTTTTTTGTTATGTTTTTACAAGAAAGTATTATTTTAGGTTGAAATTTTATTAAGATTAAAATTCACATTTCCATTTTTCAATAATTTTTTTCTTCAAAATTTTCTTATGCATTAGTGATTTAACATTTTTGTACTCAGAAAAAGGGTTGCTTTCAAATAACATTTTCAAAAAAATAGGTTGACATTTAAAAAAAAATGTCGATGACGTCACGGCGCAAAAGTGGTAACTGACATAAAATTAAAATTGGTTCTAAAAGATGTCTTTTTTAAAAATAAAATCGACCTGTCCGAGCGTTTTTCGAAAAAGTCAACGTTAAGGATGTTTTATCACCACACTGTATGTACTTACAGTAATAAATAAATGCATATTTCTTTGTTATTTACTTCTTTTATTGTTTTTTTTCTCTGGCGTTAACCTTTCCGTTATTTCTTTGTTAATATCACACAAACATTCTTTTTCTTGAAGTAAAGTTTTTTTAAATGTGAAGTTGAGAAATAATAAATGCTAATTTTATTTTATATATTTACTTGCTACCGATATATTGTCTTCATCAGGCCTAGAATCGTAAAGAAAAGAATTTTTTAAAAATTTTGTATGTAAAATTAAAGTTAACATGTAATTAATTTATACGTGGTTTATGAAATAAAATTAAGAAGTACTTAAATTAAATCTTATACAATCATAATATTACAACCACGCTGTCTCACATTTCATTTTCATTTTTTAATTTCACAAATTTTATAACGATTACATTGTTTAATGCATGTTAATTATCATATTATATAATTTATTACAATTTTAATTTAGTAAAAAATGTTTTTACATACTCAATAATACATAAACCACATATAAAATTTAAGTACATTCTAACTTTAATGTTACATACAAAAATTGTTAAAAATCTTTTAGTTACGATTTTAGGCCAGATAAATTACTAATTTAATAATCACAATTTACAACCAAGTTTTCTCATTTTCATGTTCAATTTTCATTTTCACAAAAAAAATTTTTATAACATTACTTTGACCATAGCACGATCATATTATATTACATTTTCATTTAGTAAATTTTAACATACCCCATAATACATAAACCACGTATAAATTAATTACAAGTTAACTTTAATTTTACATACAAAATTGTTAAAAAATTCTTTTTTTTACGATTTTAGGCCTGATGAAGACATTATATTGTCGAAACCGGTAGCAAGTAAATATATAAAATAAAATTAGGAATTATTATTTCTCAACTTCACATTCAACAATATACCTAATTAGGGACATCAACACAAATAAAGTTTTTTTACTTACAAATACAAATTTTGTTAACTTGACTACATTTTTGTAACTGAAATATTTATTTGACATGAATGAAGATTTGTTTGCTGCTATTTAAACGAATACTTTAGTTGAGTTGACACAATTTTGTTTTATTCAACAAAATCGGTTTTTGCGTGTATGCTTTGTTACTTTTTATCACATCTACAAAATACTACAATCCGGCCCTGGCGTGTGGGTTTACAATTTGCAACGGAGTCTCACTTAAAGCAGGACCACAGCACTCGACACATCCCCACTCCCCACTCAAGGTCAATGAAAATCCAGTAAAAAGATCAAAGTGTCGACAAGCGAGTTACGTTACTGTATTCTTTATACTGTGCCTATACTTTGTGTATATTTAATAATTAAATTTATAATCTTAAGTTTAATCACTTATTATACTTATTACTATGTATACTGTACTGTCTTAAGATGGGTTAATAAATACTATAAATACTATTACTATATTTTACTTTTACTTACTGTAAAACAAATTAAGGCCGTTTTAGACAGTGTTGTCAACTCACCAATTTTTAAGTTTCGTATTTTCTTAGAGAAAGAAAAATGTATTTTGTCGTTAAAAATCGTATCATCCCGATTTGACATTTAATAATAATAATAATAACAGTAATAATATGTAGAAATGATTTTGTTTAGGAACTGTTTTAAGTGTGTCCGTCCCGTTTTGATTTTTTTAACATCGATATTTCTTTATCGACTGTTTCTAAATTTGAAATTCATCCTCAAATATTCCTGACACAAATTTTCTTTTTTGTTGTTACTGTTATTGTCAGAAAGAATGTGTCACAATAGGTTCAAATTAATTAATCTTTTTTTCTTTTTTATTTATTTTGTTTATATGTATGTATTTTCTGAAATAATTTCTTTTTCTTTCGTAAATTTACGATCGTCATTTGCTTTTCTTTTCTTTGAAGTTATCGTTTTCTTTTCTGTTCCGATTACATTTTTCCGAGAGTAAAAAAAGTTCTTTTTTATTTCTATTACCTATATTTTCTGACATTAAATTTTCGTGAATACGCATTACGATCGTCATTTGTTTTCTTCGAAAATTGTCTTCTTTTCAGTTCTATTGGGTTTTTCGATTCGTCTAAAACTTTCATCATTTTTTCTTGTTTTTGATTGTTTACCATTTTTCAGAAATTAAGAAAATAAATATTATGATTGTCATTAGTTTTCCTTTTTTTTATTGTGAATTTCGAATTTCTATTGCCTTGAATCTTTATTATTAATTATTTTTTAAAGAACTTTTCAATTTACAATTCGTTTTGAGTTTTTATTTTTATTAAATCTCTTAACTTCAGGAATTTTCATTTAATTTTTTCTATTTCGATTGGGTTACTCGTTCGCCAAAAATTAAAAATTAAGTAATCAAAAATTTATTTGCAATTTTTTGCGTTTTCTTTCTTTCTTTCGTAAATGTTGCGATTATGATTTGACAGTCCATGAATGTATTACATTCATTAATTCAGTTAATCACAGGTATTGAACCGCCTACTCTAATCTGATTTTTTTTGCTCACTTTTTACATTTGCTCAATTCAAGTAATAAATAACTTGAATTTTACAAAATTGTTTTATTCTCTCGGGTTTTATCAGAGGAATACGTCATGGGCCGCAGCAAAAAATCCTTAAAGAAAAAAATAACTTCCAAATCATCCATCAGCAGTCATAACAACACAGACGTCGAAAAAACAAAAATAGAAATTACCTTCAATGGTAAGTATGCCAAAAACCTCTTCTTCTTGAAATAAAATAAATTATGAAGTTCAAAAACATTTCTAAACAAAATCAAAATTAATTACACATTTCTTAGATGACAGTGAAGGTAGTGGAGACGAAGTATTCGTAGGTGAATATTCCCTGGAAGACTTTGTAAAAACGGATTTTACAGATGAAACCGATTTATTCAGACACTTTTTCAGATGTCTTAAGTAAGTATTACAGTTTCATGTTTCACTTCTCAACACTTCAAGGATTTCCAAATCCTGTTATGAATCAGGAAAAAAACGAATGGTAAGTTGATTTTATTTTCTTCAGAAAAACGAGGCATTTGCTGAAGCTAACGGATCAAATAACTCAATATAATACAAGGGACGTCGACGAACTTTTCGAAATACACGCCAACACACCACCCGAAAATGATGCCTGCTTTGAACCAGTAGTACCCGCGGGTGGAACCAATCCAAATTTGATAAACGCATCTAAAAAAATTAGACTTAAGTAAGCGAAGCTCGAAGCTAAAAGGGTTTGTTAATGCACCAATCTGATGCTAGAAAGTTTTTAGGATACCAAATCAGGATGGAGAAAGACGATTGGTGGCCACCGAAAAACTGAAATTCGGCGACGTTTTGATCATTGAAAAAGCAATTGTAATGACTGATTTATTGAACAGTTATATCCAGCGCTTCACAACGTACCGTTGTCATCACTGCCTAAGGTTCATCGGGTTTTTTGTTACGTAAGAAACTTCTTCTTGGTCAAGTACTAATTACATAATCAACCCTGATTTTATTACCTATTATACAGTTGCCTCACTTGCGATATCGCAGTTTTCTGCGGTTATAAATGTCGGTACGCTTCTTGGAAGCAATACCATCGCTGGGAATGTTTCGGTTTGCAAAGAAGATTTTGGTATACGCCAGATCCCCAGTACATTGCTTTGCGCTTGATGTTTTACGGCGCACAAAACAATTTTAATTTCGGAACGAAGGAATTTCAAGATGATTATAAAGCTGACGAACAACACTATGGAGATGAGAAAAACCCGTACAAGTACATCTACAAATTAAAAGTGAATATAAAAGAACGTTCGCGAAACGAGTTGAGCGAAATCTTACTGGTAAGTTATTTTAATGAAACATAAAATTTGGTTGTATTTCCATTGTGTTATAGGAATGCTCGGAGCTTTTGGTGTACTTAATAGAAGACACCGATTTTTTCCGGTGGCTTCTTTCAAAATTTCCGGAATACTCCAGTAAGAGGCTATACGACGTTTATATGATCGTCGGTGGAATTCTTGTTAGACACTACATTCAAGCTGAACTGCATACAATCTACGTCGACCAGATCAACGGACACGATGGTCTTTTCAGTGATAAATACGATTTTCAATCCGGAGGGATTTTTTTAACCGCCTCCTTGTTGAAGCATCACTGCAAACCAAACGCCATCTGCAGGTGGGCTTTTATGGCAATTCAAAATTATCTGGTCTCATTAATATTCATTTGCAGCTTCCGAGAAAACTATATCATCGTTAAGGCATTTCAGGAGATTGAGGCTGGTGAAGAAATTACTTTAAAAAGGTACAAGGTGAACCCATCGAAAGAAACGTGTCAATGCGAACACTGTATTATTAAGATGAAGCAAAAAGTACGTATATGAAACTTATTATAAATGTCGAATGGAAAATTAATCTGTACTGCTTCTACTCTTTTTTTAGTATGAAAACAATGCGTTCATATGCATCAAATGTGGAGGTAAAGTGGTACCTGCGATCATCTTGAACGATTCAGACCCTTTTCCATCCAACTCATTTGTGCTCAAGCAGCTTGAGACAGAGCTTGGAACGATGAAATGCATCAGCTGTGATGCACTTCACGACATCGAATCATTCAAGCCCATAGATAAAATCGGGCAAAAATACACGAGTTCTTGTAAGTGGCAATTTCGAAATCCTACATGAGGTACAAGTCTTTTTTTTAGATGACAAAACTGACGATATAGAACATCTGGAACGAGCTCTGAAAATGTATACACAGATTTTGCATCCAACACACATTTTCCTTGCCAATTTTTACGAGGATTTAGTGAGGCATTATCTCTATCGCGGTCGTAAGTATTAAACAGCCTAATTTTTTTGGCCGGGTATAAAGAGAAGATTAATTTATGTTCGTCGGAATCGAATTAATTCATGTGTTTGTAGCTAATTACTTCCTGCGGACGCTTCCCCTAATTAAGAGTCACTTGAATATCCTGGAGACCCAGTATGGAAAATATTCGTATGCAACACTTACCATGATGACCAAATATACGTTCAGATTGATAGATTTTTGCAGACATTTTAAGACTTAGTAAGTATTCTAATTATACAGGGTGCATCTTTGGTATGAATTTCTTCAATAGGTCCTTAACTATTAATTATAAAAGAAAATATCTTATACACACAAAAGTTATCGGTTGTAACGAGTTCTATAGTAGTCAATTATTTTCTCATACACAGCATGTTCCATAAGTGAGTTATCCACCACACTTATAGTTTTTTGAATTGAATGCAAATTCGCAATCATAATTCACGACATATTCTTTACAGAGAAAGTCATAGTGGACTTTTTATTTCACGTTCATGGTTTTGAAGGAAATGGGTACGATGTTCTGCAAGGTTTCTCTAAACGTCATGATTTATGACTGCGACTATACAAATTTTCATTTCACATTTCGATAGATCTCTAAGGCCTAATTTTACAGTTGTTGGATAAGCATTATTCTTAGAATAACGTGACGTAGGTGTGACGTAGATATACAGGAACATTAAAGGCGGACAGTTATTCCGTCCTTATTTCACGATTGTAAAACTGGGCCTTAAAAGTAAACAGGCTAGGATGAGAAACTGTACACTACTGGTTCAAATAAAAAAAATTATACAATTGTTGTTTAGGAATATCATCACAAACGTTATGCAAAAACCTTCTCTTTTCATTAAAAAACTAAATAAAAAAAACACATGAATTTCACATTTTATTTCAGATTTTTGTCAAACAGTAACACGTTAAATTAAACTTAGTATATCACGCTTTTTCGCTTTTTTAATAAACAGGTCTATCAAACCACTGGAATTTTTTCGGTTTCGTCATGTCGTATTCGTATTCCTCACATCGTCGTAATCTAAAACAAATTCGCATGAAAATAAAAACCGAATTTCGTTTTAAAATAATTTAAAAAAATAAAATGGTAAGGATTTCTTGATACTTGCATTGTATGACGCCTTTTGCATCCAACCACCGGAAAATCCTCCCTGAAACACATCTGATTGGCAAAGGGTACGGGTGCCACGTTAAAGAATAGTTGTCCAACAAGAGCACTCGCGGCTTTGTCAATGAAACTCTCTTCGTTGTGTTTTAGACATTTGTAGAAATCATCGTCACATTTACAATTTAATCTACCAGAAGAAATAATCATAGGTCAAATCAAATCAAAATTGTTTCAACTTGTTCATAAGAATACCTTTGGCGTTGCATAGAATAAATAATTTAAAAAAAGATGTATTTAAGTTATGATTAAAAGTAAGTAGCATAAATTACATACAGTGTAAAAGGACCATTATTTGTTAAGCCATACTTCGATTTCTTTGATTGGATAACATCATCGCATAGATCATGAGCTCGGCAACATTTGTCTGTACCAATCAATGATCCCAAATCTAATTCGTTTTCAGCTACTGAACCATCTCCACACCATTTCGTTTCTGTAAAAAAAGAACATTTATTTATTTTCTTCAAATTTTTTATAACTGAAATTGTTTTCAGCACAAAGAACAAAAATAAAAATGTCATGAGGATTTGATTGCTGCTTGTTCTTTGCCACTTCTTCTTTTAAATAAAAATTATGTTATTCCAATACTTACGAGGAAAAATTATTCTTTCTTCTAAGTTTTTCACGTTGTTAATGTATGCAAAATGTTGATGAGCTTCGCTTAGTAAAATGATTCCACTCACTGCCACCACATACGACAACATATCTGGAATATTCTTCATACGGGCTTCGGTAACTTATAATTATTGTTTTGTAATTTTTTTGTCATTAAATACATTATTGTTGGCATTGAAAATATTCATATAAATTTTAGCGATGTCACAAAAAGCTACGTTATTGGCGCCTTGTCCCATAAAACACGGTATGTTTCCCAAAAATGTTGGTTTCGATAATATATTGCCCATTAAATGGCATATTTTAGGCGAGTTTTTGATAAGCATTTTTAAACTAAGTTATAATTCAAGGAATCATTTTTACTTTTACAAAAGTTACGTAATACCGTTCGGAAACAAAAAGATTTCAAAAATAATAAAAATGAATTTATTCATTTTATAATATTTCTTCTTTGTATATATTTATATGGAAGTAAGAAGAACAGAAGTTTGGTGATTACGTACGTGTTCTATTGTAAAATAAAATTTGCTGTAGAAAGAACCATACAAAAAATGCAACTTTATTTAATAAAAATTCAAAAATTTTGTAAATCAAACCACTGATACACTTTATCCTTCGTCATATCCAATTCGTATTCACGGCATTTCTTTCTCCTATAAACAAAAAGAAATTATTACTCTCACCTGATAGTTGCAGAAGCACTTACGGTAAATAAGTATATTTTATGCATCGTACAATCGGATATTCTTCTTTGAAACATTTCGTCGACAACCCTGTGAAATATATGTGACCAATCTGGGTGGACACCCTGCTATCTACAGTTTTAAGGCACTTGCGAAAATCGTCATCACACTCACAATTTAGCCTGCGAAAGATATGGTTTTCAAAGTGAAAAATAAGGGTGGTGTTTACCTGCTGTAAAAATTCGGGTTCGTCAAGTTGTGTCTTGTTTGGTAACCCTCGATCACATCATCGCACAAATCGTGTGCCCTGCAACACTTATCGGTGTCTGCGAATTCACCCAAGTCATCATAATTTTCGGCAATGTCTCCTGCCCCACACCATTTCGTCCCTAACAAAACAATTTGATTTTTACAACGTTTTAAATTTTTAATCCGATGTCTTACCTGGATAAATAAAGAACCAATTGGGCATTCGTACCTGATCACCTCTACCAAAAAAGATCATATTTTCCTTGAATGAATTATACTTATCCCAAATGATTCGCACGGCATCACCACCTAACCCGAGCAAGGCGAAGCACACGACCGTCAATATTTTCATTTTCACAATGAAAAATGCACAGATGCAATCCGGAATTTATACAAACATGTTTTGATAAAACGCATTTTTTATATTACATACATATCAAGTGCATATCAGCTGCAAGTAAATTGCGATATCGAACACACCGCTGTCCTTTAAGTGACAATAGTTTTGCGAAATTCGTAGTAAAGCGCATTTGTAATTTAGAATTCGTTCTAAATGCATTGGGCAATATTTTTTTTTCTGTCTGATATAGTTTTGTTTTGTTGGGGAAACAATAATGTGTAAACATTTACGTGTGCTGTGCTTTGTTTAAAATTTCAAATATGTGACCCGATTTGGTAATCAAATCGCGCTGTGAAATATTTTAGATTGGCCGGTGATATTCTGATAACGTGATAACCTGCTTTTTATGTGTATTAATTGAGTGATTTGAGTAGGAAGTAGAATTGTAGATTTAGTTTTTTATTGATAGGAGAAGTGGTACTTTATTTTAGCTAGGTAATGTTTCACCATTTGTACGTATTTTTGGAAAAGAACAATTACATAAAATTATAGGTATACATTTTATTAAATATAAGACATCTGACTTGTAAGTACATAATAACTAAAATGATTTCTTTATTTCAGTCCTGAAGAAATAGTAGCTTACTGCGACGCAAAATATAAGGACGTTGAAAAAGTAGCCAGATTTTATTATTTAGAGCACAAACTTGAAAATTACGATGATATTCTGGACAATATAAAAACAATTGTTGAAAATGAGTAAGTAATAGCTTTATTTTCAGTTTAAAAAATCATTTTTATGTTAGTTTACGTTGTTGCTCTTAAGATTGAAGTATTTATTTATAATAATATACAGGCTGAGTCCAAAAGAACGCCTACACGAATAGCGTCGGTGTTTCTTGTCGTATTTGAACGGTAAAAAAATGAAATGACAGAAAAAACTCCACAATATACCATATCTTGCATCTTTAATACATTTAAGACAGCTGTCACCTTTTGTTTTTTAAATGCAATGGTATAATTAGTGTAATAAATTTCGAAACAACTTTTTTTCTGCATTCAATGATGTGCTGTAATAAACACTTGTTTTTCAAAATAATAGACAAAAAATTAAAAGAAATAAATAAATAATTAACATGAAATGACGTAGTAAACAGTTGCTGAACAATAAATGATATCTGTTTTACGATAAATAGTGTAGTGTCTATAAGTACTTCCTCATAAGCAAACAAATGACGAAAACTATCAACATATTTTTTTTGTTGTCAAATAGTTTAGTTTCTTGTAGTTTATAAAACTGAAAATATGAACAACAAGAAATTAATTTTAAATTTATTTTGAATGGAAAAGAAATAAGACATACAGAAATTATCTAAATTTGTTCTAAGTCTTTTTAGTTATTTAATTGTTGTTCATATTTTCAATTTTATAAACTAGAAGAAAGAAAAATTATCTGACAACAGAAAATTTTGTGTCAGTTGTCGTCATTGTTCGCCTATGTGGAAATATTTATACAAAACAGGGGCATTTATTGTTCAGCAACTGTTTATTACGTCATTTCAAATTAATAATTAATTTATACCTTTTAATTTTTTTTCTACTTTTTGGAAAAATAAGTTTTTATTGCAGCACATCATTGAACGCAGAAAAAAGTTCTTTCGAAATTTATTACGATAATTATACCATTGCATTTAAGAAACAAAAGTTGACAGCTGTCATGCATCTGTTTTAAATGTATTAAAGACGCAAGATATGGTATTTTGTAGAGTTTTTCTGCCATTTCATTTGATTTTTGGGCCGCTCAAATCCGATATTAAACGTCGACGTTATTCGCTATTCGCGTAGGCGTTTCTTTTGGACTCAGCTTGTCATTTTCTAAAATGTAGTAATAATTATTAATTTGAAAACTTTTGTCTTGTTCACAGGGAGCTGGAAAAAAAGAACATGTAATAGTCCTATATGGTGAAATATCCCAATGCAAATACTTACATCTTATTTTATTTATTAAACCTTGAAATATTACAAAATTTTATTAAAAAAGATGATAAATTGTAGTAAAAGTTCTATTGCAAACGACTTTTCTTAGTGTCTGTCTATATTTCCCACAAACTTTTAATTTATAACTATTCAAATTTTGTAAAGTTCCCGCCACAAAAAGACATCGATATTGACGCCCTCTGTAAATAGATACCTGAATTATAACGAAGGGTTACACAACGAGTTCAGAATTAACAAGAGGGGAGGTACGGCAGTGGGAAAATGCGATTACATTTGACGCAAGTTACCACTCTGCGGTAGGTCAGCTTTTTCAATATGGCGGTTTGTTGACATTCGTTGTCGTAAAATAATTGAAGGATTTTGTGGATGCATCTGAGTTTAAAATGAATTTATGTGCTTATTTAGCAACTGTGATTAGTAGTTTATACAAACTACGACCTAGGTACTAGATTTCACGAGATGGATTCTCTTCTAATCCATTCCTTATTTATTTGTTATCGCAGTAGGCCGTGATTTTAAGTTAATATCATTTTAAATTTAGGGCCGTTTTCATAATAGTGCTAAAGGAGACTTTAATTTAAAGTCACTTTAAGCATAGGAAAACTAATGTGTTTTTATAGGTTAAAGTCACTTTAAATTTAAAGTTCTATTATGAAAATGAATGGAATTCGACAAATTAATTTGGTGTCTTTTTAACGTTTGTCAAATTGTGACAATTCAAATCAGATAGATCAACCACAGTATATTCATCAATCAGTAGTGACATAGATCAACCATTCATCAATCAGTAGTGACAGCTTGGGGTTTCCGTTGCTACAGTTTCTGAGTGTGCATGTGCGAAAGCAGGCGGACTTTCCACAAACGGCCGAGTGTGGCGCACCTGTGAATTCATCAGTTGCTTTTAAGTGGACGTTTTTTAATTCAGCATTTTGTGTGATGGATGCGGAGTGATGACAAATATTGAACAGAAAACCATCTTTGTTAGATTATAATGAATTTATGTTGTGTAGAAAGCCTGAAGTTGTGTAAAACAACATCGCATTCTATGATTTGCTTACAATCATTTCCATCCGTGCCATGTTAGAGTCCCTATATTACTAGAGTACCGTAATTGATCGCGCCACTACTTTGCCGCCAAAATGGCGTACTTGTAACAGCTGACGCAAACTGACGGAGAAATATTTGACGTTTGAGAAATGCAATGTTTGCATTGATAAATCAAATTGATATTTTGGTAATTCTTTCGAGCAAATATTCCGGGTTGTTGTTTGCTGAATTGTAAAACAATTCAACAAAACGGGGTTCCGCCCCTTTCGAATACCAGCAGGTATGTATGAAGAATAAAGCTAGGCGAAAAGTCTGGTATAAATCACGGCGAATTGCCTTCCAGAGGAAATATTTGAGAAGTAAATATTTACGCACTAAAATATTTTTTCCTTATTAGAATAGAATGCTTCTTATTTATGCTTCGCTCAGTTTCTGCGGCTTTGATTAAGACAGCAAAATTCTGAGCTCAAATCAGAAAACTGTATCTTGCCCCTTATAACATAATACAAATGCTATTTTCTCATTCCAGGCACGCTTTGAACAAAATCAATTTGAATGATTTCATTAAAAAAGAACTTGCCGCCCCAATATTTTACACTTTTAATCCGAGTCAAGTAAGAAGGGCTTCATTACAAAATCAACGTATAACGCAGGTACAACGTATATGTAGTACAAATGACAGTAAACACCACACGTAGAAACAAATCTTAATAAGAAATCACACAAATAGATTGAGAAAAAAGTTACTATTTGAACGACAATTACGTTACAAAAGACATTTTTTCAAATGATTTCAAATTTCCCGCCTTTTGTTTGCCGCCAAAATGGCTACTTTGCGGTGCTCTAGTAATATAGGGACTCTATGCCATGTTTTCAACCAGCGACATCTAGTAGCAATAAAATGAAAGCCCGCCAATAACGGCCATATTGGCTCTGAAAACGGTAGCACACGGTACTACGGTAGTATGAACATCAAAGGCGCCGACGAGAGCTGTCCCTACTGATTGATAAGTAGACTGTGGATCAACGAAACAGAGTTGAGTGCCACATTCTCACTAGAGTTTCACTGCATATTCCGGTAACAAATAGATAAGGAATAGATTATATCTGACCAGCGCATTCTTTTTATTTAAAGCAAATTTTGCCTGTTTTGGCGTTAAAAAGCTTTGGGCTTAGAACGGCGCGGCGTAGTAAAAAAAAATTAGTAAATGATTTTTATTGAAAAGAATAATTAAAGTTGGTTCTTGTCCGATGAAAATTGTATCACAAAATCTATAAACCGGACACTAAATAGCGCACAAAACACTTAACGTTTCGCCGTCGTTCGACAGCTTCCTCAGAAGTGAAAAATATAAACATGTTGACGAAGCTGGCGAACGACGGCGAAACGTTAAGTGTTTTGTGCGCTATTTAGTGTCCGGTTTAAAGATTTTGTGATAGAAAAGAATAATGTTATTGAACAACAATTACAATTTTAAAACTAGGCCAGGTTTATATAAAGAAAAAGTGCGGTATGAATATTATCGGTTCCTGTTTTAAGTGATGTTCGTCAAACAAGGTTTTAGTAACTTTTGAAGAATTACATATGTCAAAGGTCCCTCTTGAGGTTGCTGCAAAGGAAGATGTCTGAAGATGCAATTGGAGTTAGGAATAGAAGGGTTTCTTGGCTAACCGCGAGAGCTTTTAGGTAACTGAAGGTGTTGAACTGTTAAAGCAAAAAGTAGAAAATTTGACGCCATGTTCTCCATAAATTAAGATGCAATGGAAATTAAATGATCCAGCTCTAGTAGAATCAGACCACCTACTGCTGTACATTGTAACATTGCATTTATTTATTCTTTGCTGGTGTTTGCTATTTACTATTATTAATAAAAATTAAGTAACTGAAATTTCCAAAAATTAAATGTAACAAAATTCAAATGACACAAGCAAGAAAACCACAAATAACGAAAAAAAATTTGCCAGACAGCTCGCTATATACACAAAACTGTCAACTTGACGTGCGAGCTTGACAACAGTGGAAAATGACGTTTCGGATATACATCCGTTTCCGGTTTTCTTGGTAAGTAGCGTCAGCAGAGAAACACTTGAACTAGTAATTTGCCCAGACCGGATAAAAGACGTAGTCTCGTGAAATCTAGTAGGTCGTGTTTAATTGAATCATTATTACATGAATTTCTTTATTCACATTTCGTCACCTTAATACTTATTTGTACCATACAACAAGACTTAATTTAGAAATAAGGCTCAGTCAGAATTGAATGAGTGCAGAAAACACAAGTCGAGTTTTCGCGGTACAAAGTTAAAACGCGAAGTCATAACTAAAAGTAACTTAAGTGACATCTCTATAGTTCTAACTTTAAGTTATCGCGAAAACGAAAATCGTCCTTACTTGAAGGTTGTCACGTTGTCAGTTCAAATGTGTAGGGACATACACATCTTAGGAAATAAAGCATTTCCTCTTAGAGAATGGCTTATCATTCCATATAGAGACACTCCAAACATAACCAGAGATAAGACACGCCATAATTGCCTGTATTGCATAACTTCTGTCTTCTGTTATGTCTTCAGGGATGAATGGGATGATCCAATTGTGGAAGTCGATAGGAGGGAAATTTTACATGTTGATCGAGACTGAGAAGGGAGACATCTGGGAGAAATATTTGCCAGATGCTTAACAGATCATAATCGGACTGAATAAAATAACACCTAACCAAATTTAAGCAGTGACAGTTCTATGACGTCTATAACGTTGCTCTTGATTAACGTTATAACTTGACTGAAACTGAACATGGCGGCACTTCCGGTTAAACTTAAAACTTTATCCGCGAAAACGACTTTTTGCTATCAAAGTTATAACAAAGTTACAACTTTACTATCGCGAAAACTCGCCTACAGACAATCAACAGACGTTTTGCACTAAATTGATTGTGAATAGATACATCAAAATACATCTGTCAAACATTTGCACGGCCATTCAATTCTGAATGATACTATAATCAACAAATAAGCACGGAAATTACATGTCCAAAATGAATTATGGGCATCTAATTTCCCAGTTTTTTTTGTTACAGAAGGTTTGGTAAACACAATAAACATGCACTGAATTTATCAAAAGTGGATTTAACTTAAAATATCAAAAAATGTGGTATGGAACAAAAAAGCATTGAGGTGACGATTTGCGTCGCAGAGTATGTGACGATTTGCGTCGCAGAGTATGCGACGATGTATTGTGGTTGATGAGGAATACTAAAAGAATCATAAACCCCGACAAACCGTCGCTACGCCACTGATTTTATAATATTTCATTGTTGAAGTCTAAAAAATTATAGTAATACGCACTTGAAAATTCATTTCAATAAGAAATTAGCATTAGTTACTTTCTTAATTATTTGGTTGCAATTTCATTCGTTTATTTCTACTGTATACTTTATAGCCATAAGTTACTACGTCAAATTTTTCTATGTTTTGGAAAGGGAAATATAAATAAAAAAGTTCATGATTCTTCAATAATTATTAAACCCTTACAGTGGAATTCGTTTAAATACCAATAATTGTACACAATATCACATTTTTCTTTTTTCTTTTTGTAAAATTAACCTATTAAAAATTTAAGCAATGCCTTAGTCAGCGTTGACCCATTTAAGAAATCTCTGAAGCAATTCTATAACGAATTTGGCTGCCCTATCGAAAAATCCCGGCTGTTGGTCCTCTGGATCTTCCTGTTCGCCCAGGTCTTCCACATTTAAGTCGTACTGTTCTGAAGCCCGCTTATTGCGAATTAGCCCTTTCGAGTTGAGGTCTCCTCTTGCGATGGCTTCTGAAAACTCTTTGTCTTGATGAAGGAATTCCGCGAACTGTTCCGTCAAGCTATCTTTGCTTAAAGGTACATTATTTGTAGGAGCCTAGAAAAAATACAGTAATCATTTTAATAAGAATAAAAAATCACGTTTTAAAATGAATTATTTCATCAATCGAGAACTTACATACAGGTTATTCTTGAATAAAGCCACAAAAAATACTGACTAAAAAAGAGACTTTCCAGAACATAGGAAGAATATTAAAAAATTATATACAACAATTTACAATTAATTAAAAAAATTACATCTTTAAAAGCGTGCAATAAACGTTCATGGTTAAGCAAAGGATCAGAATCCTTCAGTCGTAAAACTTGACCGTGAACTAATAACACACAGTTGCACAGGTGATGATCAATGCGTCGTACTAGAGTATTAACTGCTATGAGATTAATGCCCGGTTGCACCAACTTTTTAAGCAGAGCTTAAATTTAAGTGGTGTTTAGACTATGACATTATGTATAGATTTAATAAAATGTTAGTCACATTCTAATTGATACTTAAGTTGAAGTATAAATGTCAATCAGAATGTATATGACATTATACTGACCATACGTAAATGTCACATTCTAAACATAACTTAAATTTAAGATCTGCTTAAAAAGTTGGTGCAACCGGGCATAATTAAATTCAATTACGTTTTCAAAGGTGAACACAAGTGAAATACTTATATCGAAGCAAACAATAATTTACGACAGGTAATTCCGTCGCGTTAAAAAATAACACACCGAACACACGTATTAAATTTTGTTAGATTTTGTACAAATTTGTGTTAATAATTCGCCTTTTATAATAATAGAATTTGTTTCTCATTGAAGGGCGCACACAAAACGAAATTATAATAATTAACAAACCAAACAGATTACCAATGTTTTTACTGATTGTAACGTTTTAAATTATGGATTACCATCACCATTCTTTGTTATTAGCAAAGTCTATTATTATACAAACGGCAGTGACAAATCGAATAAACGACATAAAGAAAGCCGACTGATTAAAATGAAAGGGACGGGTAACGCATAATATTGGGCCTAAAAAAGATGCCGGAATGTTTATGACGGACACGTTGTTTGTGGGAATAAACTGTATTCGCAATACAATTAAAATTAAAGAAAACACGGAGATTTGAAATGTTTTCGTGTTGTAGTGATTTATTTGTTTACCTGTTAAATCATGTGTTCAAAGTGAGGCCGTTGTTATCCTTGTTTTGTATAAATTATACAGAATCATTTACTTCATGCGATTTGCATTTGTCGAGTAAATATTTTGGAGTTCGTATTTTAGCTGATCACCTCAATTCCGTTTATAAGTCAAGTTCACGTTCTATGCCGCGCCGTAACAATCATAAAACTGTATATATTTCGTTTATCTGCTGCTCTTTCTTAATCAGGAACGTTTCGTCGTTTTGAATAAAAATACTCAAAATTTTTTTGACAAGCTTTTGCTTTAAAAAAAATTCATAATTCATTGGGCTTAAAAGTGTCGGGCAACATTTGATTACAATATTGTAGGCGTTCAGAGAAAGATTTTGACTTACCCCAGAAATAAATTTTAGACAAATAATTGCCACTAGCGCAAGACACAGCAGTTTGGCAAACATTTTGGCTAATTAAGTTGACCACTAGCGGCAAATGGCAACAAACACCACGAACCTTCCTTTATATCATCACCATCGCGCATGAAATCACGCATTTTGCCCTGACCATGGACAGCTTATATAATTTAAATCATAGCATTTGCTTTGTTAAATTACCTACGAGAATCAATGTGCTTCCGGTATATTGTTAATACCTATTAATTGACATTGAAATGAGATACCTGGAAATACATGTGGTAAAGAGACAAAGTATGATTCAAGTTGGGGAAATTATGGGCGACGTTTTTTTTTAATAGTGGCTTCTTTTATTAAACAATGACAAGTATTTTATTGTTTTGTTTTGGTACATTGTATTATAGGTGTAACTTCTACTATACCATTATTAATTTTTACTAACAAAGGCACAGGATAAAAAATTTGGGAAAATAAATACATTAGCTTTGATAATTATTAAAGAGTTTGCTATTCGATCAAAAGAAAAAAGACCCTTTTATTTTAATTTGATTTTTAAAAAAGAATCTAATTTGTAAAGTCCTGGAATGCACATTTCCAAAGGAATTAATGTCACCGAGTTACATTATGTTAATAAATGATGACTTTGAATGATGTCATGCGTAAAATTGCAAGAGCACGTAGCGAGTTAACGATTTTTAAAAAGCGGCCACCATTATTTGATTAATCTTGATTATGAAGTACGATGATACATAGGATATGATGACACATAGATTCATATCAAACTTGTTTATATGCACATAAATATTAGCGCAGTCAGTGAAACAATTTACTTTATAATCTTAAGTTGGCTTTACACCGGAGGTAACATTGTTAATAGTGTTAATAGCAATGCTCTTAACAAATCTTAAAAACTGGGCCAAGAAATGATAGAAACTCCTGTTAATAACATTTGCGATTAACATGTGAAGAAATATGGAAGAAATGTTAGTAACATGTTGAAAATAATTTATGTTAAGTAATAACATTTGCTGTTAACGTTTATTATTTTTTCTATTAACTTGTTAATAACATTCTTCATAACTTTGTTAATAGTAAATATTTTGCGATCGGTATGGAGGTAGGTACCGAAATAATGAATGTTTATGGAACCACCAGGTTTCAATTTACAAGGACAGACAAATTTAACAACATGTTCATAACTTGCAATATCATTCTTGATAGCAATATCAGTAATATTGTTGGTAACAGTGTCAATAACATTGCTATCAACGATGTTAATAACATTGTTACACATCCTTATAATTCACAGTTTTTTGCTAGCAACCATGTTAATAAATAGCAATGTTAATATCAAATTGTTATCTAGGTTTCCAGTGCGAATCAAATGAATTGTTATTCACATATTTGTTACTAGCATTTTTGCTATTAACATGTTTTGTTGTTGTTTTGATGTATAAGAACCTTTAAATACATATATTATTCTTTATTAAAATCTGTTTTACTTTTCATTAAAAAACATATACTGAAATAAATTTTTAGAAAAATATTCTTGGCTGGTAAAACAATAATGGAACTTGATAATAACACAGTTGCACTGTGCAATAAATAATGCATTGTACAAGTATACTAATTTAAATTAAAATTAAATAAAAACACTAAGAAATCTTAACGAGGAAATTTAAATTATTTTTCGGGTTGTAATGATTTATTTGTTTACCTGTAAAAGCAGGTGTTAAAAGTGGGGTCGTTGTTATCCTTACTTTATACAATTTGTTCGGAATAACTTGCTTTACGTGATTTGCATGCATTTGTCAATGAGTTCATATTTCAGCTGATCACTTCAATTCCGTTTAAAGGTCAAGTTCACGCCCCTCGCCGCGCCATAACAATCATGAAACTATAAAGCACTTTTATGACTGTATTTATTTCGTTCATCTGTTGCACTTTCTTAACCATAGACGTATCGTCGTTTTGGGAATAAATTTTCATTAATTATTCCCGGAAAGCTAAAATACTTAACAATTTTCTAACATGTTCTGTGATATCTGTTGTCGGTCTATTCAAGAATCACCTTGTATAAGTTCAAATACCAAATATTTGATGAAATGAAACTTCAGTTTAAGTAACAACGAAGAGAATTAAAATATAATAATTAACCTAGCAAGATTTCTGTGATTTATTTAAATAATGTTAGCGAGCACGTAACAGTATGCAACCGAATGTAACGATGAGAATTGCCGTAACATAACATCCATGCATATCTTTTATGATTTATAATAATTTTTCATTACGCAAATTAAATGTCACCTTGAAACTGGTCAATGCAAATAGTTTTGACTATTATTGATTCATTCATGAAATAAATAAATTTGTGTCTTCAACATAAGGATCAATAAAATTAAGATACAAATTAATTACAAATTAATTACGGTTTTGAAATAAAATTATTTATTCAAGTAAACGTTGAATGTAATATAAAATCATGAAATATTAAGAGTGAATTGTTATCTACCAAAAGAATCTAAACAAATTAACGAATAGGTATTCCAACTTTACGATAAAGTACAAAATATTGTGGCGAAGGGATTATTAAAGAATTTTCCATTTCATAGCAACTTGCTAGCATTGTCTATTCTCAGAATAATAATTTTACATGTTTAATAGAACCAACTTCCAGACGCAATTTAGAACGACAATGTAACAAAGATATTGTAATATTAAATTGAATCCGGGAGCTTTCTTCTTTGAGAAAACAGATAATTAACGTCTGCTTGCTTATGTTGTAACTATTATATAACACCAGATTAAGATTTGAATACGGAATAAATGCGGGCTACTTGTAAAGAAGAGATTATTATTAGATGTGAAAGTCTTAGAAAGTCACAATTAATTGACAAAAAGGAAATAGATTGATGTATATATAAATTTTCTCTTAATTTCACAGAAAACTACAAAAGCACATTTCATTTGATAAAATGTAAATAGAATTAAAATAGAATTTTGTATGAATTTCAATTTTTTTAATACAACCGATACAAACGAATTCGATTCGTACAACACATCAAATGAATTCATTAAATAAAATTACTCTTGTGTTCTCCACTTTCGTAACATTCGGAATTACCCACATTTCTATTAAAAGAAACAGCAAATACATACATAATATGTGCATATAGTTTATAATTGAACGTGTGACCCGGAGATATAAAAAATGACATCCCAAAATCGTGTTCTTATTATCGGCGATCTATAATTAGTGAATGAGGGAATCTATTTGTCATTAACAATTCGAAACTTGTTCTGGATAAACTTGAAGAAGTGGTCGCGGAGTAACTGTTGTTTACCCGGCGAATTTTATCAATGACTCACCTCTTATGCACGTCATAAAGACTGTGACGTAACCGATGAATTCAGTGCTTACTTAAAGCTGGTTTTGATAAGTTGTAAGGTAGTTTATATTACCTTATAAATACATTTTTTTTAATTCTACGAAACCATTAAAATACCATGAAGATAAAGCAACAATTTATTCTCGCAAAGACAAAAAAAATTGTTTACAGTCCCAGCATTGTTTGCAAGCAATTCGTTGATTTACATTTGTGAGATTAATGTGCATTAATTACATCCCGTAATTATTGCTTTTACTGGCATTAACTTTATCAATTAATAAAGTGATAATTTTTTGCAAGTCACCTTAAGGAATTCCTAAATTTTTAATTCCTCTTGCACCTTATTTTTTCGAAAATGTGAGTAATTAGAAATGAAGTGGTTTAAACACCTTGTAACTTGTTCGTTTTTCTTTAATTAACAAATTTACCCAGTTGATTATATTTTTTGTTCGAATACGTCATCGTAATTTGATAAATTCAGCTTATATCTTGTCGTAAAATCTTCACATGAAGCGAACAAACAATGTTATCGTTAGCAGAGTGAAGTATAACAAAGAGAATAAACTGAAATTTAGTTTTAATGAGACTTCCATTACATCCTCTAGGTATACTTTTGTAATCGTAACCCGCACGTGAATTCCATGAAACGCGAAAGTTTCATTAAAATTGTAGTCAAGACCAAATAAGCATTAAGGCACATGCATAGCTAACTTAAAAAGAACGAAAACCTTTTCCTTATTGTACAACAAAAAATAGTTATTAGTTATACCAAAATAAGTTTTTTTTCTTTGCCATTGAAAAAGTTTAAAGGACAATCACATTTATGACATATTTGCCATGTTAAATATTCATCCTTCCATTGATTAACGGTAACCCACTTTGTATTCAAATATTCGAAGGTGACCTTTATTAAAGGACCTTCTCAGTTTGTTCGCGCTTAATTTGCATTTGCGTCTTAATTTTTGAGCACGGCCCTCAATTTCTGCTGCAAACAACACCCCCCGATTCAAAACAGTAACTCCGGCGTTTCATTAATCAATTATGTAAAGAAGGCGTACAATAAAAGCGGATGAAATTTTCATTTTAATTTCGGAATTCACTTTGTGAAACGCTCTTTGATTAAGGAATAAAAAGCATCCTGTCAGCATCTTTGATGTTACGCGTTAACTAATTCTTAAAGCATTATTTCGAAATAGATTTCCGAGCTTTCAGTTGAGTCACTCAATGAAGCTTTCCTTTTTTTCAAGTTTGTGTGAATTCTTTTGTCGAAAAGCGTGTTTTATATTAACTATGGTGTGAACACCATCACGCATTGCCACTATACAAGTGCACTCATTAAAAGTCATTTCAATTTTAAACGCGTCGGACGATGCTTGTTGATTCTCTACGGATTCTAACAACGGCATTTAGAAAACTGGGGGACCCATATGTTATTAACAAATATTTCACGGGAGATGAGATAAATAATTGATAAGTTTCATTTATATGTAATTCATTTCTGATTGGACATTTATCATCAAATTCCGCATAGTGTTTCATTTGTACTTAGAAGTAGCAGACTAGTATTTTTTTAAATTCGTCCATGTTTAAAGTATTCTTTCGGAAGATCAATTTCTGAAATGACCAATTGCAATTGGAGCTGTGGATAGTTAGGTGGATTCATATCCTTTTCAACAAAATCAATATTGTTGTAAGTAATATGGCACTGGCGTGAAGGGGAGATGCCAAATCTGGTCAAAACAAAGGGGAAGGATTGTACTGTTGGTATACCAGGGGCCATGGGGGCATTTGGTTTTTGTAAATTTCCCTATTAATTGTTCCTTTGTATAGAAAATGCTAGGGCGTAAACCATAAGAACATAATAGCACTTGTTGTTCAAATTCTTCTGCCTTGACATACTTGTTGGAATCATACACGTCCTCTTCTACTCTTTGAGTATAGAACTGAGGTCCAGGGAGTGTTTTTGAGTCTTCTTTCACATTCTTTAGGCGTGGCTTCGATAAAATCCTTTCATCGAGCTTTCGAGCTCTTCTTTTTGTTCTCGTTTCTGCCCATAACACTGTTTGGCTATTTTTTATAGATCTTCAAATTATTTCTGGGTTTAATTGGGTGAAGCATTCCATTAGTAGGCAGTGTCAGCTTTTGGAGCCAAATCTTGAAGAGACATCGATGGGTTTTGCTTTATGAGTTTCACCACTTTTTGGTCCAAGTTGGACCTTTCTTTGGACCTTCAGAAATGTTAAGCAGTAAGCCTATTTTGTTTTCTGGAGAACTAATAATTATTTTATGACAAAAAATATACAGGTGAAGCAAAAAGTGCAATGACTTTGGAGTCATAAGGTTTGTTCTGCACTTTCTACACTTTTAACTCCTTTACTCTACTTTTCTCACTCCTACTTACATTCTATGATAAACATCGCAATCTCTCAGGAACGGTTAGTGCAAAAAGTGTAGAAAAGTGCAGAACAAAGAGTTACATGGATGAAAATAATGTAAATGAGCAACTATGTTTAGTATATAAGACCGTTCTAATCGAAGTACATTCAAACGCGCACGTCGGCGGGCGTTGAATGCCCTTCTATTTGAACTAAGCCTTATCTGAAGTGTGTTCCTTCTATGAAAAACGTGCAAGTGCAAATTTGGCAATATTTGATTCTAGGACCGATTAGTAAATTTATTGGATGTATAGTCAATGGAAAAACTTTTTTTCTCATATATGGACAGTGTTAGCAGAACAATTTGTCCATACGACGTAAATCCATACAAATACTTGTTAAGGACCTCTGCATTTGAACGCATGCGTGCGCTCGAAGCAGCTCGATAATAATCCTACGTTCATGATGCAGAACGGAGCGGTCATAAAAGCGACGGAGAACGCATGAGATTCCTGGCTTGGTTCGCCCAGACAAATCGTGTACAGAGTCAAAAAATTTCATTCGAACACTGAGCTTCGACGTGTGTAAGTCGGCGAGCGAGCGGAAGCTTGTTTGGTACGAAATTTAGGTGAATTGGCAGTGTAGATATGCGGCATTTGTGTTTCCTGTTATGAAAGTGCACGGTGTATGACTGGAGTGTAAGTGTTTATGGTGATCGGCCCGGTTTACGGGTTTTACAAATATGGCATTAGGTAACGGTAGTACGGCAAATGGGGGGGTCACACAAGAAAAGGCCCCCGTCGTCAATGGGACAAACATGGAAACTTTACCAAGAGCAGGCAAACAGGTAAAACCATTACATTTAAAAAATTAAACTCAAATTATGTTAGGTACATTACACCTCATCCTTACTTAATAATTACACACTGATGCATTGTACCCTTCCACTTACTTATTTATTATGTACGTCTTTACATTTAAGAAATGAAAAAAAAATTGGCGCATCTAATTGTATTAAATGAAATATGAACATCTTGTTCAAAACATAATCAAAACTTGATAATGTTTGAAGCCAAAATGATGTTGAGCGTCTTTTTACTGTTCTTTCTGTTTGTCCTAACAGTTCTTCCTTGACATAAGTAGGTCATGAGTGCATTCGAGTCATCCCTTTTTACTGTTTTCTGATCAGGTCTGCCAACCTTCCCTTCTCTTCTTCTTTGGACTTGATGTTCTGCCTTTCGTTTTACTGAAATTAACATCTCTCACCGGGAAAGCACAGAAGACCAAAAAACCTGAACACAAACGAGCAGTTTAATTTTAAACCTGTTTCTTAACCGTTAGATTGATTTGCATCCTCTTTTTTTTCATTTTTGTGAGTCCTGTGCGTAAGTAGAGCATGAATGCATTCGAGCAATCCCTTTCTTCCTTTTTACGGTGTTCCTAACGGATTTGCTCCAACTTCCTTTCTCCCAAATTTTTTCTCCTTTCGTGTTCGTATTTAAAGAGCTTTTTCAATTTTCAGCTTGCTTTGTGATAAAAGTTTTAGCATACAGGGTGTTTTCAAATGTGTTTTAATTCGATGACGGTGAGGGGCTTGCGCTGCACTTTAATTCAATTAGAAATTTCATATTTTCAAATTGCGGTACATTTTTGAAATCACAATTCAGAAGTTGTGCGAAATTAGGAAACGAAGAGGTTGTTTGAGTTCTCATTTTTTTTAAATTATTATTATTAGTTTTTTGAAAGCACGTCTGTCTAATCACTTGCGGCTATTGGAACTCTATATGGCGTGCTTTTTCTCATTTGTTTCTTGGATTTGTCAAAAGATGGCGTATTTTTTTGTCATTCCAAAAATTGTTTACGGCGAAGATTATGAAGCCGCAGTTTTGCGAAATATTTTTTGTGACTATTCTATGTATTTCTTTCTTAAGTAATCTGTACATAGTTTATACATAGTTTATACATACCTCTACACATGTTAATGTTGCTATTGATTACCAAAATTATTTTCACAGCAAAAATGTATAGGAAATGAGAAGTAAAAATTTATAAATGTCTAAACATTACCATTTTGTTTGTTTGTGTTTTTGTTATAAATGCATTCGAAGGATCCTCTTTTTTGTCGTATCAATCAATTTTGCTGTCATTATCTTTTTTTTATCAGAAAGAAACTTTAGATTTGTCTTAAGGTTAATGTCAAGGCGTTAAACGTCTAGTCTTCCGCACTGCGTTTTCTTAGTAACCTTAAGACAAATCTAAAGTTTCTTTCTTAAAACCTTTGGTTACTAATATCAGTCATGGAGCAACTTACCAACATTTTTTTTATCAAATGGCTTTTGGTGCTAATGAAGACACTTCTTAAAAAAATTAAGTAAACAGTACGTTGAGCTTAAAATGTTTGCATTTTCTAATAAATGTTAATACATGACGATGGATTTTTTTCAATTCCAAAAAGAACCACTTTGGGAAGTTCGTTTCCATTTTCTTAATTTTTAGAATTAATCGAATTTAAAAATGACTAGTACGATCAGAAGATGATTATGTACAATTTCTATTTGGAAATAATTTATTCTAAAAGTCATATTAACTCAATTTGCATGACTATACATATTTTGAGTATTTCCTCTTTTTAATATCGTCCGAGCGTCCTGAAAGAAAAGAACCTTTCAGAACATCATAAATAAAGCTTAAGACGTTTCATTAGGGATATTTTTTTTAATGTTTTTTTTTTTGTTTTATAGAAGTGCAGCTACGTAGGTATACATATAGTATACATATTTTATATGTTTTTATGTCGATGTGTATGCAGCAGAAAAGCTTTAAGAGTAAATGTTGATTCTTTAGAACGATGAATAACGTTGATATCTTCTATTTATATCCCGTAGTTGTGATCAACTATAATTTAACAATAGTTGTTTATCAATACTAGGAATGTGTATTGTTATTAGTTTGTTATTTTGTTTCTGATTTTCCCACAATCTGATACTGATAGGGAAGGTATTTTCCACATATTTTGATGAGTTAAAGCCCCCTGATTTTAATTTGCCTATCAAATTTTGCAGCAAATATCACCTTATCAAATAGATTATCAATTTTTTTTACTTGTTCGTTCTTGGTAATAATTTCTCAACAAAGTTGCTTAAGTAAAGGTGAAAAAAATTAGAAATTTGAAACTACCTTTCAAAGGAGGTTCTCGTGAACCTGTATATTTATTTACTTTTTTTTAATTATTACGTGCTTCATTTACTGATCGTGAACGGACACGAACGTCGTCGGTTCCGTTATACAATAAAAATACTTTCACTTCACAGCGTGAAGCACAAAGCAGTTTTTTTTTATTTATTCAGTTCTTCAGAGTTATGACATCAGATACACTATCTACGTATGTATGTACAGGGTGGATCAATTTCGATGTCTCTTATGGACAACTCTGTAACTATAAGAGATAGAAAAAAACTAATGGCCAAGTCTCGATCTCTTTTTTAGAAATAAAGTCAATAGTGTAAACAAAAATTGGCTATCTTCTTTTGTTTTCGAGTTATAAGCCAAAATTGAGATTTTCGAATTTTCGTCAATCAGTCATATCTCGTTTATTTTTCCAGATATTAAAAAACTGTTTTCACATTATTAGGACACTTTTTGGAATACAATTCAGTGGTGTAGTTAGTTTTTTGATATTTAATTAAATTTTCGAGTTATAGCATAAAGTTATATTTTTTTAAATGGAAATCATAGTTGGCAATGTCATCATTAAATAGAGACTTTTTTTCTGTTTTCAAAAATATGTACTTTGTTGGGTTTATTTCTTACAGTTAATGGAATAAAACGCATTTTTTATTATTTTTGGGTGCATTCTTTTCTTAGGAGGCTAGTTTCAACAAAAGCCGACAATTTTCTTTTGTTTTTATTAAATATTAACAAAGATTTGAAGATTGAGTAGCACAGGAGTGAGAGGTATTGCGATAAACATAAGAGATAGAAAGCTAGCACCGATAAGCTGGGTTGGGTTGCAACATGAGTTGGCTGTGTATTTTAGCGCGGCAGTGTTGAAATTGTGATTTATTTTGATATTAATTTCTGGGTTTTAAGTTATTTATTGTGATATATCAAGAGTTGTGTTTATTATCTACTTACATTTCAATATTCTTTAACTTTTTCTGCAATAATTTCTTATTTTTAAGATGTTTTTAATTTATACATATAATTTAGTTCATTATCCCATGAAATGCATATTTGATCGAAAAAAATGCGTTTTAAACTTAAATATTAAATGAAGTTACATAATTTCGAATTTCACCCAAACCACATGGTATCGGTATTGTTGCAGTCTTTGTGACTCTTAGAGGATGCTCGTTCTATCTTTCTTTCTCTTTATGCGGTTGCAACTGTCAAAATATTTGAACAGGAGTTGATATTTAATAAAAACAAAAAAAAATTGTCGGCCTTTGTTCAAACCAGCCTACTAAGAATAGAATACACCCAAGAATAATAAAAAAGGCGTTTTATTCTATTAATTGTAACAAATAAACCCAACAAAGTATATATTTTGAAAACAGAAAAAAAATCTCTATTTAAATGTAGCAATGCCTACTATGATTTCCATTTAAAAAAATATAACTTAATGTTATAACTCGAAAATTTTATTAAATATCAAGAAACCAACTACACCTCTGAATTGTACTCAAAAAAGTGTCCTAATAATGTCAAAACAGTTTTTTAATATCTGTAAAAATAAACGAAATATGCGCGATTGACGAAAAGTCGAAAATGTCAATTTTTGCCTATAACTCGAAAACAAAAGAAGATAGCCAATTTTTGTTTAGTCTATTGACTTTATCTCTAAAAAAGAGATCGAGACTTGGCCACTAGTTTTTTTCTAACTCTTATAGTTACAGAGATGCCCATAAGAGACATCGAAAATGATCCACCCTGTACAATCGCAATAATTAATCATGACGCTTACAGAAAGCTTACACGACATCGTATCCATCTCCTTAAAAACTGTATGAACGTTGTATGCTTCAAATCTTACCACTTAAAAGTGAATTCGGGATGTCGTAAATTATTTTTTGCTTAGAAACCACAAATAAAATGTCCACGATGAGTTTTCCTATAAAGGTTATGTCATTCATATTATTGGGACTGTACATACCTAACAGTTTAATTTTTACAAATACTGTGGTTAATATTACTCTGAGTTTTCATATTTGTTTCTATTTATAATAATTACATAATTGATTGCAGAGTAACTTTCAATGAAGTTTGTTCTCGATACGAAGCTTCACATACATACTTTTTTCCTGTATAATACAGTATCGCTAATTATGGTTACGTTAGCGATCATTGTCACAGTAGAATTCCTAATTACGTGGAGTTTTATGTGCACAATACAAGCTTTTGTGTATCCAGCACATTATGACATCATTCGACGCATAAATTTGCATTTTACATTAACGTGTAGCCTTTCACAGACTTGACTTGTTAATTAAAAATATTTTGATGATTTATTTTTGATATTATTGCACACTCGTGTGCCGAGAATTTCCCAAACTGGAAAGCCAAAAAAATATTTTGGTCAGGTGTGAAAACAGATTTCGCAAACGCATTTTATTTATAACCCCATCCTAGACGGTTCAGAAACTTTCGTTGGGTCATTCTGAGTGCATTTGCATATGGCACCGACGACTTATATATAATACGCGTCCTGGCAGCTGTGTCAGTACGGAAATACGTTTTTTGGGTGAACACATGTCAGTGACGTTTAAACTCGCGTGTGACTCAGTGCTCCAATTCGTTTGTAGAATATTATTTACCCGACCATTTAATTTCCCCAGTTGTGGTTGCCTAAATTATTTGACAGAATTGAAATTTTAATTGTTCAAGTTTGTTTAAAAAGAAGACTTCTTTTTGTCCAAATTTAGAAGTGCACAGTGGGAAATTCTAAAAGTTAAAATAAAAAGAAAAATTTATTATAAGCAGCTGGCTTTATCGTTTCTAAAAAAAAAAATCATTTGCATGTGAAAAACGAATGCCTTGCGTGACCTCAGGGCAATCCCTTTTCATTTATTTACCTTTCGCGTTCCCCCTGCGCAGTTATTCTTTAGTATCAGCTGCGTTCTTTATTAATTGAGACGATATAAAAAGCGATATCCTTAATGAATCATTGCGGTGTTGGCAACGAATAGATGTTTGTTGTAATTATAAAATAAAACAAAGGCAGAAAATCGTTGTGCTCTAGCGTTCTGCGGGAACTGTTAATAATGAAACTCGTTCGCATTAATTCGGTGTTATCTACCGCCCTGTGTTTAAGCAGGAGGAGCAGTTGGTTGGCAAACATGAAATTGTTATCTCGATAAAATATTTGGACAGATTTAAAGTGTATTTGCATGGCAAACATGAGTTTTGTAGTGTAAAGAAGACACCTGCCATAATAAATAATAAATTTACTATATGTAGAATTTTTCGTTTAATACAACTAAGTATGTTTAATAAATTTTAGAAACGGATTCTGCAGAAATGAGATTCACATTTGGAGTTGATTAATAAGTCGAACCTGTTAAGGTTACACGTTGAAAACATTTTGTGCCTCCAATATTAATTAAAGTTATTATTGTTTTTAAAAACATTCCTCCGTAAAAGAAAACTCATTTGAATTGTTAAACGTTTACCACGTGATAGATTGCAAAATATTTTTGCTGTTGATTCAAGGTTATTTCAGTGCAGCGTTTCTTTCCTAAATCGTTACGTGGCACAGGTGAAATAAACATTGTTTTCACCTAAAACAAATTAAGAGAAGTAGCTGTGTTTGCAAAATTGAATATTTTTTTAAAATTGATTTATCATTATTTGTCTTGATAACACTAATAAATACATTTAATTAATTAGAATTAATGTCACGTGAAATTATATCTGATGTAGTAACAGTGTATGGTACTGCAGTCTGTCATGCTTTTGATTGTCATGAAGTACTTCTAAGTACATTCGTGGACAGCTAAAAGAGAACGTTCGGAAACTTGCTTAGCACTAATGCACAATGAAGATAAGGTCGAATTTTGTACAGTTTTCGTTCTCTTTAGAAGAGTTGAATGGAGTCACATCATTTCTTTAATTAAAAATTACTCATAGTAATTGTAAAAAGCTATACTTCTTTAAGTCATCTTCATTAATTTTCAGTCTTCAATCAGTTCAAACAGTTTTCAATCTTCAATTTATTATAATTATTAATAAAGAGCATTTTCTAGCACATTAGGTAATTAGATAATAAGCCCTCTTTTAAGATTAAGAAATATATTAAATATTATTGACGTTAATCTCTTTTCGGGAATCTGATGGTGATGGCCGTTTTTGGTTCTTCAAAAAACTTTTGCATAAGGCATGATTGAACAAATCGTAATGTTCGTAATCGTCATTATCTATTGCCAGTTCAAATATTTGCACAACAATTCACCTGTACATACGTAGATATATTTATTCTCTATTTTAATTTCTGTGTGAGTGTTAAAAATTGTGTATGTGAAATATTATCAGGGCTTGTTGATATTAACATTTTCAGCCAATGCATTATGATATCGATTATCTAATGGCTTTTTCATACCTCTGCATAAGTGAGTAAGCAATCGATGCTTATTTGCGTAGGTATTATTGAATGACCTGACTTATTTTTAGCAACTTAATTTTTTAGAATGTTCCAGAAAAGCAAAAATCAAATTTTTTCCAGTTATTCGAGCCCCGTTGGCAATAAAAAAATATTTCTCACATCTGAAATTTACTCTAATTTAAATGAGAAATTATATTCTGAAAGTAATTTTTTTTAATATTAAGAAATGAACGAGTTTTCGAGCCCCTCTCGGCCCCCCGAGTAAAATAAACGCGATTTTTTATCACCACAGCATTTCCATGCCTATCCATAAAGCAGATGCAAATTTTCAACCCTCAAATCGAACGATAAACCGATAAAACCGCCGTCAAAAAATTTTACTACGAAAGGGGATTCCGCGCTGACGTCACGGGCCGATTTACTATATTTCTAGGAATTAAAGTAGGTCACAAGGTCGTTGGGGTGTTATGAATGGTCGTCATTCGATTGTTTTTGCAGAGCACTTCGGTCCTCCGGAAGAAAATGGAATTTTGTATGTAAAAAAAAATGTAAAATAAGCAACAATCGCGATGTAAATGAAAGAGAAATTGTCGTTTCAATTAGTATTTAAATTTAAATAAAGATGTAAGTTCTTTAAAGTTAGGTTATTCACTTTCGAAATCGGAAGTTTCGTGTTAAGCAGTTGGCAGCAGTGCACCACTGTTTTGACGTTTGTCGTTTACCGCGCGAAGCAAATCGACTTATTTTATATTTATTTTTGTTAAAAATTGGGTAATAATGATCGTGGAAAGTTAAACAATAAAATAAATAAAGAGCACTGTGTAAAAATCGTTTTCTCGCCGGAAATTATACAAGTACAACATAACCTCAAACTTTCTCGTTTGATGTAAGGGCAGGTGATGTATGGTTTTTGATTTCCTTTTTGCAGCAAAGTTTTTTGAAAAATAAGGTGTTAGTTGTTGCTAAAGTTACCTTGAACATTGCTTGATGATTTTACACCTTCTCGAAGGGTTGACACACATTAATTGTTAGTAAAACGACGATTTTAACAAGTGGTTTCGACTCGACGAGAAAGAATCAAGGAATTCCGAAGAAACTGATGCCGACTAATTGCTAAACGATGTTTGATTGTCTCCGTGGATTCCTCTGTGTTTCTTGCGGAAATTTCAATTAAATCACTACAAGAAAATAAAGCACCGCTGTCGACAAGAAAGTGAATGAAGAAAACTAAACGATGCAGTAATATTGTTTATTAGCAACAAAACTGTTATAAAAGGTTACTGTTGACAACACCACCATTTCTTTACACCTATAAGATTATTCTAAAGTAAGTTCCCAGTTTAAAATGGCTGTACCGACATATTAACAGTGTTGTTCCATATAAATATCATTTCTCTTTTGAATATTAATTTTTTTCGTTGCTATGTTAATTATGTAATTAGTCGGCCTTATAGGTCACTAGAAATAAATCCGGCTGACTACTGGTTATAGGGTTACATACCTCAAAGATAGGGTACTATCATTGAATTTAAACCCAACATAGAACGGCAACGCAATGCTTAAAACTGGCAGCCAGAAATTGGAGGTTTACGCGATTAACTGATGCATTATTTAGTAAATAATCTGGTTGTAGGATAATTTCCAAAGTCTCTATAATACTCTACCTACACCTACAGGAAGAAGAATCATTGGGGCAATTTTTTATCAAGTTAATAGAATTATCCTATTAAATCATCTTAGACCTTCTATGATTTGCAAAGGTGTAGGTGTAGGTAGAGTTTTATAGAGACTCTACACCTTTGCAAATTATCCTACAACCAGATTATTTACTAAATAATGCATCAGTTAATCGCGTAAACCTCCAATTTCTGGCTGCCAGTTTTAAGCATTGCGTTGCCGTTCTGTCAGGTTTAAATTCAATGGTACTACCTACTACAAAACAATCAATATGAGATATCGTTGAAAACATTCCTAGGAATGCACTTACTAATCCTGTTTATAACATAGAAGTACGACTAGTTGGTGATCATGTTTAACTTGTTCTTATTTCTTCTTGTTATGATAAAATCCCATTTCTTAACGAACGAATTGGTGTAGAGCCTAAACATTTTCTAAAGTTATGACTCCTTTGAACTGGTAACTTACTTTATATTATGAGCAATGGCGCATTCACAAGGAACTTACAGACAATACGGGGTCATATCTAGTTTACAAACATAACTGTACGTTCTATTCCAGGAGGTACATTCATGAAGATATCCTTGGAGAAAGACATTTTTGACAACAAATTGACAAGTGTAGAGGTCTTATTCATTAATTATTGCTAATGAAGTTCGAAGAGTCGTCAGACGAGCAACGAGGCATAAGTATAATCATAGCCAAAACCTTTTCTCTGCGAGCAGTCTCGCCTTAAAACAATTACGTACACTTCAAAGCGAGTACCTAAATACACTTAATAATTCGATAAGCGAGCTAATGACGACGTGGCGTTAAGTTCTCAGAATTAATTGATACTTTACTGTGTTAGACGTGCAAATTTAATATTGCTTTTCATGTATGTCGCTGTAAATGAAGGGGTATTAATAATTTCCCTTGTGTTAACTTGATTAAAAATTTCCAGACGATGTGGTAGTAAGTATGTGAAAGAATATTTTCTTCCTATACATTGTCCAACAATCATTGCAGTCCAGGGTGGCTGTGGATTCAAACATTTTTAACTAATTATTGTTTCACATTGCAATAAAACATTAAATGCATAAACAAGAATTCATTTGTTGTTTTAACAGTCAATATTTGAGACGTCAATTCAATGATGCGAAGTAAGAATCGACATTTATGATTCAGGTTTGATTCCACACCTCACCCAGGACTGCAATAATTGTTGGACATATGTTATAATTACAAAAGTAATGAATTACGTAATCCATATTTATTCAACAAGAAACTTAAGTTAATTAAATATTAATCATTTCCGTTCAGATATTAGCATTTTCCGTATACCTAAAGAGCCAAAGCATGTTAAGAATTTTTCTTATTACTTCCATGCGCTTCATTGCTGCTGGCCTGAATTTGTATACAACAAAAAGAATTCACAGCAGTAACTCGACCAACTGTTTTAATTAATAGAGTTTCCTGGAAGTCCGTTGTACTTTAATTGTCCGGTTAAAATACTTCAAATATTTTATTAATTACGTTACATTCTTTTCGTAGTTCATTTCTAAAGCGAACGTTAATAATGGTAAATACGTTTACCATTACCACAGTTCTTCTTAGAAATATAATATGTGCTTATCACACACACACATTCTTAGTAAACGCGGCTATCTTTCTGCTTTTCTTCTACACACATACATACACACACAAAATACATTCACTGTATGTATAAATACGTTATAATAAATAATAATGAAATCGATGTGATTTCTTTCTATGTAAAGTTCTTCAAACCCTGATTTTTTTTTAAACGCCATCTACTTCCACTTCTGTAATCGTGTAACGAAGGTGTTGTTTATGCATACCTTGGAGTTAATTTATATTACTTAAGCAGCGTGTTAATGTGCAGGAACTCAGGCCATATGTTGAATTAAGTATGTAATGGGACGTCTAAACATACCGACGTTTTTATTTTCGTCTGGTGGTAAAAACGTTGTTTTAAATTTTTTTTCTCTGTAAATATACAGAAAAATTGTTATGGGTTAACAAGTCTCTTTAACGGACAGGTGTAGTAAAATAAATTGTACAACGTACATAATTATTATTGTTATAATCCCGCTTATAAAACACTGTTTGCTTTGCCTTATCTTTATACCATTCAAAGAGCGTAGAGTGAAACGCTAAATAAGATTACAAAAGAGTTATGCAAAACACGACCTTATACGTACACGTTGGTGGTTACATCAGTTCCTCAGAAGGCTCGTGTGTGTGTACATGATTGACGTGATTGGCGTAAGCGATTCGTGTTTTTAAGGCATCAGCTGAAATTCCAATTACCTTTTTCTGTTTGTTTGTAATTACGCTGAACCTGCTAAACGTAAAGTTAACTTTTACTAAACGTGCAGGAATGCATATTTCGCTAGCCATGTTGAAATATTAAAGACACGTGACTAGTCAGGAGAAAAAGAAACTTTAAATGGGAAAATTATTTCCTGATTTGATGCAAGCCTACACATTAGATCGAAACAGAAATACAGCTCGCTTAATAACTTTGTTATATTCTTTCAAGTATTCCCCAAAAAAAGTTTTCGCTTTGATTATTGCCAGGATGCCTTCTTTGAGAAAGAAATTCTGAGCGGCGATAATAGCCTGGCCTAGCAGGTTTCATTGACCCTGTCCCAGAGAAGAAGTAACGACGAAAGAGAAAGTTCACGATAATCCCATGTAGATTACAGTAAATTATATATTACTTCTGATTGTGATAAATTGAACACGAGGGCCACATCACTATATAAAAGCACGGCATTGCAGCAAATGTGGCGTCATAAAATAAATCAATTCGCAGTGCAGGAAAAGCTCGGGCATCGTAGATATATGATGTAACAGAAATTCTTTCGAGTGCGTAATAAGATGTAACCTAATTCGTCGCCTGAGGAGCAGTACATTTAAAAGATGTAATCGATACACTACTACTTATTGTGCTTATCATAACTTAATTAATTCTTTGATTGATATGTCTATACTATACAGGAGTGCAATGAGTATAATAATCGGGTCTATTAATAGACCTGATTTTTCAAGGATACGTGGTTTTTATTGCATTTACGTAAGCCAGTGGACAGGTACATAAGTGTTTCGCCATTTACTAGACTTAAATATTCATGTGTTTTTATCAATATGAATTATTTCGAGGAACGTGTACAAATTAAATGAAAGCCAATTAGTTTGATTACACTCAATTACGTACATACACATCTGTTACTTATTTAGAAAGAATGTAAATTGGAGTGGAAACGAAACTCCTTTCTGCGTAATGGTGAGTTTTTGTTTTTCTGCGAAATTAAATACATTATCGAATATGATAAGAATGTATGTTACATAAAGTTATATTATTGAAACGATAAGAAAAATACAGCTGTATATTTTCCGATGACCTTTTGTGAACACCCTTGAAAAATCATTCGTAATCACTACGACGAAAGCAAAGGGAAGAGTTGTAGAAACGGGTTTTAGAATCCTAACAGAACACGTTACTGCCTCGCTTCTTTATTATGAAAGTTGTGTTTATGGACCAGAACACGTTTCTTTCTGCACGCTTTATGTGAAGCCAAAGCATTCGAAGACCGCGATGAATTTTATGCTCTGGAAAATAAATTTCTAGACCTTACCATTCCCCGCTTTGCAAAAAAGTGCTTAAAATCACATTGTTTCGCCGGGCACGTCCCGCAAATTGGTTAAAACAGTTTTTACGTTTTCCAATGTACCATTTGGTTCTAGAATGTTTCGTGCGTTGTCATTTATCTTAATTGAACTTTAACGAAGCAAACGTGTAGGCATCCACCCTGTTTTGGTCACACCTATGCTAATCATTTGAAATAATTGAGCGCGTTGCAATGGTGGTTTAAATCCGTGCGATTCAAAGCTTCCTCATGCGCTTTGAGTTGCTTTCCTCTACCGGTCACTCAACTGTAACTTTCGTCTTCTTTTTATGTGTGCTTAATATAAATGTCTGTTGCTGCTTTCGCTAATGACTGCCAGATTTACAATACGCCGTTTGTAGTAGGAAGTGAATGCTATTTTTATGCCTAGGTTCGTAAAGTGTAATTTATAGTTCATTAAGAGCATCGTGTGTTGTATTATACCCTTCCATTGTGTTTAAAACATTACCATGAAAATCAGTTGGATTTATTGCGGTGTTTATTAGTTGGTGGTGTCAAAGCACCTCAATCTACTTTCTCCTTCATCCTTCACCTGTCATAATTAGCTGGGCAATCGGTCGTAATTAACTCCCCCAAAAACCTGCACGACGTTGTATCGATTGGGGCAATCCGGGGGTTAAATATAGTCTTCGGACATTCGAGGAAAGTTTCACTCCACCTAAATCCATTTGCCAGATGAAATGTTGGCGTGCCAAATAAAATTGACGTGAATGGAAATGCACTGGCGAGCATTTCAAGTAAACGGGTTTAATTTGTTGAGCAATTGAATGGAAAGTCGGACGGTTTAAATGTAATTGTAACTCCGTAGAAAGTCGCTGGTTTAATTTGCATATTTTGTGCAAAAGGTTTTCTTCAGTAACGACCAGTTTTAGTTAAATCTGCTTTTTTTTTTATAAATGGAACTTCTCATCCAATTGAAACTAGGAAATTCCAAGCTTTTCAGTTCTTTCCCTGCTTACAAACTTTTCACATACAGCTAGAAGCGAAAACATGTTCTGAGTTTCAAAGTATTTAAAAGTTTTAAAATGTGCTGTGCCTAAATTGAAAACGAATGCTCTTAAAATACATATAGCACTGACTTATTTAAATTTGTTTTATGTTTAACAAAATACACTTTCGGCTAATTGAAACGAAAACAGCTTAATTACTTCTTTAAATATGTAATGACTTCGTTTATGATACTTCATGTATCCATCTTTATAAATACTCTGTGAATCGGCGTTATTTATTATGTAACCAGACACGTCCTCGGGCGAAACACTTTGCTTACTATTTTGTAATACTACCTACATTTCTGTATTCAAATATATTTCTTGAACAAACAACATTGATTAACAATTCGTTTTCTGTGAACTGTAACATTAGCGTTCTCATGTTTTTTTTTTTAACATAATCATGGTCAATGAAATTTTCTAAAATGATATAGTCGAGGAGCCATAGAACAGGAAAATAAAGAAACGAATAAAACAGCAGAAAGATTTATAATAGGAATTCTAGGAAAGAGAGAAATTTCCAATGAAATGAAGACAAAAATAGTTAAGAAAGTAGTCACCCTAATTAATTGTGGAAGAATCATATATTTACACGGAAAAAGAGAAAATAAATGAGGAACTTGAGAAGAATTGAAGGTGAAGCTTTAGTGGACAAGACAAGAGCTTAAAGACAAAGTTTCTTTTCCATTGTATAAGTTGAGACAACTGAGATGATTTGGGATATACCACACGTGGGGTTTTTCTTTTTCATAAACTAGAGCTCTCCCCCCTCACAACATTTGGCAAAGTGAAGGGGATGCAAGAAGAAGAAAAAATTCCAAAAAAGGTATACGAGGCAAAAAATATCGTTGTAGGCCAAACAAAATTTAGCAAGACGAAGTGAGAGAAGTAATGAGAAGATGAGTTGACAAAAGTGCTGCAGATTATCCCAAACTGGAGGATATAAAAGCGCAATGTGCAACTAAACTCTTTCAGACACTTGACACCTTCAAGAACATAAAAAAATTTAAAGATTAAATTAATTGGATTAACAATCATTAACCAGAGAAAAAGAGTATTACATAATTACTTTTGTTATGATCTGTTGTTACCTACGTGATCACACCTAAAATACAACAACGTGTATAAATTTTAATAAAAAAGACAAACAAATAGTCGTGAAAGGAAACATATTTGGCCATGTAAAGGGGTTGCGAAAGGAAAAGAACGACGAGAAATGAAGATGACAATAACCAAGGCGACGAAGTCCGGGAACCAATAAAAGAAAAAGTTGGAAGAAGAGAAACCAGACAGGAAGAGAGAAGGTATATCTTGGAAGGTAAACACACGCTAGAACTTCTTCTCGTGTTCAAAGGAAGATATCCCCGAGAATGTTTTTAAATTCTATGATGTTATATAGCTTTTTAGAAGTATTAACTACCTTGATTTTTGCTCTTATTGCATGCATGATCTTTTTCTCTCAGGTCTGTTACAATCGCTTCCCTCTACCTTCATCCTGGTCTTCCTGTTCTTCTAATTCGTTTTCTCCTCCACGTTATTTTCTTTAAAATTTTGTCATTCGCAATTCTTTCTATGTGCCCTTGTTACTTTAAGCTTCTTGAGTTTGGGTTCTTGATAACCAATCTCCTCATTTTTTTTTGCTTCTATATAAATATCACCCTTTCTCATCTTAAAAAACTTTTTGAGATCTTCTCTGCTTTACATGCATATAATTCTGTTGGTCTGAATATGGTTTTATTTTTCTTCTTGCCGATAGAAGTTTCCACTTTACGATTTGTCATCCCTACACTTCATTTTCCTTTGATTTTCCTTCTTTGATTTCTTTTTCTTGATGGCAATTGTTTGACATCAATACTCCCTTTGACCACCTCAAATCAAGTGTTATTCTCAGTTGGCAGCGTAAATGGAACGAATACCGAGGACTTCTTTATGACGTTAAGCCCTCCATCAAACCCTGGCGATCTCCGACGCCTTTGACCAGGAGAGAATCAGTAGTACTCACTCGGCTCAGAATTGGACACACGTCTTTTACTTCAGCTTATTTGCTGACTGGCGAGGAACAACCTTTATGTTCACTATGCTTCCCGTTCACCGTTCAACACGTTATACAGGATTGTCCCAGTTATAGCGCTCTCCGCACTAGATTTTGCGTCGAAGGAACACTCTCCCAGATACTCAGTAATAACTCCCTGAGAATCAAATAACTCTTGCTCTTTTTGAGGGCATCTGACTTGTTCCAAAGAACCTAAATTTGAAGACCATCGATTTAATTAATTTTCACTAACACTTCCGCTCATCTTAACCCTAAACTGTGATATTAACAATATTTCTCCTAAACTGTGACTTACATTATTCTCCCTAAACTGTGATATTTATCTTGCACTTACTATACAAGCATTTTAGGTTTTAACCTCGGAGTTTCAGGGCCAATGACCTTGGTAGTCGACGCCCAAAACGAAATTAAAAAAAATACCACCTTTATTTCTTTAAATTTGCATTTCTTCCAGTTTTGTAATTGGTTTTAATTTTCCATCTGCTTTTTTTGGTTTCCTTTTTTGCATCTGCTTTATTTGTACTCCCATTTTATCTGGTCTTTACAATTAATTCAGAAAATTTATAATTCTTCTTTATCTCCTACTGCTAGTACCACATCACTAAACCGAAAGGTGGACAGATTTAGCGAAAAGGTACTAATTGTTAGCAATAACTTTTTTTGACAATAGTTAGACATTTTTTGACCTAACAGGTTGCAGTGGAGTTTTCGAGCTACTCTTCTGCAGACGAGGCCCCAAACAGGGTCGAAACAGAGAATGCTAGAGGAAGAATCCGTTGCAATCAAAACCGACTTACAACACATTTTTCTACCTGAAATAACTTGGAAATTTTGAATTATATTACAGATTAAAAACAAAAGTTTCTCATAATACGTTCTATTTCTTATATTTTGGAATTTACTGACCTTTTCTTAGTAAACATCAATATTTTAATATCTACATTGCAGGGTCACGTCAAGGTCCTCTACACATCTATGAATTTTGTTAAGTGTTTATGTATGATGAACATACAGTGTTTATTTCATATTCTGTGCAATTTTTATAGCTTATTAATTCGATTATATAGCTAATCTTAAACCACCTAACCCTCCATCTTAAAATTATTATTATTAAGCTTAAAAAACAATATATTTCAGATATTGTTATTAAAACACATCTGAACACATCTTATATGTTTTCTTTTTTTTATAAATAATAAATCATTGGTGGTGCACAAATAAAAAAATATTAACTGAGAACACTTTTAAACATTTTATTAAAGAAGCCCTGTATAAAAAAATGAATTGTCATATTATGATGCATGCGTATGACTAGTGCTACCAGTTTACGATCAGCCCGGTTTTATATTCGTATTCTTTTTATAAAGGTTGTAACCACAATCAATTAAAAATACTCATTCCGTTGTCCTTGTCATAAAAAAATAAACCTTTCAGTTTACTTTCATGCTACATGGAATACGTTTATTTATTTATTTAATACAGCAGAATCATAAATAATTAATACCCGTTTCATTTTATACTACGGCATAGTATCGATCAGTAAAAAAAAATGTTATGCAATATTTGTTCGTGTCATATAGTTTAGATAACGTCATGGATTTCATTAGAATTTTTTTTTTTAGTTTATCAGTCTGTGAATAATCTTCGACTTATCGCTGGTATTGCAGTTTCAGAATAATATTTCATTAGCACTTCTAAACTAAAATAACATTCGATTTTGTTTAGTTTTCATAACTTAAGCGTGAACTGTGGAGCTATAATTAATTTTGTGTAAGAGACGTCACTAAGAAATTAAAATACGAATGAAAAATCCTACTTCTGGACTATACCACACTTTTCTTGATTAAAACATTAATGACATACGCATTAATTACTAACTTGGTTGAACCAACCCGAAAAAAAAAGCGCTAGACACACCTTAACCTAGATTACGAAATTGCTGAACGTACAGAAAAAATTAACTTTTACTACGTGGTGTACGTATAAAGTTGGAAGAAAAAGCTGTGATTTATTGAAAAGGAAAATTTTGAAAGTAAACGCGGAGTGTAAACAGGACTGGAGCTCCTTAAATTCTTTCAGGACACGTTCAGGATCGATGAGCGCGCTTCGTTCTGTTAACCCAGTTGCGGAAATGCCCTAATTTTGCCTTCTGTTCACAAACATAAATCTCTTCCCAACCAGGTTTTAGCGAGAAGCTTTTTCGAGTGATGTGATCGATTTATTTCACGAAATTATGAATTGCAGGCGGCGGTGTTATTATTGATTCAATGTTCTGTTTCACTTGCTAATGATTTACTATTATTAGCCAAGAAACTCAGAAACAATTAAATATATTGATCTGTTTGAAGTAATTTTCTTGTTTAAGTGGTAAATATAATTAAGGAAATTATTCTTACTTATAGAATGACAATTTATAAAATGTTATATACGTAACTAAAATGCCCTTTTATCTTTTCATGTATCCAAAAAAAATAGAATTGAAAAATGGAAAGAAAAGCCCAAGTATGTGCTTTTCAAGTTGATATAACGAAAGCTTGATGTATGTGTTTGATGACAAATGAGTTGCCCCATTTTCCTCTTGAAAAACACATTTTTGTGTCTCGTTTTACAGAGTATATGGTTTGCGAAAGAAGTAATGCAGCGATGGGACATTAAGTCTAAACAAAGCCGTAGAAAGAGGATGTCGGCAATGAAGTAAAAATGTCGTGGGCAACAAGTGGAACCAATTACCTAACCTAACTCGAACTTGCAGCAGCCGTGACCTGCTCTGCTCTTATTATTTATAACAATAAAGCGTGAAATATTTCACTTGTGCATATGCATGTGCTAGCCACGCCGGTAATTTAATTAAATTCGTCACATCGCAATTCCATTATTCTGACTTTACAGTATAGTCATACTGTTTTCATTCATATTTAAAAGTAATTTACATAGATAATCAACAATTATAGGTATTTTGCTATTACTGTAACAGTTGATCTCATTTTATTTGCAAGGTTTACTTACCAAAGAAATTTGTTAAGCAATGACATTACCATGCAACTGCAACTAAGACGATTGGTTCGAGCTCGAGGGAGTTCAAGGTTCATTACTATCATATTATTCAAATCAGATAAATTATAAATAAGTCACTAAGTATTATAATAATTTTAAAAAAATTAATAAGCATGTGGTTAACCTTGTTCTAGCTTGATGGTAAAGCAGAATATTTATTTCTCACATGTTTCTATCCCACCTTCTGTGCGTCTATTCTTAATTCCACTCTCACTCTTCAGTGAATTCATTATGAATTCAACGGCTTTTTTCTCCTGTGAATTATTTTGGGTCGCGTTCTCATCCACCTGCATTGCTCATCATCATCATCTCGACGCAATCAAAAAGAATTACTTTTTAAAACAAGCATTAACCCAATTCCCAAACGCGTGCGCTCTTGTAATCCGCAATGAACATAAAACGGTAATTAAATTACTTAACACTATTTTTAAATCAAGGTCAGAGCCATTAGCGAGCTTTTTTGCACATGTTTGCACGTTTCAAGAGTGAAAAATAAATTGCTAAGACCTTAGAAGAAAAAAAAAAATGGTGGCTCTTCTGTACCGCCGCTGGCAAATGGCGATCGTAAATTAGCCCATTCTGATGAAAGTGGGAATAAAAAATGCGATGATATAAGCTGGCCAAGGTCAGCGTGGATTTAATGGGTAATATATGACATTTAGTGGGTTACGTCACCAAGAACTAACTTGAGTGAGTTATTCCAAAACACTTTTCTGCTGACCAAATGTGACATTGCGTACCATTTTGTATTTCAAATTGTATTACATGCATTTGAGTCATATTCATACAAAACTTAATCTAACTTCTCTACTTGCCTAAACTCATACACGAGAATAAAAAATATGTGATATTAAATTATATTTACGTACATATGTGTACCATATGGTCCCATTACATCTTAATTCGAAGTTAACAGTTACCTCATAGCTAATGTTTTAATTATTTATGTACTGTGCGGTTTTAATTAAGTTTAATTAATGGATTTGCTTTACAACAGCGTAATATAATCCGCGCACTTGCTTTACCTCTGCAAGGCAAAAGCTTTTCCTCGGGCTTCGCTTAAAAGCCATTTAATTTCATAATTGACATAATCGATGTAAATAATGTGACGTTTTATCTCAGTCCCTGACCCCTCATGTGCGACTGCTTACCACGAGACTGGTAATCGTATAACGAGTATGTCCATTTATTTAAACGACCACTTGAATTAGCCTTATCCTATCTTGGGTATTCGAACGCAGCTCGTTGGAATAATTACTGTTCAACGCATGGAAGTCATGGTTGTATACAGGTAAAGGCAAACATTTATTTCATTTCATATTCCATATAAATGCAATTTTATACTTTCAAATGGATATAGCAAAATTGGGAAACATGGAAAACATGTGTTAGCCCACGTCACTCTTTTGTTACGTAAACCCCAAGCTAAATGCCGGTACATTGTCCAAAGAGAGAAAAGAAATTATATCATCTAAATTCTAACCGACAGCGAACACCGAAGTTCTATTTGGGATACTTATTGTTCATTATTTCCGTTAACGTCGTTGCTTTCAGCGTGGATTCCATTGTTACTTACAGGGGTAGCGCGAAGCTATATTTCTAGAGTAAATCATTTTATTTTACACACAATGAATACAGCTTTCAAACGACATCCAGTATCGTTTTGTTTAAATTGCAACAACATTTACTCTTGGAAGGTTTCTTCATTTCAACGTGGAAATAATTTTATATTATACGTGGTCTTTTTCTGTCTTTATTTATTACTGCATATTAAAAAAGAATAATGGCTTCTTTAGTTCTTTAGTTGCGTGAGTGTGTATCCAAGTGTGTACATACTAGGCTTCAGGAAAAGTCAATACCAGAGGAGTTTGAAGTCTAGTCATATTGCTGGTATAAATTTTGATTTTCGGTTTAATCCTGTGAGCGTTGGAAAAGTTCCTTTTCATTGAGTAAGGTTAATTTAAATTTATGTGCGCCTCAGCCGTGACCCAGCTGCGAGACGTGACTGTGCACCCATTATGCACCTGAACGATTTTATAAAATATTCATTTAGCAACGCCGACAGCACCCAAAGAATTACCTACTTTCTAGTCTTTTTGATCCAAGTCGAAAGTTGTAAAAGGATAGCAAAATGGAAACCGTTGTTTTTTCTTCTTAAGTGAGTAATAACAAAGCGTGGATTCGTGGGTTCATTTTGAATGAAACGAATTTGTATAGCACGTTATTAGCTCTTTTTTTTATATAACAAGAGTTTCTACTTTCTTTAGAATTCACGAGAATTGCAACTCAGTAGTTTTAAATGGTTCTATCTCTCCTCACCTGTGCGCGAGACAAAGCTCCGTTATTTAACCGTTCGGCAAAATGGAACACTTTTCGTATAAGCAAATCAAAGTGTTGTTCTGTTGGGACTTACACCTTTCTCACTCTCAGGTGCTTTTAATTTTTCAAAAAAAAAGTGCATCTAGTTATGCGCCGGTATATTTTCCACTTAACCTTGAGCTCAATTACGTCATTAAAATTCGCAACCATAATTATGCATTTAACACTTACTTCACGGTTATTGTTAGCAGCCAATGTTATTTGTTTCAACTGCTTTGTTGGCGAGATTTTTTAATTTCTTCAAAAGTTTGAGGTGTGCAGCCCAACTTTAACTAATCAAATGTTTCTTTTCCAGACGGATCCGAATACCGCATTTTTGAGAGCAGCTAGAGCGGGACAACTAGATAAAATCCAGGAATACTTAGATTCTGGAACCGTCAGGGACATCAATACATCAAACGCAGTAAGTATTCCTTTTTCTGAAGGCAACCTAATATTTATAATCCTCATAATCCATCTCTACATTTATTAAACTTGTACTCCACTTGTTTAATAAATTGACTTTTGTAATCTTACAGATGCTGCGAAAGTTTTGACGTAATTAACAGTATGAAACTCATTACGCCTCATTATAACTTGTTCATCGAGTAACAAACTTCAAGTTAACTTATACAAGGAGTTTGCGCGTTTTAATTAAAGTTCGCCTTTAATTTACAACTCAACTTTGTCCGGTTACATACGGAGATGAGCGATTAATGCACGTACATAAGCAAATTAGATGATGTAAGGTTGTAACGTGATGTCAGCTAGGAAACTGAAGATTAAGCGGAAATCACTTAATCAAACCTTTTCCAAAAAAGAAAAAACTTAGAGTACTTAAAAGTACGACCTACAACTGAGATCGTAGAAATTCAATAGTGCCATTAGGTTCTAAGAAAAGAAAACGCAACGCTTTCGCAAAGGACTAGAACGTACATAGGACCCTCCATCTTTTTTTTACGTTCCTGTCTGTTACATTGCAAGGTTTCCTACGCGTTAGCTACTTTTCCGAAATTGAAAAATAAACACTGAGGATATCAAGGAACACCAAACTAAAGTGAAACTTATTAAAATAATAAGACCAAAACGACAACACTCACAGTAATTAAAAATAATACAGAATGTGTCATCGTCATTACTATATTGTTTACGCTTTCGAGTGGGATTACTTGGCTCGCAAGCTCAGCATATTACGACAACAGTTTTGATAAAACAACGTCTGATGCGACTGAATGCTATAAAAATTCCAGACAGAATACTTGTAGAACGAATTGCAACGTACAATTTGATTTTATTGTATCGGGCAAGAAATAGATTGAATGCAACTTGTACCGGTGCTATTAATAGTTAAAATGTTACAGAGATTTTGAGAGTTTTCATTTTGTAATACCGGATGTATTGGTGTTCGTGTCCTTGGGAGAACTTTTCACACCAAACTTAAAAGTGGGATGTGAATAGTTCGCCTGTTCTCGTGCAAATAATGTTAAAGGCAAGACTTCTTTAAACAGATGAGTGAGATGCACTCGAAGTATAAACCAAATACTTAATTGGCAAAATAAATACATACTAAAATGTTTTATGACGTAGTAAACTCGTGTGAAATACCCAAGAATTTATTTACAACAGAACCACACAATTGCCCTTAAAAGCATGCGTCATGGTTGTTATGTCTGTATTTACAAACTTTATTAACGTACTTGCGCATAAATATACAACGGTGCCCGCCTAAAACGATACTCATCATGCATGTAAACTGCACCCTTATCGTCTGTTGCTGTAAGGAACACGAAATTGCTGAACGGTATCATGTTAGTTGGGCACCATGGTACATGGCTAATGCGTAGCTATAAGCAGAAATGTAATATGTATGTAAATGAAAAGAAGAGAAGCAAGGTTAAATTATTTTGAAGAACGTTTACTACATGCTCAAGATAGGGGGTGTAAAGGAAATGAAATATAAATTGGGTTTCATATTTAGCGAGTTTCTTTTTTAATTCATTGTAACTTGGATAAAAATGGCAATTACTGATTTCCAATTTTCTTTGTATTACTGCAGCAATCTGATAATTCGGATACTGATAAAGTCGTAAATGGTTTCGCAAGTTATTGAGATAGCATTGATGTTTTCTTTTGATTGTGAAATATTATCGTTATACTAAGAAATCGTTTAATTGACTACTTTTGAGCACTTTCGTTTTCCTTGCTCGTTTATTTATTCAGTTTTTCTTTTGAACATTGTCATTCCATTACTTTCCCAAAATATTTTCCATTTGCTTGTTTGTTAGTTTTTTTCTATTCCATTTTAACATTTCAATGATATTTATACATATAACTTACAGTTCTATCTTTGTTTGAATATATAGAATGGACTAAATGCTCTTCACCTAGCAGCAAAAGACGGTCACGTTGATGTTGCTAAAGAACTGTTGAAAAGAGGTGCTATCGTAGATGCAGCTACAAAGAAGGGAAATACAGCTTTACATATTGCTTCTCTTGGTAAGTAACGAAACCTTTCTTTGTATAATTCACATTGCTGAGTTAAATGAATTTATAACATGAAATAATTAATTCATATTTTATCCTGTATGTTCGTTTGTGCATAATGATTAGTTTCTTCATTCCATTTTTAAATATGTATTTTATGTAGCCGAATAACTTCCGGAAATGTTACGTGACGAGAATGAATTTCACCAGTTCAATTAAGAGAGAAATTGCATCGTTAAAAATGCAAATCCAGAGGCGTGAATGTCATCGAGTTCACAGTGACCTCTGGTGGCTAAATGAGAATTAAATTGACTCTGTATTTAAAGGCCAAATTCCCAAAAAAAATTCATCACCTATAGAATCCCTTTAGACTTATTTATTCGTCGTTGATCAAAATCAGTTTTTTCAGATACTAAATTTAAGAAACTTATGTCTTTAATAAAAGAATATTATGCCAACGTTTATTGAAATAATGTGTGCAGAAAATAAATAAATATTGATAAAGTGACATAACGAAAGATTACAATTTGTGTGTTTAATCAATTACATACTCGTATGTGGTACGACACCAATTTCCAGTGGGCAGTTGTGGAGATAGATTTAGATTATTTTTAGTTAGACATAATAGTAATAATGTGTATAATTTAACATGTTTTATTGAAATTGCTTTTGTTCCTAAATTATTTCAATTTTCTCTGAAAAACATCACAAGAAGCTGAGCAAGAGTCTCACTAAAATTTTCTTTGAGAATATTTCTTAATTCAATAAAGAAGCAAGTAATCTTTATATAAAGCAAACAATTAACATACTGCTTAATTGATTCTTCATATTTGTGTTTTTACTTTATGTTCCTTTTAATTTTTTTTAAGAATATTATGGTAATAATCAAGAAATAATATTTTGTAATCTTAATTGGATTTACAAATGTTGTACAGATATGGTGGATTGATTAACGGGGAAAGGTAGGCGCTCATTAATGTATCATGCTCCGATTACGTGTAATTTTTGTTCTTTCTTTGAGCTGCGCCACTTAACTCCCTTTGTTTTTATAGCCGGACAAGAAGAAGTCGTTCGATTACTAATCCAGCATGGTGCTTCCATTAACGTACAATCTCAGAATGGATTTACGCCACTTTACATGGCGGCCCAAGAAAATCATGACGTCTGTGTCAAATATCTTCTTGCCAAAGGAGCCAATCAGAGTCTTGCGACGGAGGTAATTAATTAAAAAATTAAACAAATGCAGAAGGTAATTTAACGAAAGAATTTTAAATTATTCAATTCTGCGCTACATTTCGTAATTGCTTAAGTCATTGATGTATTTTAACCTTGAGGGAATCGAGTAAGTATGTGGAGCTTGTAATGACGCGGAATGAAATTACTGCTAATTTTCTTATTTAATACTTAATAACTTGGACATTTTATTACGTACGTAGCTATTACTCGTAGAAACTATTAAGTAACGAACGAGACAATTTTCAGTTTTATTTGTTAAACGACAGATGCAATGCAAAATATTCTACCAAAAAAAAAGAATTCTTTTAGTACTTCCGGTTCTATTCACCCACTCACACACTGTTAACCTAAACAACAATATTTAAAAGAAATTAAAAACATAATCTCTTCTGAATCTAAGGATGGTTTCACTCCGTTGGCGGTTGCAATGCAACAAGGCCATGACAAAGTAGTGGCAGTTCTTCTAGAAAACGATACCCGAGGAAAAGTCAGACTTCCCGCCCTTCACATAGCAGCCAAGAAAGATGACTGTAAAGCAGCTGCTTTGCTACTACAGGTATTGCCCATTTCACTCAAGAAAGAACTCCTTGCGAAATATTTGCTTTTGTTTTAGAATGACCACAATCCTGATGTCACATCAAAAAGTGGTTTCACCCCTCTGCATATCGCAGCGCATTACGGGAATGATAAAGTAGCCTCCCTTCTCTACGAGAAGGGCGCGGACGTCAATTATGCGGCCAAGCACAACATTACCCCTTTGCACGTCGCCAGTAAATGGGGCAAAATGAATATGGTCACGCTTCTCGTCGCAAAAGGGGCGGATATTCAAGCCAAGACCAGAGATGGTCTTACTCCTTTACACTGCGCAGCTAGATCCGGACATGATCAAGTTGTGGATATGTTACTCGAAAATGGTGCTCCAATGCACGCCAAAACTAAGGTTCGCTCTTGTATCGACTTTAGCCATTAACTTCATCATTTATTTTTCTTGATAGAATGGTCTTGCACCTTTGCATATGGCAGCGCAAGGCGAGCATGTGGATGCAGCGAGGATACTGTTGTACCACGGAGCCCCCGTTGATGAGGTTACTGTTGATTATTTGACTGCATTGCACGTGGCTGCTCATTGCGGTCACGTCCGAGTTGCTAAATTGCTGTTGGATAGGGGGGCCGATCCAAACGCCAGAGCTCTAAATGGTTTCACACCCTTACACATCGCCTGCAAGAAAAACAGGATTAAGATGGTCGAGTTGCTTTTGAAGCACGGGGCAAGCATCGGAGCTACAACCGAAAGCGGATTAACACCTCTGCACGTTGCCAGCTTCATGGGTTGCATGAACATCGTTATATTTTTGTTGCAACACGACGCCAGTCCGGATATACCAACGGTCAGAGGTGAAACTCCACTTCATTTAGCAGCAAGAGCCAATCAGGTAATTTCTTTTACCTTACAAATTTTATACCATTATATTATTGTAAATAATTTGTTATTACAGACAGATATAATAAGGATTTTATTAAGAAACGGTGCTGTAGTCGATGCCAGAGCACGTGAAGAACAAACTCCTTTGCACGTAGCATCCCGTTTAGGCAACGTAGACATTGTCATGTTGCTTCTGCAACACGGCGCACAACCACATGCAACTACGAAGGACCTATACACCCCATTGCACATAGCGGCCAAGGAAGGCCAAGAAGAAGTGGCGTCCGTTTTACTAGACAACGGGGCAGACTTGACGGCGACTACGAAGAAAGGTTTCACCCCCTTGCATTTAGCCGCTAAGTATGGCCACTTGAACGTTGCCAGATTGCTTTTGCAAAGAGACGCACCGGCAGACGCACAGGGTAAAAACGGTGTTACACCCTTGCACGTCGCCGCACACTATGACCATCAACCGGTAGCTCTTTTGTTGTTGGACAAAGGTGCTTCACCGCACGCCACTGCCAAAAATGGGCATACTCCTCTTCATATTGCAGCTAAGAAGAATCAGGTAAACTCACTTTTTCAGCAATTTAGAAATTTGTTACTTGGTTTTTTTTTTCTTTTGGAAAATAGATGGATATTGCAACGACTTTACTAGAGTATGGAGCTCAGTCTGATGCAGAATCTAAGGCGGGTTTTACACCGTTACATCTAAGTTCACAGGAAGGCCATTCTGATATGTCTTCATTGTTGTTGGAGCATCAAGCAGATCCCAATCACACTTCCAAGGTAAGACTTTATTTTATTTTCAAGTTGCTTTTAACGCATAAAAAAGAAACATGATTTACATTCGTTTTTAAATTGTTCCTGGTGATTCACGCTATGTATCGTTTGCAAACCGATTTGTGTTACGTAAGAAGCAAGACGTACAGGCAAGACAAGGAGGGAAATATATTGGGGTAAACGTGGTAAAGACAAAGGCTGCAACAAATTCCCCACTCTATTGCAGCCTTTGTCATTAACACACGCTTTGTCCATATCCAAACTGCTGCGTTACACAAATTGATTTACACATTGTATGTATGCTTCTCTGTTTTCTCAAAAATCATAACATCAATAACATTTGTGATTAGATAATATCTTTTCTACCAATTTTGGTTGGTGCAGTTTGATGTCATTTTTGGGAAAACCAGGAGTTATACTTTTTTCCCCTTACTTCTCCATATCGTAAGCTTCAATTTTCATTAAAATTAATTTGTAAATGATGAAAACCTCGTTTGCGGTGTGGGTTAGACACGTCATATACAATTAAAACTTTCTTTATGGACGTGATTCATTGAATCAATTGTATTTGATTCGACTTTGATTTGAGTTACATTCTGACGAGGCGAAGATTCTGTCGCAGTCCGACAATCAATCTCCTTGGTTTTGACTTTACCATGATAAAGAATATCTGACCATAAAGCAAATAAAACACATGGAACTTAAACCTTGCAAATTATTATTTTCTTTTAATTGAGGAAAAGATCGTAATAATTATGACGAGTTTATGAGATCTTTGATCTTAATCACAGTAATTAAAAAGCTGTCCACAGGACAAGATATAAAATCGAAATAAATTTTCGATGATAAATACGATTTAAAAAAGATTAAAGTACGTAAAATATTACATAGATACATGTTGAACATTGATCACTTGGACAAAGCAGTTAAAAATGACGCTTTTATGTAGAGTCATTTATTAATGGGCAACAAAAAAATGCTTTGTAGAAAAACACGATATTTTTTTATCTCAACAATATAAATACGACATGTTGTCTGCAATTTAAAATAAAGAAAAATAATTCTACGTCCAAAATGCTAATGAGCCATAACCATTTCCTCGGTCATCTAGTATTTAGTGGTTATTAAAGTTTCCATTAAATGACATTGAGTAGCTGCATCGTAGAAAAATTCTTGTCATCGTGAGAGACTGGTACCTGACAACAATCAATATTCGTGACTTCGTGAGATCTGTTTCTGCCGATAAATAACTATTGTTGTGAATAATCCGTTTGAAAATAAACGGTAGGTAAGTTACGTGTGTACACAATTAGAATTTAGTAAGTAGAGAAAAAAAAAACTTTTCACTTTATATTGATTAACATATATTTTGTGTTGATTGTTACTTATGTACAGTAAAAATAAGATTTAATAATTTCATGCTACTCAATTACGTAAATAGAGTAATTTATTATTAATTATTATATCTAACACTATAATTAGATCTTTAGATAATTACATATTTCTTTTGTCAATTATTTATTGAAAAATTTGGATATTTGAGCTCAAAATCGGTAATAATTAATGAGTGAAAGAATTATATTTTTCAAGGCTATCGGTCAGAGGCGTACTGAATTGCACGCGGTGGGAGAAACGCATACCATTTCCATTAGCTAAAAAATTTATTGCATTTTAATTATAAAATATATATAAAGAATATAATAACATTTAATGTAATATTATAAACAAAATAATAAAACTCTTTAATTTTTAGTAGGAATGTATTTTGTTCTTTAATTTAATGAATCGTTTTAAATGAATTCCAAAACTATTTAAAACAGACAGAAGACAGAAAAGAATATTTTCATGAAATTTGGCGATAAAATGATCGATTTCTAACATAATATTTCTCAGTTTTAAAGTGATTTAAACGCATGTTATATTTGTAACAAAATTTTTATCAGATTAGGGGTTTCTAAATTTCAGATTACAATCTAATCCCAACTCAATTAAACAATGAAGTCTCCTTCGCAATCCGAAACGTTTGACACACGTTTGATGACATTGTATTGAGTAACTTTTTGATTTTTCCCTTCGACTGACAAAGTTTACAATTCACCTTTACTTGATATTTTAAATTTATTAGAAAAGATTTTGATGACTAAGTTCATTTTTAATATTTTGTGTAAATTTTTTTAATTATTTTAGAATGGTCTGACTCCTCTTCACCTTTGTGCACAAGAAGATCGCGTACCGGTCTCCCAACTTCTCCTCAGAGCAGGTGCAATCAAGGATACAAAAACCAAGTCCGGATACACCCCCTTGCACATAGCTTGCCATCAAGGCCACATTAACATGGTTCGGCTTCTAATCGAACAAGGAGCAGAAGTAAACCCCATTACCAGCGCTGGGTACACTCCCTTGCATCAAGCAGCCCAACAGGGACACGTGCTAATAATCAATCTCTTACTGAGAAATAAGGCCGATCCTAACGCAGTCACAAACGTAAGCACGTTTAAGTAATTGTTGCTTAATGCCTTGATAGCATACAACTAAAAAATTCAAACAATAAGATATGTTATCAGAATGTTATGTAAATATTCATTTTGATAATACAATATTTATTCAGTGTTTACTGCAAGTATCGATCGTAATCGTATCATTTTTTTTTGTGTTGCAGAATGGACAAACGGCGTTAGGAATTGCAAACAAATTGGGTTACATAAGTGTGGTGGAGGAGCTTAAAGTCGTAACTGAAGTCGACGTGATTACAACAACCACGGTGAACATTGAAGAAAAATACAAAGTCGTCGCTCCTGAAGCTATGCAGGAGACTTTCATGTCCGACTCAGAGGATGAAGGAGGTAAGTTTCGCATGCCTCCTCTAAAATGCTCTCACAGTGATTCAGTGTTTAACTTAAATCAATAACAAAAGTAGAGAAGTTTGATTAAATATTACTGAGTTATTTTTCTATGTTGTTTGCTTTCGTTTATTTAAATTGTTGAAAATATTTGGTACTAATTACTTTGCGTTCGGGAAAACAGTGTAACTTCTACATCTTATGCAATGTGAAAAAAAATGTTGACAAATAAAATTAAGCTCAAATATGTATAAATAACATTTCAAAATCTTTAGATTGAAATGACCCTAATAAATATTACATTGTAAAATACATTAAAAAGTATTTATGAAATAATATTCACAGGACATGATAACAAAATGATATGAGACGAGGTCTTAGGTCAGGTTACATCAGTGGTTACGGCATTTTAATTGCCCGGTTATTAATGTGGCTTCAGTTGTAAGATGTGGAAGTTCCTGTTGAGTTAAGTAAAGTAGTAGTGGGTCGTAAGAAATATAAGTGGGTTGTGTGGGGTGATTGCTGTGTGCTGTGCTAAGGGTGGTGGTGGTTGTTGCATGCAGGCGGCGTGGATGAGCCTATGGTGGCTTATGGTCGGCCTGCGCATGCCCAGCACGTTTACCTACCTTTCTACCAGGGGCAGATGACCTACACACGTAAGTCCCTTTCTCTAAATTTCTACAGTCATCATCTTAGTGGTTTATACACTTACTAGTTTTATATTTCTTTGCATCAGTAATTTCAGGTTTTTAACTAATAAAAAAACTATTAACATAATTTTTAAAAATCCTATAGATTCTGTATTGTAGGTATTCATTGCTATTACAATAAGTGCTGATGTTAATTTATTTGAATACATCCAGTATTTTTTTTTATTTGCTTTAAACAGAGAAAGCATGTGGGCTTTAAAGTAGGGCTTTAGGTTGTGATGATGCCCCGGAACTTTCGTGCATGCAATGATGGGCTTTATTTGGAAGCTGCTTTTGAGTTTCTACAAAGAACTCTGCTGGCTAATATGAGGGAGAACTTTCTTTTGGCTTCGAAAAGTTGTTTGTTTATTTCATTTGGTATTAAAAAGGGATTTCAGTCATGATAATAATAACTTTTTTTTGTTAAGTGTCAATATTTACGTTTTTAAATAATAATATTCAAAAGGTTATCAAAATCTGTCCAAGTTTGTAACATGCATATACTTAAGCGAAATGATAGTATTTAAAGATATACCGTGCTTTCAATAATTTACGAATCCCACGTGACCAAATTAGACCAAATTAGAAAATTTATTTCGCGCAGATTGGCGACACTGTAAGATATTTGCGTGTCCTCTGCACAATCAAAGAAAAACCTTTTATCATCCAGTCCACGAATTAACTAATATCCAAGTTTCTTCATTTCAAAATACAGTATGCACTTTTTTTTATATCTGTACTTTGTATAGTTCTTAATATAAATAAAATAGGTGCAAAATCAGGAAAATTAATATGTATACAAGATACGTATTAATCACTAATTTTAACGAATTCTTTACTGTTTCAAAATTGGCTGTGTACTTTTAAGATGAAGATGGGGGCAAGAACTGATTTTACCATTTTTACATAAGGGTTGTCTTTAAACTTTCGGATTAAAAATGTACCTCTTTTTACTCACTTATGAAGTCATGCAATTCATTTTTCACATTTTTATATTCCTTATATTATACTTGCCTGTTTTGGTTTATGCACTTGTATATACGTACGTAGTTAAAGTTATGCTTTTGTACGTATCTTAAGGTATGTTTTAAATATATTTAGGTGAAGATCCAATTTTGGGTGACCAGCAACAATACAAGTACATGACGGTTGATGATATGAAGTCACTGGGTGATGATTCAATGAGAATGGATGTAACAACCGACGAGAAGAGTGAATACAGAAATTCCATGGGTAAGTTTTCTTACTCCTCCATTTACAAAGTCTGTAAAACAAGAGTGGAATGCAAAAACAAATTCGTTCTTTAATTCCAGCTCCGTCGCATGTTAGCGGAGAGGTGATAATAAGTCCTGCACACGTTAAGGAAAATTACGTCTCAAACGCGTACACAACACCAGATAATGTTGACATCAACAGACAACCGATAACCGTCGGGTGAGTATCACTACATCCTTCTTTTAATCGATTTGGTGAAGAAACGTGCTAATATTACACTATGCTTTTGTTTCCGCAGCAGTGCAAATTTACAGTGATGTATTAGTTTACATCTGTGCTTATTTCTCTTTGTGCAAATAATTAGGGTTTTGCTTTCGTGTGGTTAAATTGCTCCACGGAATTTCCACCAATCAAATATCTCATCTTAAATCAAAACATTGATAAGTAGTAAGAGGTTACACTTTTATTTACAGTTGGTTCTTGTCCGATGAAATTTGTATCACAAAGTAAAGTGTATAGTTGCGCGATTTAGTGTCCGCTTAGAAGATTTTGTGATACAAGTTACACTTTTAGACTTTCAAAATTAAAGCCAAGTTTCATACTGTTTCGAAGCTTTACGAAGACCATATACAATAAGTGTCGCGCACCTATAGTCACACATCGTTAATGTTCGCTTCACTGGGGGCAGGAAGGGGGGCAATATATCGCAGGCCGGAGTGTACCTAGCTTTAGTGTGACGCATAAAATTCACTAAATGACTGAGATCGAAATTAACATGATATCAGTGGGGCGAAAGTTCACGAAGTTGAGGTGTCTGACCATAGGGTCGTAACACGTCCTGTATATCAGAAATTCTATTCAATTACAACTCAGTGATTATTCTATTTTTCGTACTGTACCTTCCTTAGTGTCGAAATACCCTCATCGGGTTCTATTTAAATGTCACTTGATTACAAAAAAAAAAGATTTTAGAGTAAGTAGGTTTTGATGATAGCTAACTCCGGTAATTTTAAAACAAAAAAAAGTCATGACTCGCTCTAAAATCTTTTTTTTTGTCATCCAGTATATTTCGAAAGCATTGTAGTTAGTGTGTTGCTTATGCAGTAACGAGTGGTCGCTACTAGAGTTATTGCTGAGCCAACTGGGTCCATGCAACCGTGGGTCGGGCCTTTGCAGAGAGAGGTACCATTGAAAGAGGGTACTAAGGTACCATTTAGCGCACAGAATGCAGCACCACTGTTTTTAACACCATTGTTTGTCGTGTGGTAGTGAGAGGTTTTCGTTTTCATGATGAAATAATTTTGCTTTGTTGTAAATTGTAAATAGTGTAGTAGGATTGCCAATGCCGCGTGATAGGTACTTGAGATCAAAAATGTTAATATAAAAAAATACGATAATTGGCATTGGCATTGGCAGTCCTAACATAGGCGCAATGGCACTTGAAGATAAATCAGTCACACACGGTACAAATGTTTTACTTTGGGACTAACTGCATTTTCTTTTTTGATTTTGTGTTGTGGCGACAGTGTTCCGAACTGGAAGAAGTAAGTTTTGTGTATATTGTATATATTAACATGTTTAATTACCTACTTGTAATATACTAGATTAGAAACTAATTCCATTGATGGTAAATTAACATATCACTTAAAAGCACTCAATCATTGTTCTAATTCATTTCGAACTGCATCCATTTTTTTTTTCTTTTTGGTATAATTTTGGTGGTGTTGGTGATGCAAAATTAATTAAATCAATAAAATGTTAGAATACTTTCAAAATGAGAAGAGTTATTTGTGATTGAATTTTAAAGTAGATTGCATAGTGTAATTTCTTTTGTGTTGTTAACTGGTCAATAGTTACTGTTCACATAAAAAATTAAAACTAAAAGAAAGTTATTCGAAATTATTAATGAATCCTAATGCACACATTCAAATTTTTACGCTTCTTTAATCCTGAATTTTACAAGCTCTAAAATTGTCATACTAGTCATCGTGTACATTTAAAAAAAAAAACATTTTCACTTGCTAAATTCTTTTACAATCATACTGCTTCATGATTTCTTTCTGTTTGTTTCATAATATTATTTTTTTTCTCTGCACAGTTTCTTAGTGTCATTTCTTGTGGACGCTCGCGGTGGTGCGATGCGAGGTTGTCGTCATTCTGGCGTCAGAGTGATCGTTCCGCCCCGATGTGCAGCCAGCCCTACCCGCATCACATGTCGCTATGTTAGGCCGAAGCGGATTCAACATCCCCCTCCTTTGATGGAGGGTGAGGCATTAGCCAGCCGGGTCCTCGAGTTGGGGCCAGTGGGTGCAAAATTCCTGGGGTACTTTTCCCCCCTTTTTAATTCCTCAAGATCCTCATGATTTAACATTTTTTAGACCTGTCATCATCGAAGTGCCACACTTTGCTTCCCTTAGAGGAAAGCAGCGTGAAATAATCGTGCTTCGATCTGACAATGGTGAAACTTGGAAGGAGCACACTTTGGAATCAAACGAGGAAGCCGTACAGGAAGTTCTTAATCACAGTTTTGATGGAGAAGGTACGCCCTTTAATTAATCGTACATGAAAAAGTGAATCTTTGAAAATTTTTATAGAACTGAGCCAGTTAGAAGATCTGCATACAAACCGTATAACCAGAATTTTGACTAACGATTTCCCCCATTATTTCGCCGTGGTTTCTCGCGTGCGACAAGATGTTTACGCTATTGGACCTGATGGGGGTACTGTGTCCAGTTCAGCAGTTCCATTGGTTCAAGCTGTATTCCCTCCGAATGCTTTAACAAAGAAAATCAGAGTTGGCTTACAGGTAAATAAAGAAATTACATTTCCAATACAAAACGAGCAACCACATATTTTCATCAGGCACAAGGTATTGAACCAGAACACGTTTCAAAATTACTGGGACATGGAGTTGCAGTCTCGCCAATTGTGACCGTGGAACCAAGAAGGCGGAAGTTCCACAAGGCCATTACACTAAGCCTGCCCGCTCCTAAGCCGCACACCCAAGGCATGATTAACCAGTACACATCATTCGCTTCAACGTTACGCCTACTTTGTTCTATAACCGGTAAGTTCGCTGTGAGGAATTTGAAAGCAGAGTAACTTTGAGCGCATACTTTCCCTACATTTCATGCATAGTAGTCAAATTTGACTCATCTGATTGATTTGTTTTTGTTTTTTGCTGTTGACTTCTTTTTTGTTTTTGTTTCAAAGTTCAAGAATGTATTCAAATGTAGGCGCGCTTACTTTCTTTACATTGATTGTATGCATGTGATCACCAAATGTATTAATATCGTTTGTACTGGTGCAAAACTGTTATGTTCGTATTCATGCTTCAAAGGAACTAAATCAGGTAAATTTAGTTCCCAAATATTACATGAAGTCTTGGTAGCTGACATATCCGCACTTTGGACGAGGTTTTGGATGATCGATAAACGCTTTACTTTTTACTAGGCGGTCAAAATAAGGCCATTTGGGAAGATGTTACGGGATCGACTCCGTTATCCTTTGTTAAGGATTGCGTGTCGTTCACGACCACGGTTTCCGCGAGATTCTGGCTCATGGATTGCAGGAACTTTTCAGATTCGGCGAAGATGGCAACTGAACTTTACGTCCAGGTGATTACCCCGCCCCCCACTTTTCGAACAGTACAGTACTACATTTATTTTTTTAAGGCGACGCATGTGCCCTTCATGGTTAAGTTCGTCGTATTTGCGAAACGCGTTAACACTTTTGAAGCAAGAATACGTGTCTTCTGCATGACTGACGATAAAGAAGATAAAACGCTCGAGCATCAAGAGCAGTTCACAGAAATTGCAAAGAGCAAAGATGTCGAGGTAAACAATTTGCAAACTTAGTTTTTCATTTGGATTTCATATCGAATTTGTAGGTGTTAGAAGAGAAAGACGTTTACATGGAATTTGGTGGAAATTTGGTTCCTGTTTTACAATCAGGGGATCAACCGAAACTTGGTTTCAAAGCGTTTAGAGAAAACAGGATCGCCTTTACAATGCGATTGAGAGATCCCGTAAGTAAATAGGTAGTTTTTTTTTTGTAATTTATTGAATTTGTGCGTTAAGGATGATGAGCCCGTTGGAAGAATAATCTTCATGAGCGACCCAAAAGTTGCTCGTGGTGAACCAACACAAACGCCGATCTGCACTTTAAATCTCATGTTGCCAAAGGACGTAATTCCAGATCGAGATTCTCAATCGGATTTGTTATCTCTGGATAAGGATCACAGCTATTTGCATCATGGTGGCATAAGTACAAGGTTTACACATTTTTAATTGGTCGTTTTTAATCTGTGTACTCTTGCAGGCAAACCAGATTCAATTCATCGAGCTGATTTCCGTTTATCCGACATCTGTAACATGCTGGATCAGGATTGGGAGAAATTGGCTTTAGAACTGGGAATTCTTCCATCGGACGTGAAGTTAATCAAAGAAGAATGCCCCAATAATACTCCGCAGCAAGGCATGGTGATGTTTAGGTTGTGGCTGCGTCAAAAAGCAAACAAAGCTACGGGTAACTTTTTTTGGCCATTACAAATGAACATTGGTACACGAAAAATGTTGATTGTTACAGGAAATAGATTAGAACAAGCGTTGAGGAAAATTGGACGCTTCGATATTATTGACAAGTGCATTTGCAACGTTGAATTGGTCACGGATGATATGGAGAGGGCTCTCGCCAAAGTCAGATTGGATCAGTCAGGTTTTGACACTCTGAAAGATGAATTAGGTCCATCACGGGACACTTCTTTAAGAAGAGATGGAACTTTGAGGATTGGAAATGAAGATGAACTTGACATCAGTGGCAGAAATGGTAAGTAAGCATCTTCATTCAGAACGGAAGGCTTGTATTTAGGTAATTGTGAATTCGATGTATTTTTGCTCAAATTGATCCCAGGAAGTCGCTTTTTTTATATCTATAATTTTTCATGAGGCACCCTGTATAGCTACATATTTTTAATTTCCTTTGCCTGTCTTTGTGTCAATGACAGTTGTCATTTTTTGTACCTAATCAAAGAGAAAAATTATAAAATTCTATTAATAAATAATGTAATGTAAATAATGTAATTTCAAAATATGTATTAACATGGGAGATGTGGGTCGCGGTAAAAAAATATTTCGACGTGCTTGCGCCAACTGTCATGCCGTAGAAGCCAGTGACATCAGCAAAAAGGGCTCAAACTTGCATGGATTGTTTGGTAGACGATCCAAGATTAAAAGTGACTTTGGTGTGATAAATAGTAACCATCCTGTTGTTTGGACTGCGGACACGCTGAGCGCTTTCCTTTCGGATACAAAGCATCATATTCCAGGAAGAAAAATTTTATTCTTTGGACTCAAGACTGCACAAGATAGAGCTGATGTAATTGCATACTTACAGGAAGCTACTAAATAATTTATTCACGTCAGTGTTTATTTATTTCTTTTTTCTGGCTTGCTAGAGATTATTAAATACTTTGCATTACTATTGCATCTACTTTTTTACTTAAGGGCCTATTTCATAATGGAATTTAAATTCGCTTTCAGATGTAAAAACAAATGTGAAAGCCACACTTGCTTACATATCTGAATGTGACTTTAATTTTAAAGTGTTCTTTCAATTCCATTATGAAACTGGGGTCTTAGGAAAACTTAAAAAGAGGAAATCTGTTTCAATTGTGGATTTGTCGAATACAAATAGGATAATATGTTTTTGAAAGAACGTATCTTGACAGTTTTATGTATTTTTGATTCATAAAGTTCTTTTTGTTGTTTACAGACGAAATATTAAATGATACATCAACAGAGAAGGACCTCACGGAAACGATAAGCGACTATCTTACGCATCAGAAAGAAAATCCTGAAAACAACATTGTTGACAACCACGTAGAAATATCTGATGCAACAAACACGGACGTGCTAGAAGAAATAACCGAGCATTTTAATAAATTGGAAGCAACTCCAAACCTGGAGAAGGAGTCGAGCACTCCGCCTCCGAGCCCCGCGGATTTCAAGAACGAATCCCACTTTAATCAAAAAGGTAAGTCCCTTTAGATTTTGGGATTTTTTTGCGTTTTTTTTTGATTTTTTTTTGTTTTTGTTTTTTAATAAATGGGATTTTTTATGTGTGCTAATGATTTTTAACACTTGCGGAGTTAAAATTTATTTAGCAATGATATTCAGACATTTACAACCATTATACAACCGTGCAGATGAATGTCATACCATTAATCATATATGTAGAAAAAGAAAATGTCGTACACAAGTGTCCTGAAAATTGTTATTTTTGGTCTACTATGTTGACTTGTAAAAAACCAGAAAAGGACATCTGTAGTAACTTTCTTTTCCCATCATCATAAGTCTTCGTTTTGAGACATTTTCTGTACTTTGTGTATATCATAATATGTCTGAATGTTATTTATATGTCATAGTGACTCACGAATTGATACAATCACATTATTTTCATGATATACTGGGACGTTTCTATAACAACTTGCTAGCACAACTAACACCCATAATCATGCCCATTTTAATAGCCAGCTAATATAATTTTCCGCTAAGATTTTTCGTTTCTTCATTGGCGCTGTTATTCTTTAGTTGCTTCTTTGGGTTTTGGATTACATAGTCACGCACATTTTTCATACTTAGTTATGCAGAACTACTAACATAGCGGTAGGTTAGAAACATCAGTAGAATGTACTTTAATCGTTTCGTATCAAATCAAAAGTGTCAGAACCGTCCGAGACTTTCATAAAAGAAGAGCAGCAATCTGAAATCGCTGCGTCGGCACCAACAATCATATCCGACCCCATCGAAGAACTGAAACGAAAAGTGAACGAGACGTTAACATTCCTGCATCAAGAGCGCAACGACTTCTTGCCAGATGAAGACATCATCATTCCCAGTAGAAAAGACGATCACGTCTCTAAAGAGATCGACTTGGACAGTATAAAGACGATCGAGAGCAAAAGGAATTCGATAAAGCGCAAAACCAACGAAAACGAAAACATCGTTAACAACGTTCGTAGCATAGTCGAAGCGGAAATCTCTGAAGTGATTAAACCTCTGGAGACTTTGAACAACATCCAGAATGATGTGACACCCACAACAGAAGCACCAACAGATCAATATGAAAGTGAAGAAGTCAACTTTAACGACACCATTGTTAATCACATAAGAAACGTTGCGGAAACGGAAGTGACCGAAGTCATTAAAGAAGCTGAGAACACAATAAATTCCATGAACGTTCCAACTAAATTAAACTCAAACGCCAACGTTATAAAAGAGCAAGATTTTATTACAACTTTAGAAGGTGCAACTCCAGACGACTCGCTAATAACAGTCCAAGAAGAAGCTTTTAAATTTTTGGAGACTGAAGCTTCTAGTCCCATACAAAAGCCGGATTCTTTCGAATTTATTCAGGCGGAAAGCCGATTCTCATCGTCAGATCCGCCTAAAAGCGTGACTTTCGCAACCTGTGACTCACCCACGAAATTAAGCCCGACGAAAAGCAGCAGCATCCCTTTGCCAAAACCCAGGCAGAAAGAGTCGCAGAAAATCGAAAAGGAAAAAGACATCGACACGTTGTTTTCGATAGATAACGAGCGCGATTTCGTTTCGCCAATCGAAAGCGAGATCTTCAGTAAAATCCCGATTTCGGCTAAGGGTGGCAAAGTCAAAACGATCAAGAAGCACTCGAAAGATCCCTTGAAAGAATTCGTTAAGCTGACGCAAGATGTGAATTGGGATGATGAAGCTGACGCTACTGTGAATCCCATTGTGAAAACGACGGTCACGAAAATATCGTCGGAATCGTTACCTGAAAACGTAAAAAGCAAAATTCCGGTGTACCACAATAACAACGAGCAAAACCCCCAAAGCGATCGCTCGCTTGATAAATTAGAACTTTCCCTAAAAAGCAAAATCCCCGTGTTGGTCACCGAAACCACGAGGATCGTTAGTCCTGAGACTATACACGTCGAAAGAACGATCATATCTCCGAATCAGATCGTAGACACGACCTTGGTATCGCCTGGATCTGATAAAACGAAAACATCCACGAACGATTCAGATTCTGATACCGATAGTAGGCGAAGTCCACCTTTGAAGGGGATTCTTAAGAAGACTAGCATTAGGACGATTGGTAGTTCTAGTGGATCAGACATTGCTCTGCATGAAGGTGGAGCGGAACTGAGCGATGATGATTCAGGTATGTCTTTTATTTCGCAGAACTTTTCATCTTTTAGGTTTTTATAAATTTGCGGATGCATTTTTAATTTGAAAACCTTCCGTAATATAAGAGAGAAACAAACCGATGTACTGTATGTTTCGACTTGTACTGGAAACGTACATCAAGGGCATATCTCATTTGACCTAAATCGATTGACTTCAAAAAAGTATAGCGCGGCCTATTCTTCGTGGAACTTAAATCAACTACTTATCCACTTTCTATGTATATTATGAGCCCTGACATTTTTTATTTTAGAATAAAGCCAATGTTTTCTTTGCTTTTTTGAAGTTTCATTCATGGAGTTTGTAATTAATAATAATATCAGTTTTTATTTATTCATATTTTCTTGCGGTTCATAAAAAGCTATAATACAGGGTGTCAATGAAATAAATCACGCACTAAGAAAGTTTAATTTATTAGGCTATTATACAGGGCGTCACTGAATAAAATTACACACTAAGTGATTTAAATGCATCCGTAAATTTTTAATAGATTGTAAAGAGCTTTCACATCTTTCCTCTTTGCTTAGCAGCTGCTTTCGTAAAAGCTAGATTAAGTTAATGAAAATAAGAATATTAATTCATTTTTCAGCCGTATACCGAATGATGTATTTAATTCTTTAAAGCTAGAGCATGCTTAAATGATATAGTTTGTCGTGTCGTGTTGTCTCTGTCTTGCAACTCTTAGTGTTTAGTAGTCACTCTAACCATTTTTAATTAACATTAATTTACGAACCTAACTCACATTAACAATTAACGTCGCGCGAGTTTAGTGTTGATTAAAAATGGTTTTTGAACGAATAATTTATCTAACAGAATGTTATTGCCTAGCATCAAAAATCCTAGATACCTGGCATGTTGTTTCCTGTCTGTTGTGGTCGTTTGTCGCATTGGCCACTAGCATGATCGTGCTGGCACTACTCGCACAATAATGGTATGCAACACTGCAGTATATCTATGCCACTGTGTCATTCTAAACATTACATGTCAATTAGATTAGAAATGTTTTCATATGCCCTGACGTATCATATTGGATTCTTCACTTCTCTAGCATCAAACTATCAAATACAGAAAAATTAGGCTTTAGGCAAACGCTGTCATGTACCTACATTTACAACCAAAAGCCCTACGCTAATATTATTTTTCGTTCTACAGGGTGTTGTGTGAAATCCTTGGACTACAAAGTAACTTACACGTCTAATGCAACATTTTCATATCTGATTTTATGACAGTATCTTTAAAGTAGGCGAAACATGAGTAATTTAAATCAATAACTGACAGACCTAAAAGAATTATAACATGTGTTTTTTTAAAAATGCCATAAAGGTTGGCCATGAAAATTAAAACTCATGTCATAGCTTGGCATCTAACACATGCCAAATCTGAAAATTTAGAGCATGAATTTTCTTTTCCACAGCCACCCCTTATGGCATTTTTAAAAAAACACATAGTATATAATTCATTATAATACAGATTGCGTCTAAGATTTGATTAAGCTAGGTATCATTTTGTTTGTCCGTTCAAATGTTGTATTGTACATATTACAAATATATATTAAAAAAGTACCAATTATTTGAGAGAAAAAAGTAAATGATAATTAATATTTTGTTTTGCACTTTCATGTATGTTATACAAATATTTATTCTGTTTTTTCGATCTCGTGGTATTTTTGTGTCTATTCTAAAGTCTTAAATCTTTAAATCTAAATAATCTAATTTCATACTAATTCAATACAAAGGAACTACATATTGCAATTTACAATAACATGTACAATTATTAAAGTGAGGCATGATGTTAATTAAACACCAAAAAATATACATGTGCTTGCACTTAACTTGACTCTCTGTATGCAAAGAACTGAGCTTGTCGCTTGCCTTTACTTTTGCTTGTGCTTTAATTATTATAATAAAACACTTAAATGTTCAAATCGGTCCAAGTTCTTTTCGTACAGATGTGAGCATGTTTTTTTTTAACATCTCATGTACGTTAAATATTTTTATCGCACAGTATAAAGCGTGTTTAAGTTAGGTGACTTAATCGAGTGTTGATTTCTTCTCTGTCACAGAAGGTTTCTACCAAAACGAACCGCAGTTTTACGAGACGACAACCGAAGAGATCGATCCTGTGACAGGAGCAAAGTAAGTCGAAAGACAAATTCGTAATTTTTATTAATGCACAACATTTTTAATTCGTAGAATAACTAGAACTATTCGTACGGAAATTCAATCTCATTCTCAATCATTCACGTCGCCAGGATATGATGAGCACGAGTCGATGCAAAACGTTTTGGATCAGTTCATGGCGAAAGAGCGAAACTTCCAGTAGTTTTAAGGGCAGACTATTTTACACATTTTATCTTGTAAACGCATTTGGTTTTGCTTGGCGACTTCGGTTTTGTGATGTGACGTACCTTCTTACAGTTTTTGAAGACTGAAGCAAGGGCAAACAATTTTTTTCAAAACATTTTTACCCAGTGAATTTGTTCTTAATTAATTAATTAATTAGAAAATCATGTAATGATTAAATTTTTGTAGAAAAGTATTAAGTGATTTTTTTGTTCGTAATTTTGTCGAAGTGTTCTAATACTTGACCAATATAATAGGTAGAAGAAAAGAATTGTGAATTTTAACGTTACAAATCATATTTATTGTAAGTACTATGTAATGTAAAAAAAACTATTTTAAAACGTAAAAATTAATAATACATATTTTCATTCCTACGACAAAAAATATATACATATTAAATGAACACAAAGTTGTGAGTAATAAGGGCTTGGAATAGAGGTGTGCGCAAACTTGGGATTTCATTCGTTGACTTTCCGGCAATTTCGTTTCAGCCTTTCATAGTGCCTAGATATTTACTGCGTAGCTTTCGTTTAAAAAAAACTCGGTATTTTTGAGTCAAACATCATACTTAAAAATGTGCGAAGATCTTTTCCGGAATCGGTGCGAGCGTATCTATTTCTCTTTATCTTGGTACTAAAAAAACTTTTTCCGTCACAGTTGTTAAATTGTGAAATTTTATTAAGGTTGTATTTCTATAGATTCTAATATATTTAAATTAATATATAAATATATCTATGCTTGATATTATATCTCAATTTGAAATGAAATAAAATACTGTAGAAAGTTATGGTTGCTTATAGAAATATTGTTTGAAAAAAAAATACATGTGTGTGGATATGTCTCGTATTTTATTTAAAAAAAAATCCTTTCCCTTAATCCATAAATGGTGTTGTAGATACGTTTCAATTCAAATTTTTTGATTAAAGAGAATCCCATTATCTAATGTTAGTCAACAATAAACGAATTCTTATTATTTAACTATGGTATGAGAAACCAAAAATATTAATACAGAAACTGCTCTAAAGATACAACTAATTTTTTTAAAATAAATTTTGCAAAGTATGAGAAAGGGACACAACAACTCTATTAACTTCTGTATTAATAGGCTACGTATACATTAATGATTATTATGCTATTATTAAAGCACGGACGTCATCATTCCATAACGCGTACGCCCGCGATCTAAAAATGCACATAAATCCGTGCTTTGGCTGTCATACAAGTGTATTTACTTAACAGTATTCCACTAATTTAAACGTGTTTAAACCAACTGTATATTTACTGACAAATAATAAAACAATGAACATGGAATCTGTGAAACAAAATGAGCTAATTAATTACATTATTTTTGACTAATACAGATTAACATACGCACCGATCCTAACAGTTTAGTGTATCAGTGGGCTGCAATTGTTTTCCAATTAGTTGGTTGAGTGAATGCAATCATTTTCTAATTAAATTTCAGTTGGCTCGAATTCTAGCCTCTGTGACGGACCAATTTGTAATGGACCACCTCGGGCACACATGCATATTGAAATATTTATTTATCGGTGTATTTCCTGCCCAAGAAGCGACTATGAAAACATAAAAAAGATCTAGTACTTGCTTTTAAAACTTATAAATCAGCCTAAAAATTTTTAGACCTTTAATAATTTCGTCCTTTTCGTCGTTTTATATATTGTATATTTGTATATTGTATATTTTATAAATATTAATGCTTATTTTAGTTACATGGTTATTTATTAAGAAATTGGAGGGAGGTTTTCCGAGCTTATCAGTGTTATCAGTGATAACTCACCTTTTATTTTCACTGTATTTACGGTGTTTGTTATTGTCATCCCAATCAAGTTTATCAGTTTTTGTGGTATCTGAAACTCTTTCATTAGTGGTAACAGTTTGTTTCTTCGGACTGAATTGTGTAAAGGAGGGCTGCCACCATTGTAAGGATGTGCCTTCCTAAACGTTGGTTTTAATTTGGAAAAAAAAATGAAAAGAAATCCCAACGCTGCGGCATCAAATATAGGAGCGGCCGATTTTTATTATTGAAAGTTTGAAGTTAGATAAAATTCTACTTATCTGTAATTTGCTATTCAAGCAGGTAGCGTTCTTTAAATGCATTAAAAATCATAATAATTTTGGAGAAATAGAATTTCGCTGCCACCAGGTAATTATTTGGGAATTACCAACCCTATTTAATTGAATAATTAACAACCCTTTCAACTCTCGAAGGCTTTCGGAGACGCGATGATCTTGAACTCAGAACTGTACAAATAAATAAAATCCCTCGTGTGCTACAATGAATTTATTGAGCACTAATTTGAATTGATACAAAAAGAAAAATAAACAAGTACAAAAAATATATGAAAGTAAAATTTAAGTTTAAAGAAGATTTTGAAGAATAAACGGAACATGGTATATCAGATAACAATTACATTACCTTATCAAAACAGAACTCAGTAACAGACTCTGGGGGTGACTTGGGGGCTGTCAATTTGGTTCTGGTCATCGTGACTGGTTTTTGCTGCGTGTAGAACACACACACATTTGTTTCCCTGAAGGGGTTTCTAGGGGGTTAAATGGCAAAAACAACCGCATTCTGAAGCGGCTGGGTGGAGACTTTTTAATTTTTCATTCCCTCAAGCCGCAGTGGTTAAATGTTTACCTTAAAATTTCCACCTCTTCGCGCTTATCTTACAGGCGTTACAAAAGTTGTCTAAACCAAGGGGCAACTTTAACCAGCTTTTTAATTAATTTAGCACGGCAGGGAGGAGGAAATATATTCGTACGGGCTACGGGCAACGCGATTTCATTTGTTATGCCTACAGTATTTCCTGTTCAGCTCTTATCGGCTGGGAAAGTTTATATATTGAAATTAAATAGATTAAATTCCACCCGTAGTAATCTTAAATCAAAAAGCAAAATTAAAATTTCGAATAAAATATACGATCGATTTTACCGGGCGCTTACATCCCTTCCCCCTTAATAAAAGTGTTGACCTCGATGGTCAATACCCTTTCAATATGACTAAGGTGTCTGTTACTGGGCTCCTTACAAACATAGAAATGGAAAAATTCAATACAAAATCAAGATCAATTGACATGGGGCAAATTTTGAAAAGAAAGCATGAGGCAAAATGGCATGAGACACAATACAATAACTGTTCATGGCGTAAAGTTTCACCAATAGTTCGAGACTCCAGCTTCCTCTTGATGATGTCAGCTTTTTCGGTCGGCACGATGATGACAGGTCCATCCTTCTGAAAATTCTCTACTTGATGACTGAGTCAGTCATTCCTCTAGACATGTGGTGAAGGTCCATTCCTTCACAGGTTTCCTTCTTGCTGGGCGGTGCTTTTGGCAACACCGTCATAATCGGTTTGATGTCGTGTCCATGTTGAGGTGGTTCGTGTCCATGTTGAGGTGAGTTGGTTTATTAGCTAACAACTCCTCCGGATCACGTATCCTCAGGATTCAAGACCTTTTCGTGCATTCTGGCTGGCTCATGATTGTGTCTGGGGGGTGCCTCATCTCAGGAAGTCTCCATGTCAATGGTTACATATAACAAAAAACGAGTATCAGATTCTTACATTACTCGGTAACATTACAACAAGAGAAAGGTTTCAAAACTTAATACGTAATTATATGAGGAGAAAGAATAGGGGTTGTTATAACTCATCTGTACGGTTAATCTAATTACTGTAAACATTAAAACATACAAAAAAAAAAGAAAAAATCTGAAATTTTCATTCGGCATGCATTAGGTAAACTGGGTTTAATCTCTGGTGGTTTTTTTTTCTTCATGCATCCAAGGATGTTGTCATCAATATCCTGGCTCATCTTGACACTACATCCATCTTCTTGATGTTTATTTGGCACTCCCACTTTCTTCGGTTTACTAACTATCCCTCTGGGCTTCTTCCTCGGTATTGCCCAAAGTAATTATAACTGTGTTGAGGGTAGTTCGTTGGGGCACATACGTTCAAGTTCACTGTTTAGATTGTACTGACAGGACTGGAACGATTTTTCGAGTTCTTCACGTGTAGTGACGAAACGTGTCCATCTCCTCGAAACGACGATTTCTTGTTCGTTCGCTCAGAGTTCTTCAATGAGAAGTATACTTAAGGACACAACATTGCGGAATCAGGCTCTCTGCTCGTCCATCTTGTATTTGACATACCCACGTAGAACGGCAGTCCATTACACGCACTATTCGCTGCATAGTTTGGCACACTTGAGTGTTGTGCGTAAAGTTGTTGAATTGAAGACCTTCAGCTAACTCTGGCTGATGGAGTCTGTAGCTCCAGTCCATTTTCTTGTTTCAGCGACTCGTCACCTTCTCTCACCTCCACTAACATTCCTTCTTTTGGTATGTAAGGGAACACGCAAGTTCTCTCTTGGGAATCGATTATGAGTTCCGGAATCTTCTTGACTACGGATTATCACCTTTCCAATCCAGTTACTTTATGCATGCTAATAATTTTCAAAGAATAAATTTTTTCGCGATACGTGAATTTATAACCCTGTTCTTTCTTTTTCTCTTTTGATTTTATTTTTACCAAGGATAACACACCCAATAAGAAACTTTACAAAATTTACATTTTAAAATAAGATAACAATTTACCCAACATTATGCTTGATTCTCAATTAATCTTTACACAAAACTACCTCTCTCACTTTCCTACTTCTTCGACATTCTTCCTTACTTTAGTGCTACAATTATATCTCTTTTAAACTCAAAAAAGTTGGGTTATTATTCATTAATCATGATTCATTCATTCGCTAACATTTAGTTTTTCAGACTGCGCAGCTTCAATAACAATTAACTTTTTATTTTGTACATTACAATTTCAAGTAGGTAACACAATCTTTGCTGCGTGTACGTAGCCTAAGAAAGGAAGAATGTTATATTTATATAACAATCAAACCTGGAGTTAAAAGTTAATTCCATAGATTTACTGAACCGATTTTAACAATTATATAACAAAAATCGTTACTTTCTTTGAATAGATGAGTGTTTAAAATAATAACAAAAAAAATTAAGGACAAGCAACAATCCTTTACTAAATTTTGACTTTTAGTAACAAAAAAATTAAAAAAAAATTAACCCTTAATTTTATTTTTCTCTTACACAATTTTTCACTAAATTTTGACTTTTAGTAAAAAAAATGAACCCTTGAATTTCTTTTTCCCTTACTCAATCCTTCTCTAAATTTTGACAACACAAGAACAAAAATGACCCCTTAATTTTTATTTCCTTTTTCTTCGCTTCGTATGGCAAAGGAATTAGAAGGATTGGATAACATGTGCTGAGGAAAATATGGATGGTACTAAGGAAAATAAAACATACATTAGATATTTATTATCATTAAAAATTCGCTTGCTTGGCTATTTTGGAACTTACATTTCGACGGCTTTAATTTTAAGGTTGTTTCTTTACAATTTTTCAAAACTCTTTTACAATCTTTCAAAATTCTTTTCATGTATTCTTCCACGTGTCTTGCTGAACACAATGATGTCTTCATGATTTACCAGACATCTTTCTCCAGTCAGTCCTAACATGACTGAATTCACCAGTCTTTGGGAAGGTGCTAGGCGCATGCGGCATTCTCGGGGATCCATAATGACCATAGGGATTTGAAGATCCTTGATTTCTCCCTATTTTTCGGGTCAACTCAACTAACTACCGCTTATCAGATCCAACGTTGAAAAGAACTTTGCGAACATTTTATGAAAATTACATGAATGAGAATGTGAAAATTGGAAACGCAACCGTTCGCGAAAGTGACTGGTGGACATTAATTAATTTTTTGAAACTTCTCTCCTGCGGAACCGTATTGTTTACATTTTCAAAACCCGAGCCCTTTTGTAATTTGCAACTGCGAGGTGGCGAGTCCCCTTTTTGGTCACGTTCATTTAGGTTACGTAATTACTTAAGTTGCCTACCCTCAAGGGATTGCCAGGTGTCCTTGGACCAGCTTCGCTATCTTACGTGGGTGATTCCCACACGCTCTGGGTCTCTATCACGTGGCTTATTTACTTTAAAGTATCTTAATGGCTAGTTACCGTAAGGAGAGTCAGTATTTAGCTGAGTTTAGCTGAACACGTCCAATGTCTTTATAATGTTTTAAATATATATTTTCACATACGGAAAAGACAATTCGTAAAAATTAATTATGCAGTAATTTACCCATTTAAGGCATAAAATAGGCTTAAAAAAATTGTAGGCGTTTAAGTTATAAAACTAGGCAAGTACTTAAAATAGTGATAGGCACTTAGGCACTCATTCTAATTAAAATTGTAATAAAAATGTTTAAAACTTAATTGTCTATGTTTTTTCTTAAATAAAATTTTAGGCAATTGCCTAAAGATCAGGGCTTTAACGATAAGGAGCGGACGTGAGTTATAAAAAAAGAACAAGAAATGAAAGTAAATCAGCAGTTAATAATTATATGTTCAGCCTAGGAAATAGAGTTGTTTATATTTCGTTATCTTGTCGGGTGGCTGAGTAATTCCAGAAGAGATAACGGACGTGAATGGGATTAGAATGGACTGGATATTCTCGTTGTAGTAGGTGGTCCTGAGATTGGCAGTTCTATATTAGTATTTGGAATGTGACCAGATTATAGATCTCGGATATATTAAATGACCCGCTCCTTGTTAAGGCTAAATTTTCGTGCTTGATGAAACGATAAGATGCTTTGAGGCAGCAATTATGCTGCTTAATTAAACGTTTCTTTCGGTGTTTTTTTTTGCTTTACCGGGCACGTCGATGATAAAACGCCGTGGACGTATTTGTTAATCAGATTAAAAAATATTTGTCTAATCTAATAATTTAACTGTGTATTTATTTCGTTGTTTGGATAAATACTATTGTTTCTATTATAGATGAAATATTTATTACTGTGCAGTAGTATATCAAGTTTGCATTTGCAGAAAAGTTATGTTTTGTAAATTTCCTCTTCCAATGTGCATGAAATACAGACGTGGCAAATTGAAACGCTGACACTGTCGGCTCTCACATTTCGACACTGCATAATCATTATTTCAATATCGTTTTCATATAATTTGACAATAAAAGCTGAAGGATTCACATCGACTCGTGAATTTTGCAATCCAAAAATAAACGTTATGAATGAGTAACGTAATGAGTTTTACGTCTCAAGAAATTTCTACCTCGGTACATAAAAATTAAATCAAGTTTCCCGTCTGCTGTAATTAATTATTTTATGTGGCCGCATTGTTCCAGTGGACCGAATTACTTCAGATCACGTATCTGTTCCTTAACGTCTCCGAATCAAACTCACGTATTGTCGTAATGAGTACGGCGATATGAGATTATTAAAATCCCAATCTAAAGGCTACCTGGCCGGGCATTTTTGTGCGGGATTGCTACCTTTATAATTAGGCATGGCCACTCATCATAATGATGATAGATTTTCGAGTGCGTCTACCGTAGAATTACGAGTAATTACTTGAAAACATCACACATTTAACAGTTTCGAATCCATTTCGATTATTACTTGCCGCAATGTTATACGCAATATGATTTTATTATTCAACAGTATTTCCACAACCTCTACGTTCATTTTGCATTACTATTGCATTAAATAAACAAATTTAATTAAGTTTCAGTTATAGAAAGAGGATTTCTTTTTTAAAAATCTCTGAATTGCACATTACTAAAATAGCTGCTGCAAATAATAGGTAGTTTCACCGCATAGCATCTGGAACTTTGAATTTGTTATTACTATTAAAATGTAATGAACTGGTGCTTTCTCCTGCGCGCTTTCCTTCTAATTCGAAAACTAATTTCCTGAATGCACGCCAAAAAGCTTCAAGGTGGTATTAAGCTGCGCTTTATCTGCGATATTTTAATGCACGAACGTTGTGAGGAGGTGTTTCAAATTCTGCGTGCATCTAAGACTCTGGTTTTGTTATGCGACCTGAATATTTTGAAGACCATCGGAATTTACTTCGACTTTCTAAAGAAAAATAACAAGTTACGGTTTCCCGTTGCGAACATTAAATATAATTGTTTCCGTTTATTTGGTCTTAAACGCCACAAGGAATTTCAATGTGCATATTACAACACGTATGACAATGAACTGCGTTAATATTAGGTGACTTCTGCACACCGAATATATGCACACATAGTATTCAAATTAAGCAAACATTGCAGTGCACGTTGGCATGAGACCTGATCAAGTGAGGCAAATATGCATGCAAAGTCAAAATCCACAGTGTTTGTTAACTTTAGCTTGACGTTACAACATATTTATAATAAATTTAACTAATGGTTTTATCATATTACACTTACAATAGGATGTATAAATTAAGCCCACATATTTAATTAATTAATTAATGTGTAGGGTATATTGTGCATTAGTTTACGTCGATATCAAGATATTAATGATGTAATTATTACACAATGGGTTAATTGCACCAGTGCGCCATATTGTATCATATTGCAACAACGTATTAGGGGTTAAATCGAGCTGTATTAATGGGAAATGAGCAAGCTTTCAGCTATTTCTAAGTATAGATTTATTACACGCCAGGATTTATAAATTTGTTTGAATTTTCAGTGAAGGCTTGTCTTCGCAACAATTACCGACGCGTTAAAATTTATTCAATTATAAATAATCACATATATTTCACGCTCGGTCTTTTTGATTAGCCGCACTTTAAAGCACCCGCAGCTATTTCATTAAAACCGCCGTCATCAGCTGTACGCATCCATCCCATACTCGCAAGACTTGCTGCTCTATCATTAACATTATTATTTTAATTTAAAAAGTTGTCATAAAAATGGGGCAAGTTAGTTATCATTATTTTAGTCACTTATCAGTAAATAATTTCTACGAATACAATTTTATTTTGATTGTAATTCTATTCGAATTCATTGTGGAATATTGTAAGAAAATGATTTTTATTTGATTTAATATTTTAAATAAACGAATAAAAGTGAATTTTGTTTTCCTAAAATTTAAATGTTTACACAAAATAAAATGTAAATTAAATGAATCGATTTCCTGTGTGGAAACTCATTTAAAATCGCGCGCCCTGCTTTTTTATTGAAAAGTTAATGTTCTGAGCGGCAACGGAAGCGGCAATTCGCTATGGATTTTTCCAAAATGGAAGAAAATAAAAACTCGATTAAAATCACTGAAAATACCATTAATTTCAATTACGTACATTGCGCGCACAAATCGATGAACAATTTGCTAGTTTAAGCGCCGTTTTACAGAAGTATAGTCGATAACAAATTTATACGGACGCTGGTGTTTCCGTTTGGGCTGCATTTTCACATCAATCAATTCGATCAAACGATAATTTAAAATCTAAATTAATTCCACATAGTATAAGTTGGCATTGAATTAAGAACCAAAAAGAAAACAGAATGAAATTGGCATAATACTGAATATGAAACAGGCATCATGTGAGAATGCAAAACTTTATTATAATGACCAACCATATAAGGTACTTATAAACAAAAAAGGAAGTAATCCGGATATTATCTAAGCTAAGTTATTAGTGTAGTGAAACTTTAGTAGACAGATCCGTGAAGTGATTATAACCAATAACACATTGCACGTTAGTGTAATTATGACGCGAGCATATAGCCCCAAAACATAAATTTAGCCGCTTACAATGGCGGGCAATTACGAAACACATTTACAAGCACAGTTTGCTGATATACTTAAATTGGAGTGCCTCTATAAACTTTGAAGTTCATCAAGCTTAATCTGAGCTTTTGTTGTTGTATCCTTAGCTGCGTTACGTTCATTTAGTAATTTCTGTATAAAGTTTCTATTAACTGAGCGAAGTTTACACGTTTTCTGAGGCAGATTTGATATATAGATAAAGCGTGCGGAACAGTTTTCTAAAACACCGAAGGTATTAACTGCTGTAACAGATGCGGATTCTGAAATGGTTCGGAATTAAAAATCAGAAATGACTCAATGCATTGAAAACACATATTCTAGGTTGCCTTAATCAAAACTTACTTTTTAAACAAATTAATTAGACTTGATGGAAGCAAATGCGAAATATATTTAATACTCTTGATGTTTCTTACTTGGTTACTTTGTCACTTTTGATAAAGCAGCTAAGCACTCTGTAGAATGTAAAGGAAAGATATTTAAATTAATTAAAATTATAAAGTATTATACAATTTTAAACAAATTGCGAAACAACAAAGATTGACAATTTTTGATTTACAAAATTTTCCTCGCCCAATATCCATTAAAGGAGTCTAAATACTTATTGTTTGTTAAAAACATTGTTAATTTTTTATAGTTGTAAAGAGAACGGAAAAAATATTTATTTTTAAGTTGCTAAAACGTATCAAAGTTGTTACAGTACTATAAATAAAAATTTCCTATTATTTGATTCCTGTACATTGTCTAATTTGTATATCCTACTTTCCTTTGGCTCTCTTCTCTTGACTATGATTGAAACATAGACAGGTTGATGTTAATAGCTTTGTTTGCTAATCATGTCCCAATTAAAGAAGATTGTTAGGACGGTAAGAAAAAATAGTAGAAGAAGTAGGCCGAATTTTAAAACGGAATATTAGATAAACAGAATATATCTTCAAATGAAAAGAACATCAAAAATTGGTGATACTCTTAAGTAAGAGTGGAGAAGAGAATGGAAAACTAAGTCAAAACAAAAAAAAAGTGTAGAGCTAGAGAAGAAAATGATATTAAAGCTGTATCATGTTTGTTTTTAAAATATTTTTAAAATATTTCCGTGCCCGGTGGCGACATCTATACATGAGTACCCGAAAGTCGGCAAATAATTACACGCGAAACGAAATCTTCGTACAAAACTATAATTGTATTAGGATCACATGAGTGCGATGAGGTGTCAAAAGGTACGTAGCACCTTCCCGCCAAAATAAATACACGAAGATGAAACAAAACTATTTTTTTAAAATATTTCCGTGCCCGGTGGCGACATCTATACATGAGTAGCCGAAAGTCGGCAAATAATTACACGCGAAACGAAATTTTCGTACAAAACTGTAATTGTATTAGGATCACATGAGTGCGATGAGGTGTGAAAAGGTGCGTAGCACTTTCCCGCCAAAATAAATACACGAAGTTGAAACAAAATTATTTTTTTAAAATATTTCCGTGCCCGGTGGCGACATCTATACATGAGTAGTCGAGAGTCGGCAAATAATTACACGCGAAACGAAATTTTCGTACAAAACTTTAATTGTATTAGGATCACATGAGTGCGATGAGGTGTCAAAAGGTACGTAGCACTTTCCCGCCAAAATAAATACACGAAGATGAAACAAAACTATTTTTTTAAAATATTTCCGTGCCCGGTGGCGACATCTATACATGAGTAGCCGAAAGTCGGCAAATAATTACACGCGAAACGAAATTTTCGTACAAAACTATAATTATATTAGGATCACATGAGTGCGATGAGGTGTCAAAGCGTACGTAGCACTTTCCCGCCAAAATCAATACACGAAGATAAAACTAAGTCAATTTTTAAAAATATTTCCGTGCCCGGTGGCGACATCTATACATGAGTAGCCGAAAGCCGGCAAATAATTACACGCGAAACGAAATTCTCGTACAAAACTAGAATTGTATTAGGATCACATGAGTGCGATGAGGTGTCAAAAGGTACGTAGCACTTTCCCGCCAAAATAAATACACGAAGATGAAACAAAATTATTTTTTTAAAATATTTCCGTGCCCGGTGGCGACATCTATACATGAGTAGTCGAGAGTCGGCAAATAATTACACGCGAAACGAAATTTTCGTACAAAACTATAATTGTATTAGGATCACATGAGTGCGATGAGGTGTCAAATGGTGCGTAGCACTTTCCCGCCAAAATAAATACACGAAGTTGAAACAAAATTATTTTTAAAAATATTTCCGTGCCCGCTGGCGACATCTACACATGAGTAGCCGAAAGTCGACAAATAATTATACGCAAAACCAAATTTTCGTACAAAACTATAATTGTATTAGGATCACATGAGTGCGATGAGGTGTCAAAAGGTACGTAGCACTATCCCGCCAAAATAAATACACGAAGATGAAACAAAATTATTTTTTTAAAATATTTCCGTGCCCGGGGGCGACAACTACACATGAGTAGCCGAAAGTCGACAAATAATTATACGCGAAACGAAATTTTCGTACAAAACTATAATTGTATTAGGATCACATGAGTGCGATGAGGTGTCAAAGCGTACGTAGCACTTTCCCGCCAAAATCAATACACGAAGATAAAACTAAGTCAATTTTTAAAAATATTTCCGTGCCCGGTGGCGACATCTATACATGAGTAGCCGAATGTCGGCAAATAATTACACGCGAAACGAAATTTTCGTACAAAACTATAATTGTATTAGGATCACATGAGTGCGATGAGGTGTCAAAAGGTACGTAGCACTTTCCCGCCAAAATAAATACACGAAGATGAAACAAAACTATTTTTTTAAAATATTTCCGTGCCCGGTGGCGACATCTATACATGAGTAGCCGAAAGTCGACAAATAATTACACGCGAAACGAAATTGTCGTACAAAACTATAATTGTATTAGGATCACATGAGTGCGATGAGGTGTCAAAAGGTACGTAGCACTTTCCCGCCAAAATAAATACACGAAGATGAAACAAAATTATTTTTTTTAAATATTTCCGTGCCCGGTGGCGACATCTATACATGAGTAGTCGAGAGTCGGCAAATAATTACACGCGAAACGAAATTTTCGTACAAAACTATAATTGTATTAGGATCACATGAGTGCGATGAGGTGTCAAAAGGTACGTAGCACTTTCCCGCCAAAATCAATACACGAAGATAAAACTAAGTTAATTTTTAAAAATATTTCCGTGCCCGCTGGCGACATCTACACACGAGTAGCCGAAAGTCGACAAATAATTACACGCGAAACGAAATTTTCGTACAAAACTATAATTGTATTAGGATCACATGAGTGCGATGAGGTGTCAAAAGGTGCGTAGCACTTTCCCGCCAAAATAAATACACGAAGATGAAACAAAATTATTTTTTTAAAATATTTCCGTGCCCGCTGGCGACATCTACACATGAGTAGCCGAAAGTCGACAAATAATTACACGCGAAACGAAATTTTCGTACAAAACTATAATTGTATTAGGAACACATGAGTGCGATGAGGTGTCAAAAGGTGCGTAGCACTTTCCCGCCAAAATAAATACACGAAGATGAAACAAAATTATTTTTTTAAAATATTTCCGTGCCCGCTGGAGACATCTACACATGAGTAGCCGAAAGTCGACAAATAATTACACGCGAAACGAAATTTTCGTACAAAACTATAATTGTATTAGGATCACATGAGTGCGATGAGGTGTCAAAAGGTGCGTAGCACTTTCCCGCCAAAATAAATACACGAAGATGAAACAAAATTATTTTTTTAAAATATTTCCATGCCCGCTGGCGACATCTACACACGAGTAGCCGAAAGTCGACAAATAATTACACGCGAAACGAAATTTTCGTACAAAACTAGAATTGTATTAGGATCACATGAGTGCGATGAGGTGTCAAAGCGTACGTAGCACTTTCCCGCCAAAATCAATACACGAAGATAAAACTAAGTAAATATTTAAAATATTTCCGTGCCCGGTGGCGACATCTATACATGAGTAGCCGAAAGTCGGCTATTATTTACACGCGAAACGAAATTTTCGTACAAAACTATAATTGTATTAGGATCACATGAGTGCGATGAGGTGTCAAAGCGTACGTAGCACTCTCCCGCCAAAATCAATACACGAAGATAAAACTAAGTTAATTTTTAAAAATATTTCCGTGCCCGGTGGCGACATCTATACACGAGTAGCCGAAAGTCGGCAAATAATTACACGCGAAACGAAATTTTCGTACAAAACTATAATTGTATTAGGATCACATGAGTGCGATGAGGTGTCAAAGCGTACGTAGCACTCTCCCGCCAAAATCAATACACGAAGATAAAACTAAGTTAATTTTTAAAAATATTTCCGTGTCCGGTGGCGACATCTATACATGAGTAGCCGAAAGTCGGCAAATAATTACACGCGAAACGAAATTTTCGTACAAAACTATAATTGTATTAGGATCACATGAGTGCGATGAGGTGTCAAAGCGTACGTAGCACTCTCCCGCCAAAATCAATACACGAAGATAAAACTAAGTTAATTTTTAAAAATATTTCCGTGCCCGGTGGCGACATCTATACACGAGTAGCCGAAAGTCGGCAAATAATTACACGCGAAACGAAATTTTCGTACAAAACTATAATTGTATTAGGATCACATGAGTGCGATGAGGTGTCAAAGCGTACGTAGCACTCTCCCGCCAAAATCAATACACGAAGATAAAACTAAGTTAATTTTTAAAAATATTTCCGTGCCCGGTGGCGACATCTATACACGAGTAGCCGAAAGTCGGCAAATAATTACACGCGAAACGAAATTTTCGTACAAAACTATAATTGTATTAGGATCACATGAGTGCGATGAGGTGTCAAAGCGTACGTAGCACTTTCCCGCCAAAATAAATACACGAAGATGAAACAAAATTATTTTTTTAAAATATTTCCGTGCCCGCTGGCGACATCTACACATGAGTAGCCGAAAGTCGACAAATAATTACACGCGAAACGAAATTTTCGTACAAAACTATAATTGTATTAGGAACACATGAGTGCGATGAGGTGTCAAAAGGTGCGTAGCACTTTCCCGCCAAAATAAATACACGAAGATGAAACAAAATTATTTTTTTAAAATATTTCCGTGCCCGCTGGCGACATCTACACACGAGTAGCCGAAAGTCGACAAATAATTACACGCGAAACGAAATTTTCGTACAAAACTAGAATTGTATTAGGATCACATGAGTGCGATGAGGTGTCAAAGCGTACGTAGCACTTTCCCGCCAAAATCAATACACGAAGATAAAACTAAGTTAATTTTTAAAAATATTTCCGTGTCCGGTGGCGACATCTATACATGAGTAGCCGAAAGTCGGCAAATAATTACACGCGAAACGAAATTTTCGTACAAAACTATAATTGTATTAGGATCACATGAGTGCGATGAGGTGTCAAAAGGTACGTAGCACTTTCCCGCCAAAATCAATACACGAAGATAAAACTAAGTAAAAATTAATAACTAAATATTTCCGTGTCCGGTGGCGACATCTATACATGAGTAGCCGAAAGTCGGCAAATAATTACACGCGAAACGAAATTTTCGTACAAAACTATAATTGTATTAGGATCACATGAGTGCGATGAGGTGTCAAAGCGTACGTAGCACTTTCCCGCCAAAATCAATACACGAAGATAAAACTAAGTTAATTTTTAAAAATATTTCCGTGTCCGGTGGCGACATCTATACATGAGTAGCCGAAAGTCGGCAAATAATTACACGCGAAACGAAATTTTCGTACAAAACTATAATTGTATTAGGATCACATGAGTGCGATGAGGTGTCAAAGCGTACGTAGCACTTTCCCGCCAAAATCAATACACGAAGATAAAACTAAGTTAATTTTTAAAAATATTTCCGTGCCCGGTGGCGACATCTATACATGAGTAGTCGAGAGTCGGCAAATAATTACACGCGAAACGAAATTTTCGTACAAAACTATAATTGTATTAGGATCACATGAGTGCGATGAGGTGTCAAAAGGTACGTAGCACTTTCCCGCCAAAATAAATACACGAAGATGAAACAAAATTATTTTTTTAAAATATTTCCGTGCCCGGTGGCGACATCTATACATGAGTAGCCGAAAGTCGGCAAATAATTACACGCGAAACGAAATTTTCGTACAAAACTATAATTATATTAGGATCACATGAGTGCGATGAGGTGTCAAAGCGTACGTAGCACTTTCCCGCCAAAATCAATACACGAAGATAAAACTAAGTCAATTTTTAAAAATATTTCCGTGCCCGGTGGCGACATCTATACATGAGTAGCCGAAAGCCGGCAAATAATTACACGCGAAACGAAATTCTCGTACAGAACTAGAATTGTATTAGGATCACATGAGTGCGATGAGGTGTCAAAAGGTACGTAGCACTTTCCCGCCAAAATAAATACACGAAGATGAAACAAAATTATTTTTTTAAAATATTTCCGTGCCCGGTGGCGACATCTATACATGAGTAGTCGAGAGTCGGCAAATAATTACACGCGAAACGAAATTTTCGTACAAAACTATAATTGTATTAGGATCACATGAGTGCGATGAGGTGTCAAATGGTGCGTAGCACTTTCCCGCCAAAATAAATACACGAAGTTGAAACAAAATTATTTTTTTAAAATATTTCCGTGCCCGGTGGCGACATCTACACATGAGTAGCCGAAAGTCGACAAATAATTATACGCGAAACGAAATTTTCGTACAAAACCAGAATTGTATTAGGATCACATGAATGCGATGAGGTGTCAAAAGGTACGTAGCACTTTCCCGCCAAAATAAATACACGAAGTTGAAACAAAATTATTTTTTAAAAATATTTCCGTGCCCGCTGGCGACATCTACACATGAGTAGCCGAAAGTCGACAAATAATTATACGCGAAACCAAATTTTCGTACAAAACTATAATTGTATTAGGATCACATGAGTGCGATGAGGTGTCAAAAGGTACGTAGCACTATCCCGCCAAAATAAATACACGAAGATGAAACAAAATTATTTTTTTAAAATATTTCCGTGCCCGGGGGCGACAACTACACATGAGTAGCCGAAAGTCGACAAATAATTATACGCGAAACGAAATTTTCGTACAAAACTATAATTGTATTAGGATCACATGAGTGCGATGAGGTGTCAAAGCGTACGTAGCACTTTCCCGCCAAAATCAATACACGAAGATAAAACTAAGTCAATTTTTAAAAATATTTCCGTGCCCGGTGGCGACATCTATACATGAGTAGCCGAATGTCGGCAAATAATTACACGCGAAACGAAATTTTCGTACAAAACTATAATTGTATTAGGATCACATGAGTGCGATGAGGTGTCAAAAGGTACGTAGCACTTTCCCGCCAAAATAAATACACGAAGATGAAACAAAACTATTTTTTTAAAATATTTCCGTGCCCGGTGGCGACATCTATACATGAGTAGCCGAAAGTCGACAAATAATTACACGCGAAACGAAATTGTCGTACAAAACTATAATTGTATTAGGATCACATGAGTGCGATGAGGTGTCAAAAGGTACGTAGCACTTTCCCGCCAAAATAAATACACGAAGATGAAACAAAATTATTTTTTTTAAATATTTCCGTGCCCGGTGGCGACATCTATACATGAGTAGTCGAGAGTCGGCAAATAATTACACGCGAAACGAAATTTTCGTACAAAACTTTAATTGTATTAGGATCACATGAGTGCGATGAGGTGTCAAAAGGTACGTAGCACTTTCCCGCCAAAATAAATACACGAAGATGAAACAAAATTATTTTTTAAAATATTTCCGTGCCCGGTGGCGACATCTACACATGAGTAGCCGAAAGTCGACAAGTAATTACACGCGAAACGAAATTTTCGTACAAAACTATAATTGTATTAGGATCACATGAGTGCGATGAGGTGTCAAAAGGTGCGTAGCACTTTCCCGCCAGAATAAATACACGAAGATGAAAAAATTATTAATTTAAAATATTTCCGTGCCCGCTGGCGACATCTACACATGAGTAGCCGAAAGTCGACAAATAATTACACGCGAAACGAAATTTTCGTACAAAACTATAATTGTATTAGGAACACATGAGTGCGATGAGGTGTCAAAAGGTGCGTAGCACTTTCCCGCCAAAATAAATACACGAAGATGAAACAAAATTATTTTTAAAATATTTCCGTGCCCGCTGGAGACATCTACACATGAGTAGCCGAAAGTCGAAAAATAATTACACGCGAAACGAAATTTTCGTACAAAACTGGAATTGTATTAGGATCACATGAGTGCGATGAGGGTGTCAAAAGGTGCGTAGCACTTTCCCGCCAAAATAAATACACGAAGATGAAACAAAATTATTTTTTTAAAATATTTCCATGCCCGCTGGCGACATCTACACACGAGTAGCCGAAAGTCGACAAATAATTACACGCGAAACGAAATTTTCGTACAAAACTAGAATTGTATTAGGATCACATGAGTGCGATGAGGTGTCAAAGCGTACGTAGCACTTTCCCGCCAAAATCAATACACGAAGATAAAACTAAGTTAATTTTTAAAAATATTTCCGTGCCCGGTGGCGACATCTATACATGAGTAGCCGAAAGTCGGCTATTATTTACACGCGAAACGAAATTTTCGTACAAAACTATAATTGTATTAGGATCACATGAGTGCGATGAGGTGTCAAAGCGTACGTAGCACTCTCCCGCCAAAATCAATACACGAAGATAAAACTAAGTTAATTTTTAAAAATATTTCCGTGCCCGGTGGCGACATCTATACACGAGTAGCCGAAAGTCGGCAAATAATTACACGCGAAACGAAATTTTCGTACAAAACTATAATTGTATTAGGATCACATGAGTGCGATGAGGTGTCAAAACGTACGTAGCACTTTCCCGCCAAAATCAATACACGAAGATAAAACTAAGTTAATTTTTAAAAATATTTCCGTGTCCGGTGGCGACATCTATACATGAGTAGCCGAAAGTCGGCAAATAATTACACGCGAAACGAAATTTTCGTACAAAACTATAATTGTATTAGGATCACATGAGTGCGATGAGGTGTCAAAGCGTACGTAGCACTCTCCCGCCAAAATCAATACACGAAGATAAAACTAAGTTAATTTTTAAAAATATTTCCGTGCCCGGTGGCGACATCTATACACGAGTAGCCGAAAGTCGGCAAATAATTACACGCGAAACGAAATTTTCGTACAAAACTATAATTGTATTAGGATCACATGAGTGCGATGAGGTGTCAAAGCGTACGTAGCACTTTCCCGCCAAAATAAATACACGAAGATGAAACAAAATTATTTTTTTAAAATATTTCCGTGCCCGCTGGCGACATCTACACATGAGTAGCCGAAAGTCGACAAATAATTACACGCGAAACGAAATTTTCGTACAAAACTATAATTGTATTAGGAACACATGAGTGCGATGAGGTGTCAAAAGGTGCGTAGCACTTTCCCGCCAAAATAAATACACGAAGATGAAACAAAATTATTTTTTTAAAATATTTCCGTGCCCGCTGGCGACATCTACACACGAGTAGCCGAAAGTCGACAAATAATTACACGCGAAACGAAATTTTCGTACAAAACTATAATTGTATTAGGATCACATGAGTGCGATGAGGTGTCAAAGCGTACGTAGCACTTTCCCGCCAAAATAAATACACGAAGATGAAACAAAATTATTTTTTTAAAATATTTCCGTGCCCGCTGGCGACATCTACACACGAGTAGCCGAAAGTCGACAAATAATTACACGCGAAACGAAATTTTCGTACAAAACTAGAATTGTATTAGGATCACATGAGTGCGATGAGGTGTCAAAGCGTACGTAGCACTTTCCCGCCAAAATCAATACACGAAGATAAAACTAAGTTAATTTTTAAAAATATTTCCGTGTCCGGTGGCGACATCTATACATGAGTAGCCGAAAGTCGGCAAATAATTACACGCGAAACGAAATTTTCGTACAAAACTATAATTGTATTAGGATCACATGAGTGCGATGAGGTGTCAAAAGGTACGTAGCACTTTCCCGCCAAAATCAATACACGAAGATAAAACTAAGTTAATTTTTAAAAATATTTCCGTGTCCGGTGGCGACATCTATACATGAGTAGCCGAAAGTCGGCAAATAATTACACGCGAAACGAAATTTTCGTACAAAACTATAATTGTATTAGGATCACATGAGTGCGATGAGGTGTCAAAGCGTACGTAGCACTCTCCCGCCAAAATCAATACACGAAGATAAAACTAAGTTAATTTTTAAAAATATTTCCGTGCCCGGTGGCGACATCTATACACGAGTAGCCGAAAGTCGGCAAATAATTACACGCGAAACGAAATTTTCGTACAAAACTATAATTGTATTAGGATCACATGAGTGCGATGAGGTGTCAAAGCGTACGTAGCACTTTCCCGCCAAAATCAATACACGAAGATAAAACTAAGTTAATTTTTAAAAATATTTCCGTGTCCGGTGGCGACATCTATACATGAGTAGCCGAAAGTCGGCAAATAATTACACGCGAAACGAAATTTTCGTACAAAACTATAATTGTATTAGGATCACATGAGTGCGATGAGGTGTCAAAAGGTGCGTAGCACTTTCCCGCCAAAATAAATATAGGAAGTTGAAACAAAATTATTTTTTTAAAATATTTCCGTGCCCGCTGGCGACATCTACACATGAGTAGCCGAAAGTCGACAAATAATTACACGCGAAACGAAATTTTCGTACAAAACTATAATTGTATTAGGATCACATGAGTGCGATGAGGTGTCAAAGCGTACGTAGCACTCTCCCGCCAAAATCAATACACGAAGATAAAACTAAGTTAATTTTTAAAAATATTTCCGTGCCCGGTGGCGACATCTATACATGAGTAGCCGAAAGTCGACAAATAATTACACGCGAAACGAAATTTTCGTACAAAACTATAATTGTATTAGGATCACATGAGTGCGATGAGGTGTCAAAAGGTGCGTAGCACTTTCCCGCCAAAATAAATACACGAAGATGAAACAAAATTATTTTTTTAAAATATTTCCGTGCCCGCTGGCGACATCTACACACGAGTAGCCGAAAGTCGACAAATAATTACACGCGAAACGAAATTTTCGTACAAAACTAGAATTGTATTAGGATCACATGAGTGCGATGAGGTGTCAAAGCGTACGTAGCACTTTCCCGCCAAAATCAATACACGAAGATAAAACTAAGTTAATTTTTAAAAATATTTCCGTGCCCGGTGGCGACATCTATACATGAGTAGCCGAAAGTCGGCTATTATTTACACGCGAAACGAAATTTTCGTACAAAACTATAATTGTATTAGGATCACATGAGTGCGATGAGGTGTCAAAGCGTACGTAGCACTCTCCCGCCAAAATCAATACACGAAGATAAAACTAAGTTAATTTTTAAAAATATTTCCGTACCCGGTGGCGACATCTATACACGAGTAGCCGAAAGTCGGCAAATAATTACACGCGAAACGAAATTTTCGTACAAAACTATAATTGTATTAGGATCACATGAGTGCGATGAGGTGTCAAAAGGTACGTAGCACTTTCCCGCCAAAATAAATACACGAAGATAAAACTAAGTTAATTTTTAAAAATATTTCCGTGCCCGCTGGCGACATCTACACACGAGTAGCCGAAAGTCGACAAATAATTACACGCGAAACGAAATTTTCGTACAAAACTATAATTGTATTAGGATCACATGAGTGCGATGAGGTGTCAAAAGGTGCGTAGCACTTTCCCGCCAAAATAAATACACGAAGATGAAACAAAATTATTTTTTTAAAATATTTCCGTGCCCGCTGGCGACATCTACACATGAGTAGCCGAAAGTCGACAAATAATTACACGCGAAACGAAATTTTCGTACAAAACTATAATTGTATTAGGAACACATGAGTGCGATGAGGTGTCAAAAGGTGCGTAGCACTTTCCCGCCAAAATAAATACACGAAGATAAAACTAAGTTATTTTTTTAAAATATTTCCGTGCCCGCTGGCGACATCTACACATGAGTAGCCGAAAGTCGACAAATAATTACACGCGAAACGAAATTTTCGTACAAAACTATAATTGTATTAGGATCACATGAGTGCGATGAGGTGTCAAAAGGTGCGTAGCACTTTCCCGCCAAAATAAATACACGAAGATGAAACAAAATTATTTTTTAAAAATATTTCCGTGCCCGCTGGCGACATCTACACACGAGTAGCCGAAAGTCGACAAATAATTACACGCGAAACGAAATTTTCGTACAAAACTAGAATTGTATTAGGATCACATGAGTGCGATGAGGTGTCAAAGCGTACGTAGCACTTTCCCGCCAAAATCAATACACGAAGATAAAACTAAGTTAATTTTTAAAAATATTTCCGTGTCCGGTGGCGACATCTATACATGAGTAGCCGAAAGTCGGCAAATAATTACACGCGAAACGAAATTTTCGTACAAAACTATAATTGTATTAGGATCACATGAGTGCGATGAGGTGTCAAAAGGTACGTAGCACTTTCCCGCCAAAATCAATACACGAGGATAAAACTAAGTTAATTTTTAAAAATATTTCCGTGTCCGGTGGCGACATCTATACATGAGTAGCCGAAAGTCGGCAAATAATTACACGCGAAACGAAATTTTCGTACAAAACTATAATTGTATTAGGATCACATGAGTGCGATGAGGTGTCAAAGCGTACGTAGCACTTTCCCGCCAAAATCAATACACGAAGATAAAACTAAGTTAATTTTTAAAAATATTTCCGTGCCCGGTGGCGACATCTATACATGAGTAGCCGAAAGTCGGCAAATAATTACACGCGAAACGAAATTTTCGTACAAAACTATAATTGTATTAGGATCACATGAGTGCGATGAGGTGTCAAAAGGTGCGTAGCACTTTCCCGCCAAAATAAATATAGGAAGTTGAAACAAAATTATTTTTTTAAAATATTTCCGTGCCCGCTGGCGACATCTACACATGAGTAGCCGAAAGTCGACAAATAATTACACGCGAAACGAAATTTTCGTACAAAACTATAATTGTATTAGGATCACATGAGTGCGATGAGGTGTCAAAGCGTACGTAGCACTCTCCCGCCAAAATCAATACACGAAGATAAAACTAAGTTAATTTTTAAAAATATTTCCGTGCCCGGTGGCGACATCTATACATGAGTAGTCGAGAGTCGGCAAATAATTACACGCGAAACGAAATTTTCGTACAATACTTTAATTGTATTAGGATCACATGAGTGCGATGAGGTGTCAAAAGGTGCGTAGCACTTTCCCGCCAAAATAAATACACGAAGATGAAACAAAATTATTTTTTTAAAATATTTCCGTGCCCGCTGGCGACATCTACACATGAGTAGCCGAAATTCGACAAATAATTACACGCGAAACGAAATTTTCGTACAAAACTATAATTGTATTAGGATCACATGAGTGCGATGAGGTGTCAAAGCGTACGTAGCACTTTCCCGCCAAAATCAATACACGAAGATAAAACTAAGTTAATTTTTAAAAATATTTCCGTGTCCGGTGGCGACATCTATACATGAGTAGCCGAAAGTCGGCAAATAATTACACGCGAAACGAAATTTTCGTACAAAACTATAATTGTATTAGGATCACATGAGTGCGATGAGGTGTCAAAAGGTGCGTAGCACTTTCCCGCCAAAATAAATACAGGAAGTTGAAGCAAAATTATTTTTTTAAAATATTTCCGTGCCCGCTGGCGACATCTACACATGAGTAGCCGAAAGTCGACAAATAATTACAGGCGAAACGAAATTTTCGTACAAAACTATAATTGTATTAGGATCACATGAGTGCGATGAGGTGTCAAAGCGTGCGTAGCACTTTCCCGCCAAAATAAATACACGAAGATGAAACAAAATTATTTTTTTAAAATATTTCCGTGCCCGCTGGCGACATCTACACATGAGTAGCCGAAAGTCGACAAATAATTACACGCGAAACGAAATTTTCGTACAAAACTATAATTGTATTAGGATCACATGAGTGCGATGAGGTGTCAAAGCGTACGTAGCACTCTCCCGCCAAAATCAATACACGAAGATAAAACTAAGTTAATTTTTAAAAATATTTCCGTGCCCGGTGGCGACATCTATACATGAGTAGCCGAAAGTCGGCAAATAATTACACGCGAAACGAAATTTTCGTACAAAACTATAAATGTATTAGGATCACATGAGTGCGATGAGGTGTCAAAAGGTGCGTAGCACTTTCCCGCCAAAATAAATACAGGAAGTTGAAACAAAATTATTTTTTTAAAATATTTCCGTGCCCGCTGGCGACATCTACACATGAGTAGCCGAAAGTCGACAAATAATTACACGCGAAACGAAATTTTCGTACAAAACTATAATTGTATTAGGATCACATGAGTGCGATGAGGTGTCAAAAGGTACGTAGCACTTTCCCGCCAAAATAAATACACGAAGATAAAACTAAGTTAATTTTTAAAAATATTTCCGTGTCCGGTGGCGACATCTATACATGAGTAGCCGAAAGTCGGCAAATAATTACACGCGAAACGAAATTTTCGTACAAAACTATAATTGTATTAGGATCACATGAGTGCGATGAGGTGTCAAAAGGTACGTAGCACTTTCCCGCCAAAATCAATACACGAGGATAAAACTAAGTTAATTTTTAAAAATATTTCCGTGTCCGGTGGCGACATCTATACATGAGTAGCCGAAAGTCGGCAAATAATTACACGCGAAACGAAATTTTCGTACAAAACTATAATTGTATTAGGATCACATGAGTGCGATGAGGTGTCAAAAGGTGCGTAGCACTTTCCCGCCAAAATAAATACAGGAAGTTGAAGCAAAATTATTTTTTTAAAATATTTCCGTGCCCGCTGGCGACATCTACACATGAGTAGCCGAAAGTCGACAAATAATTACAGGCGAAACGAAATTTTCGTACAAAACTATAATTGTATTAGGATCACATGAGTGCGATGAGGTGTCAAAAGGTGCGTAGCACTTTCCCGCCAAAATAAATACACGAAGATGAAACAAAATTATTTTTTTAAAATATTTCCGTGCCCGCTGGCGACATCTACACATGAGTAGCCGAAAGTCGACAAATAATTACACGCGAAACGAAATTTTCGTACAAAACTATAATTGTATTAGGATCACATGAGTGCGATGAGGTGTCAAAGCGTACGTAGCACTCTCCCGCCAAAATCAATACACGAAGATAAAACTAAGTTAATTTTTAAAAATATTTCCGTGCCCGGTGGCGACATCTATACATGAGTAGCCGAAAGTCGGCAAATAATTACACGCGAAACGAAATTTTCGTACAAAACTTTAATTGTATTAGGATCACATGAGTGCGATGAGGTGTCAAAAGGTGCGTAGCACTTTCCCGCCAGAATAAATACACGAAGTTGAAAAAAATTATTTTTTAAAAATATTTCCGTGCACGGTGGCGACATCTACACATGAGTAGCCGAAAGTCGACAAGTAATTACACGCGAAACGAAATTTTCGTACAAAACTATAATTGTATTAGGATCACATGAGTGCGATGAGGTGTCAAAAGGTGCGTAGCACTTTCCCGCCAAAATAAATACACGAAGATGAAACAAAATTATTTTTTTAAAATATTTCCGTGCCCGCTGGCGACATCTACACATGAGTAGCCGAAAGTCGACAAATAATTACACGCGAAACGAAATTTTCGTACAAAACTATAATTGTATTAGGATCACATGAGTGCGATGAGGTGTCAAAAGGTGCGTAGCACTTTCCCGCCAAAATAAATACACGAAGATGAAACAAAATTATTTTTTTAAAATATTTCCATGCCCGCTGGCGACATCTACACACGAGTAGCCGAAAGTCGACAAATAATTACACGCGAAACGAAATTTTCGTACAAAACTATAATTGTATTAGGATCACATGAGTGCGATGAGGTGTCAAAGCGTACGTAGCACTTTCCCGCCAAAATCAATACACGAAGATAAAACTAAGTTAATTTTTAAAAATATTTCCGTGCCCGGTGGCGACATCTATACATGAGTAGCCGAAAGTCGGCTATTATTTACACGCGAAACGAAATTTTCGTACAAAACTATAATTGTATTAGGATCACATGAGTGCGATGAGGTGTCAAAGCGTACGTAGCACTCTCCCGCCAAAATCAATACACGAAGATAAAACTAAGTTAATTTTTAAAAATATTTCCGTGCCCGGTGGCGACATCTATACACGAGTAGCCGAAAGTCGGCAAATAATTACACGCGAAACGAAATTTTCGTACAAAACTATAATTGTATTAGGATCACATGAGTGCGATGAGGTGTCAAAACGTACGTAGCACTTTCCCGCCAAAATCAATACACGAAGATAAAACTAAGTTAATTTTTAAAAATATTTCCGTGTCCGGTGGCGACATCTATACATGAGTAGCCGAAAGTCGGCAAATAATTACACGCGAAACGAAATTTTCGTACAAAACTATAATTGTATTAGGATCACATGAGTGCGATGAGGTGTCAAAGCGTACGTAGCACTCTCCCGCCAAAATCAATACACGAAGATGAATCGAAATTATTTTTTAAAATATTTCCGTCCCCGGTGGCGACATCTATACACGAGTAGCCGAAAGTCGACAAATAATTACACGCGAAACGAAATTTTCGTACAAAACTATAATTGTATTAGGATCACATGAGTGCGATGAGGTGTCAAAGCGTACGTAGCACTTTCCCGCCAAAATAAATACACGAAGATGAAACAAAATTATTTTTTTAAAATATTTCCGTGCCCGCTGGCGACATCTACACATGAGTAGCCGAAAGTCGACAAATAATTACACGCGAAACGAAATTTTCGTACAAAACTATAATTGTATTAGGATCACATGAGTGCGATGAGGTGTCAAAAGGTGCGTAGCACTTTCCCGCCAAAATAAATACACGAAGATGAAACAAAATTATTTTTTTAAAATATTTCCGTGCCCGCTGGCGACATCTACACACGAGTAGCCGAAAGTCGACAAATAATTACACGCGAAACGAAATTTTCGTACAAAACTATAATTGTATTAGGATCACATGAGTGCGATGAGGTGTCAAAGCGTACGTAGCACTTTCCCGCCAAAATAAATACACGAAGATGAAACAAAATTATTTTTTTAAAATATTTCCGTGCCCGCTGGCGACATCTACACACGAGTAGCCGAAAGTCGACAAATAATTACACGCGAAACGAAATTTTCGTACAAAACTATAATTGTATTAGGATCACATGAGTGCGATGAGGTGTCAAAGCGTACGTAGCACTTTCCCGCCAAAATCAATACACGAAGATAAAACTAAATTAATTTTTATATATATTTCCGTGTCCGGTGGCGACATCTATACATGAGTAGCCGAAAGTCGGCAAATAATTACACGCGAAACGAAATTTTCGTACAAAACTATAATTGTATTAGGATCACATGAGTGCGATGAGGTGTCAAAACGTACGTAGCACTTTCCCGCCAAAATCAATACACGAAGATAAAACTAATTTAATTTATTAAGATATTTCCGTGTCCGGTGGCGACATCTATACATGAGTAGCCGAAAGTCGGCAAATAATTACACGCGAAACGAAATTTTCGTACAAAACTATAATTGTATTAGGATCACATGAGTGCGATGAGGTGTCAAAGCGTACGTAGCACTTTCCCGCCAAAATAAATACACGAAGATAAAACTAAGTAAATTATTGAAAATAAATACTTTACAGGTGGCGGCATCTATACATGAGTAGCCGAAAGTCGGCAAATAATTACACGCGAAACGAAATTTTCGTACAAAACTATAATTTTATTAGGATCACATGAGTGCGATGAGGTGTCAAAACGTACGTAGCACTTTCCCGCCAAAATAAATACGCGAAGATGAAACTAAATTAATTTATAAAATATTTCCGTGCCCGGTGGCGACATCTATACATGAGTAGTCGAGAGTCGACAAATAATTACACGCGAAACGAAATTTTCGTACAAAACTTTAATTGTATTAGGATCACATGAGTGCGATGAGGTGTCAAAAGGTACGTAGCACTTTCCCGCCAAAATAAATACACGAAGATGAAACAAAATTATTTTTTAAAATATTTCCGTGCCCGGTGGCGACATCTACACATGAGCAGCCGAAAGTCGACAAATAATTAGACGCGAAACGAAATTTTCGTACAAAACTATAATTGTATTAGGATCACATGAGTGCGATGAGGTGTCAAAAGGAACGTAGCACTTTCCCGCCAAAATAAATACACGAAGATAAAACTAAGTTAATTTTTAAAATATTTCCGTGCCCGGTGGCGACATCTACACATGAGTAGCCGAAAGTCGACAAATAATTACACGCGAAACGAAATTTTCGTACAAAACTATAATTGTATTAGGATCACATGAGTGCGATGAGGTGTCAAAAGGTGCGTAGCACTTTCCCGCCAAAATAAATACAAAAAGATGAAAAAAAATTATTTATTAAAATATTTCCGTGCCCGCTGGCGACATCTACACATGAGTAGCCGAAAGTCGACAAATAATTACACGCGAAACGAAATTTTCGTACAAAACTATAATTGTATTAGGATCACATGAGTGCGATGAGGTGTCAAAAGGTGCGTAGCACTTTCCCGCCAAAATAAATACACGAAGATGAAACAAAATTAATTTTTAAAATATTTCCGTGCACGGTGGCGACATCTACACATGAGTAGCCGAAAGTCGACAAGTAATTACACGCGAAACGAAATTTTCGTACAAAACTATAATTGTATTAGGATCACATGAGTGCGATGAGGTGTCAAAAGGTGCGTAGCACTTTCCCGCCAGAATAAATACACGAAGATGAAACAAAATTATTTTTTAAAATATTTCCGTGCCCGGTGGCGACATCTACACATGAGTAGCCGAAAGTCGACAAATAATTATACGCGAAACGAAATTTTCGTACAAAACTATAATTGTATTAGGATCACATGAGTGCGATGAGGTGTCAAAAGGTGCGTAGCACTTTCCCGCCAGAATAAATACACGAAGTTGAAAAAAATTATTTTTTAAAAATATTTCCGTGCACGGTGGCGACATCTACACATGAGTAGCCGAAAGTCGACAAGTAATTACACGCGAAAAGAAATTTTCGTACAAAACTATAATTGTATTAGGATCACATGAGTGCGATGAGGTGTCAAAAGGTACGTAGCACTTTCCCGCCAAAATAAATACACGAAGATGAAACAAAATTATTTTTTTAAAATATTTCCGTGCCCGGTGGCGACATCTATACATGAGTAGTCGAGAGTCGGCAAATAATTACACGCGAAACGAAATTTTCGTACAAAACTTTAATTGTATTAGGATCACATGAGTGCGATGAGGTGTCAAAAGGTACGTAGCACTTTCCCGCCAAAATAAATACACGAAGATGAAACAAAATTATTTTTTAAAATATTTCCGTGCCCGGTGGCGACATCTACACATGAGTAGCCGAAAGTCGACAAATAATTACACGCGAAACGAAATTTTCGTACAAAACTATAATTGTATTAGGATCACATGAGTGCGATGAGGTGTCAAAAGGTACGTAGCACTTTCCCGCCAAAATAAATACACGAAGATGAAACAAAATTATTTTTTAAAATATTTCCGTGCCCGGTGGCGACATCTACACATGAGTAGCCGAAAGTCGACAAGTAATTACACGCGAAACGAAATTTTCGTACAAAACTATAATTGTATTAGGATCACATGAGTGCGATGAGGTGTCAAAAGGTGCGTAGCACTTTCCCGCCAAAATAAATACACGAAGTTGAAACAAAATTATTTTTTAAAAATATTTCCGTGCCCGCTGGCGACATCTACACACGAGTAGCCGAAAGTCGACAAATAATTACACGCGAAACGAAATTTTCGTACAAAACTATAATTGGAGTAGGATCACATGAGTGCGAGGAGGTGTCAAAAGGTGCGTAGCACTTTCCCGCCAAAATAAATACACGAAGATGAAACAAAATTAATTTTTTAAAATATTTCCGTGCCCGCTGGCGACATCTACACATGAGTAGCCGAAAGTCGACAAATAATTACACGCGAAACGAAATTTTCGTACAAAACTATAATTGTATTAGGATCACATGAGTGCGATGAGGTGTCAAAAGGTGCGTAGCACTTTCCCGCCAAAATAAATACACGAAGATGAAACAAAATTATTTTTTTAAAATATTTCCGTGCCCGCTGGCGACATCTACACATGAGTAGCCGAAAGTCGACAAATAATTACACGCGAAACGAAATTTTCGTACAAAACTATAATTGTATTAGGATCACATGAGTGCGATGAGGTGTCAAAAGGTGCGTAGCACTTTCCCGCCAAAATAAATACACGAAGATGAAACAAAATTATTTTTTAAAATATTTCCGTGCCCGCTGGCGACATCTACACATGAGTAGCCGAAAGTCGACAAATAATTACACGCGAAACGAAATTTTCGTACAAAACTATAATTGTATTAGGATCACATGAGTGCGATGAGGTGTCAAAAGGTGCGTAGCACTTTCCCGCCAAAATAAATACACGAAGATGAAACAAAATTATTTTTTTAAAATATTTCCGTGCCCGCTGGCGACATCTACACACGAGTAGCCGAAAGTCGACAAATAATTACACGCGAAACGAAATTTTCGTACAAAACTATAATTGTATTAGGATCACATGAGTGCGATGAGGTGTCAAAAGGTGCGTAGCACTTTCCCGCCAAAATAAATACACGAAGATGAAACAAAATTATTTTTTTAAAATATTTCCGTGCCCGCTGGCGACATCTACACATGAGTAGCCGAAAGTCGACAAATAATTACACGCGAAACGAAATTTTCGTACAAAACTATAATTGTATTAGGATCACATGAGTGCGATGAGGTGTCAAAAGGTGCGTAGCACTTTCCCGCCAAATTAAATACACGAAGTTGAAACAAAATTATTTTTTTAAAATATTTCCGTGCCCGCTGGCGACATCTACACACGAGTAGCCGAAAGTCGACAAATAATTACACGCGAAACGAAATTTTCGTACAAAACTATAATTGTATTAGGATCACATGAGTGCGATGAGGTGTCAAAAGGTGCGTAGCACTTTCCCGCCAAAATAAATACACGAAGATGAAACAAAATTATTTTTTTAAAATATTTCCGTGCCCGCTGGCGACATCTACACACGAGTAGCCGAAAGTCGACAAATAATTACACGCGAAACGAAATTTTCGTACAAAACTATAATTGTATTAGGATCACATGAGTGCGATGAGGTGTCAAAAGGTGCGTAGCACTTTCCCGCCAAAATAAATACACGAAGATGAAACAAAATTATTTTTTATATATATATCCGTTCCAGATGGCGACATCCACACATGAGTAGCCGAAAGTCGACAAATAATTACACGCGAAACGAAATTTTCGTACAAAACTATAATTGTATTAGGATCACATGAGTGCGATGAGGTGTCAAAAGGTGCGTAGCACTTTCCCGCCAAAATAAATACACGAAGATGAAACAAAATTATTTTTTAAAATATTTCCGTGCCCGCTGGCGACATCTACACATGAGTAGCCGAAAGTCGACAAATAATTACACGCGAAACGAAATTTTCGTACAAAACTATAATTGTATTAGGATCACATGAGTGCGATGAGGTGTCAAAAGGTACGTAGCACTTTCCCGCCAAAATAAATACACGAAGATGAAACAAAATTAATTTTTTAAAATATTTCCGTGCCCGCTGGCGACATCTACACACGAGTAGCCGAAAGTCGACAAATAATTACACGCGAAACGAAATTTTCGTACAAAACTATAATTGTATTAGGATCACATGAGTGCGATGAGGTGTCAAAAGGTGCGTAGCACTTTCCCGCCAAAATAAATACACGAAGATGAAACAAAATTATTTTTTTAAAATATTTCCGTGCCCGCTGGCGACATCTACACACGAGTAGCCGAAAGTCGACAAATAATTACACGCGAAACGAAATTTTCGTACAAAACTATAATTGTATTAGGATCACATGAGTGCGATGAGGTGTCAAAAGGTGCGTAGCACTTTCCCGCCAAAATAAATACACGAAGTTGAAACAAAATTATTTTTTTAAAATATTTCCGTGCCCGCTGGCGACATCTACACATGAGTAGCCGAAAGTCGACAAATAATTACACGCGAAACGAAATTTTCGTACAAAACTATAATTGTATTAGGATTACATGAGTGCGATGAGGTGTCAAAAGGTGCGTAGCACTTTCCCGCCAAAATAAATACACGAAGTTGAAACGAAATTATTTTTTTAAAATATTTCCGTGCCCGCTGGCGACATCTACACATGAGTAGCCGAAAGTCGACAAATAATTACACGCGAAACGAAATTTTCGTACAAAACTATAATTGTATTAGGATCACATGAGTGCGATGAGGTGTCAAAAGGTGCGTAGCACTTTCCCGCCAAAATAAATACACGAAGATGAAACTAAATTTATTTTTTAAAACTTTTCCGTGCCCGCTGGCGACATCTACACATGAGTAGCCGAAAGTCGACAAATAATTACACGCGAAACGAAATTTTCGTACAAAACTATAATTGTATTAGGATCACATGAGTGCGATGAGGTGTCAAAAGGTGCGTAGCACTTTCCCGCCAGAATAAATACACGAAGATGAAACAAAATTATTTTTTAAAATATTTCCGTGCCCGCTGGCGACATCTACACATGAGTAGCCGAAAGTCGACAAATAATTACACGCGAAACGAAATTTTCGTACAAAACTATAATTGTATTAGGATCACATGAGTGCGATGAGGTGTCAAAAGGTGCGTAGCACTTTCCCGCCAAAATAAATACACGAAGATGAAACAAAATAAATTATTTAAAAAATTAACGTGCCCCCTGGCGACATCTACACATGAGTAGCCGAAAGTCGACAAATAATTACACGCGAAACGAAATTTTCGTACAAAACTATAATTGTATTAAGATCACATGAGTGCGATGAGGTGTCAAAAGGTGCGTAGCACTTTCCCGCCAGAATAAATACACGAAGTTGAAACAAAATTATTTTTTAAAATATTTCCGTGCCCGCTGGCGACATCTACACATGAGTAGCCGAAAGTCGACAAATAATTACACGCGAAACGAAATTTTCGTACAAAACCATAATTGTATTAGGATCACATGAGTGCGATGAGTTTTCTAAAGGTGCGTAGCACTTTCCCTCCAGAATAAATACACGAAGTTGAAAAAAATAATTTTTTAAAAATATTTCCGTGCACGGTGGCGACATCTACACATGAGTAGCCGAAAGTCGACAAGTAATTACACGCGAAAAGAAATTTTCGTACATAACTATATTTGTATTAGGATCACATGAGTGCGATGAGGTGTCAAAGGTGCGTAGCACTTTCCCGCCAAAATAAATACACGAAGATGAAACAAAATTATTTTAAAATATTTCCGTGCCCGCTGGCGACATCTACACACGAGTAGCCGAAAGTCGACAAATAATTACACGCGAAACGAAATTTTCGTACAAAACTATAATTGTATTAGGATCACATGAGTGCGATGAGGTGTCAGAAGGTGCGTAGCACTTTCCGCCAAAATAAATACACGAAGATGAAACAAAATTATTTTTTTAAAATATTTCCGTGCCCGCTGGCGACATCTACACACGAGTAGCCGAAAGTCGACAAATAATTACACGCGAAACGAAATTTTCGTACAAAACTATAATTGTATTAGGATCACATGAGTGCGATGAGGTGTCAAAAGGTGCGTAGCACTTTCCCGCCAAAATAAATACACGAAGATGAAACAAAATTATTTTTTTAAAATATTTCCGTGCCCGCTGGCGACATCTACACATGAGTAGCCGAAAGTCGACAAATAATTACACGCGAAACGAAATTTTCGTACAAAACTATAATTGTATTAGGATCACATGAGTGCGATGAGGTGTCAAAAGGTGCGTAGCACTTTCCCGCCAAAATAAATACACGAAGATGAAACAAAATTATTTTTTTAAAATATTTCCGTGCCCGCTGGCGACATCTACACATGAGTAGCCGAAAGTCGACAAATAATTACACGCGAAACGAAATTTTCGTACAAAACTATAATTGTATTAGGATCACATGAGTGCGATGAGGTGTCAAAAGGTGCGTAGCACTTTCCCGCCAAAATAAATACACGAAGATGAAACAAAATTATTTTAAATATTTCCGTGCCCGCTGGCGACATCTACACATGAGTAGCCGAAAGTCGACAAATAATTACACGCGAAACGAAATTTTCGTACAAAACTATAATTGTATTAGGATCACATGAGTGCGATGAGGTGTCAAAAGGTGCGTAGCACTTTCCCGCCAAAATAAATACAAGAAAATGAAACAAAATTATTTTTTTAAAATATTTCCGTGCCCGCTGGCGACATCTACACACGAGTAGCCGAAAGTCGACAAATAATTACACGCGAAACGAAATTTTCGTACAAAACTATAATTGTATTAGGATCACATGAGTGCGATGAGGTGTCAAAAGGTGCGTAGCACTTTCCCGCCAAAATAAATACACGAAGATGAAACAAAATTATTTTTTTAAAATATTTCCGTGCCCGCTGGCGACATCTACACACGAGTAGCCGAAAGTCGACAAATAATTACACGCGAAACGAAATTTTCGTACAAAACTATAATTGTATTAGGATCACATGAGTGCGATGAGGTGTCAAAAGGTGCGTAGCACTTTCCCGCCAAAATAAATACACGAAGTTGAAACAAAATTATTTTTTTAAAATATTTCCGTGCCCGCTGGCGACATCTACACATGAGTAGCCGAAAGTCGACAAATAATTACACGCGAAACGAAATTTTCGTACAAAACTATAATTGTATTAGGATCACATGAGTGCGATGAGGTGTCAAAAGGTACGTAGCACTTTCCCGCCAGAATAAATACACGAAGATGAAACAAAATTATTTTTTAAAAATATTTCCGTGCCCGCTGGCGACATCTACACACGAGTAGCCGAAAGTCGACAAATAATTACACGCGAAACGAAATTTTCGTACAAAACTATAATTGTATTAGGATCACATGAGTGCGATGAGGTGTCAAAAGGTGCGTAGCACTTTCCCGCCAAAATAAATACACGAAGATGAAACAAAATTATTTTTTTAAAATATTTCCGTGCCCGCTGGCGACATCTACACACGAGTAGCCGAAAGTCGACAAATAATTACACGCGAAACGAAATTTTCGTACAAAACTATAATTGTATTAGGATCACATGAGTGCGATGAGGTGTCAAAAGGTGCGTAGCACTTTCCCGCCAAAATAAATACACGAAGATGAAACAAAATTATTTTTGTAAAATATTTCCGTGCCCGCTGGCGACATCTACACATGAGTAGCCGAAAGTCGACAAATAATTACACGCGAAACGAAATTTTCGTACAAAACTATAATTGTATTAGGATCACATGAGTGCGATGAGGTATCAAAAGGTGCGTAGCACTTTCCCGCCAAAATAAATACACGAAGTTGAAACAAAATTATTTTTCTAAAATATTTCCGTGCCCGCTGGCGACATCTACACATGAGTAGCCGAAAGTCGACAAATAATTACACGCGAAACGAAATTTTCGTACAAAACTATAATTGTATTAGGATCACATGAGTGCGATGAGGTGTCAAAAGGTGTGTAGCACTTTCCCGCCAAAATAAATACACGAAGATGAAACGAAATTATTTTTCTAAAATACTTCCGTGCCCGGTGGCGGCATCTACACATGAGTAGCCGAAAATCGAGAAATAATTATGCGTGAAACGAAATCTTCGTACAAAACTAGAATTGTATTAGGATCACATGAGTGCGATGAGGTGTCAGAAGGTACGTAGCACTTTCCCGCCAAAATAAATACACGAAGATAAAACGAAATTAATTTTTAAAAACATTTCCGTGACCGTTGGCGACATCTACAAGATGGTCGGCTGGAGAGTTGATATACAGGCTAAGTCCAAAAAAACGCCTTACGCGAATAGCGTTGTTGTTTATTGTCGTATTTGAGCGGCCAAAAAATCAAATGAAATGGCAGAAAAGCTCTACAATATACCATATCTTGTGTCTTTAATACATTTAAGACAGCGCATGACAGCTGTTAACTTTTGTTTTTCAAATGCAATGGTATAATTACTGTAATAAATTTCGAAAGAGCTTTTTTTCTACGTCCAATGATCTGCACCAATAAACACTTATTTTTCAAAACAATAGAAAAAAGAAAGAAGCTATAATTTCGATGACTTTTGCGCCACCTGTTATATTTATATAATATATATTTAGATGAAACTCGACGTAGTAAAATAAAAATGGACATTGTAAAACAACCACTAACATGGATTTGCCACGAACACTTGTAATAATTTTAACAATCATACTGGAATGCTCACTACTAATAATTAGTACTGACTGAAATAATCAAGGAAAGTAAAGAACTCGTTTGTTTACCCCTTAATTATTAACACCCTCATTAAAATACATCGAAAATATTGGTAGCGAAATTACCTGTAGGATTAAGATCAGAGAAACAGGTCAAAGGATTAAAATACTTACTGGTGGCGACATTACCTGTCCCCACAATCGTAAATTGTCATAAGAGTGATATTATTTCCAAGCAATGAATCTCAAGAAATATTTTCATATTATAAATTAAAATGATGGAAAAGTTATCGCCAGGAAGATACAATAAAAGAAGTGAATAGCGGCATAGCTGGCAAAGAAAAGTAACTGTCGACGTACGTTTCGGTCTTATTAGACCTCATCAGGACAGTATAACCAAAGTGTAAGGTGTTGGCACTTGGAGGTGGAAAATAACAAATGAAGCAACAGACCAGGAGACCGAATGCACATTTGCTGCAATCACTGAGAAGACCCTTAGGTTTAAGGGCAACATTACAGTATAGCAACGGAGGCAAACAAGGTCAACCTGCGTTACTTCAAGAAAAAGCCGGGATATGAATGATGGAAAAGTTATCGCCAGGAAGATACAATAAAAGAAGTGAATAGCGGCATAGCTGGCAAGGAAAAGTAACTGTCGACGTACGTTTCGGTCTTATTAGACCTCATCAGGACAGTATAACCAAAGTGTAAGGTGTTGGCACTTGGAGGTGGAAAATAACAAATGAAGCAACAGACCAGGAGACCGAATGCACATTTGCTGCAATCACTGAGAAGACCCTTAGGTTTAAGGGCAACATTACAGTATAGCAACGGAGGCAAACAAGGTCAACCTGCGTTACTTCAAGAAAAAGCCGGGATATGAATGATGGAAAAGTTATCGCCAGGAAGATACAATAAAAGAAGTGAATAGCGGCATAGCTGGCAAGGAAAAGTAACTGTCGACGTACGTTTCGGTCTTATTAGACCTCATCAGGACAGTATAACCAAAGTGTAAGGTGTTGGCACTTGGAGGTGGAAAATAACAAATGAAGCAACAGACCAGGAGACCGAATGCACATTTGCTGCAATCACTGAGAAGACCCTTAGGTTTAAGGGCAACATTACAGTATAGCAACGGAGGCAAACAAGGTCAACCTGCGTTACTTCAAGAAAAAGCCGGGATATGAATGATGGAAAAGTTATCGCCAGGAAGATACAATAAAAGAAGTGAATAGCGGCATAGCTGGCAAGGAAAAGTAACTGTCGACGTACGTTTCGGTCTTATTAGACCTCATCAGGACAGTATAACCAAAGTGTAAGATGTTGGCACTTGGAGGTGGAAAATAACAAATGAAGCAACAGACCAGGAGACCGAATGCACATTTGCTGCAATCACTGGTCTGTTGCTTCATTTGTTGTTTTCCATCACCAAGTGTCAACACCTTACACTTTGGTTATACTGTCCTGATGAGGTCTAATAAGACCGAAACGTATGTCGACAGTTACTTTTCCTTGCCAGCTATGCCGCTATTCACTTCTTTTATAAATTAAAATGCACAGTTTTTTACTTTGTTTCGCCACATATAAATAAGTGGTGAAACAAAGTAAAAAGCTGCATTTTAATTTATTATTATGGAATACCACTAAGTAAAGGCTGTCCAAATCGAACACTTTCATATCACTAATTCACAAATCTACACGCCAGACGGCGCTGAACGCAGAGATGTGCATGGCGCCTATACCTAGGTTATGTTATGAATTATGATTGCGACTGTACATACTTGAATGACAGCTTTTAATGAAGTGTTCTTTTAATTTGCTTTGGTATTTATAACTTATAAATCAGAGAGCGGCCAGTTTTATGTTTTTGATGAGAAGTAGGCAGATTGCCTTGAAAAAAATAAATATACAAGATTCCATAAAAATAATTTTGATTCTACGGTTATGGTTTGGATGACCTTAGCTAAAATCTAAAGTCTGCTTATAACAAACCTAACAACCAGAGTGGACAAATTGTACTCATGAGTATGAATAATAATTACACAGTAATGAGTGGAGTACATACTATAATCAGTAATCAAATGAAATGAGTACGAGTATGAGTAATCAGTCATCATTAATTTTTTTTTATCTGTGGTGGTTGCCCAACGGGGTCCTAAGTCAAAAACTCGTCAGGACCTCAGGAGCGGGAGTGTATTTGAGTGTGTGTAAAGTGTTCCACGGCTTGTATAAGTATAAAGAACTGTAATCACAGTAATCAAGCGGATGAGTACGAGTATCACAGTACTTAGAACAGTGAAAGCGTAAAATATACAAAGAACAGTATTAACAAATAAATCAAAAAATACTGAGACTACTGAGACAGGTCAATTTTCTATTTTCCAAACCACATTTTCATTTTAAATTTATCTTCCAGCAGTCATTTGTTTCGAAGCTATGACGTCATCATCAATTTTTTTAAATGGTAACCAGTATTATTAACGGGTTTTACAGATACGAGGGGAGTTTTTTATGTTATCTACCTAGCATAAAAACAACCAGTTAGAGAACAAACAAAATTTGATTTTTCAACGTAAAGGTTAGTGTCCAAAATTTCTGTCTCCGAGAGTGCTCTCAAGTCTTTGTCCATTGGTGATTGAGTCTCAAGACTGAATCACGAGAGTATTTTGTCACAAGTGGACACTTACCTTAAGAACCATTAAACTAACACGCTTATTCCAATGTTTTTCTAATAACGCTATGCCTTCGAAAACAAAATTCTTTTGCAAAATAAGACTACAGCGTTTTCTAAGTGATCATTGGATTCAAAGTGACATCCTCTCAAGTGTTTTTTGAGTTTTGGAAAGAAATAATAGTCACAGGGGGCGAGGTCAGGACTGTAAGGTGGATGTTGTAATTCCTCAAAGCCGCATTCATTGATTACTGCTTGAACAATTTGTGCTTTATACACTCTGCAATTGTCCTGCAAAAGCAGAGTTTTCTGAGCATGCTTGTGGGGTCTTTTTTCGCTTATAGCCGCTTTCAAGTTCTTAATTGTATCTTTGTGGACATTCCCCTTTTGGCATATACTCAATTAAGAGAATACCCTCCGCATCCTAGAAAACTGTGGCCATCACTTTTCCCGCAGAAAATTGCGTCTTTGTCTTCTTAATTTTACTCATACTTTTGAGTACGTTTTTTGTAATCAGTTACTTTTTGTACTCAGTACTTATGTACTCATTTACTCGAAATGAAATGAAATATGTATTTTCAATTACTGCCCGACACTGCTTGAAGGTAACATAACACAAAGAGAATTAAAAACAGAATAAATGCATAATTTCATGTGCGAATGAGAGTTTCCAACAAAGTCTCCATTTAGTCAGTAAAGGAAACATATGGAGAGGTATAGTAGGTATAAGTAAAACAGAAAAAAAAGATATGTTAATCTATAAAAGGAAGTGATGAAATGAGATTAGAGAGAAAAGGGAAGAAATAATTAAAAGACGAACGTTAAAATGTTAAAAATGTTAAAAAGAAGGCGATAAAAGCTCTAATTCTAACGAGCCAGTTAAAAGCTTCTTATCTGAATTAAATTTGCACTGAATTATTTATTCTTTAGAGAAATCTACTAGGAAAGTCTGATAAATAAGAGAATAATAAATTAAATAATATAAAAAGAATCGTTGATTTAATTTCGTGTTTGAATGAGAGCTTTTTAATGAAGTTTCGTATTGTGTGAATTATTATTTCGCAAATTCCACTTCGAACACGTATTGCCTTAAATTTCACGGCACGGGAAAACTAAATTTCCTAATTGGAATTTTAGTTCATATTTTCGTAATTGGCCAAATTTACGCATTAATATCGCTCCGAAAGCTAAGCAGCAAGCGGCGGCATATTAACCGCTGCCGGTACGTGATCGTACGGGAAAGTTTGCGCCGTAAATTACGAGTTAAATCGTTTTCGAAACCGATCGCAGAACTAACATCCTTCAGTGCATTTCGCCGCGGCCGAGATGCATTTATCCGAGCACGTTAATATTCGCGACTGAGTACACTCAGAGGCGGAGCGGAAATAAGAATCGTAAGTTACGGAATAAACGGATTGTGCGGCCTCGAATAAAACAGTCGCTACTAATCCTTGCGATAGAGCGAGATTGACGTACGTGAAGAGGACTTCATCGTAGTGTGTTTCTCGGGACTAACATTTATCTGGGTAATTTGTCCTCTAGTCTCGAGCTCGCTTCGTTGTATCGCACTGTGTAATTCTCCGAGGCATTCAAGCACTTGTATCTTTTGCACGAGACCGTGTACATAATGTATCAAATTAATGAAATAGTTTAGCTCATAATCTTTATTAATTAGAAGCCATTTAGAAACAATGGCGTTTACTCCCCCCTTTATTGAAATATTTGTTTGGAACAACTACTCAAAAACAAGTAAATTATTAACTATGTATGTATTTATTGCATTCGGAATTAATGCTAATTATGGATTAGTCTCCACAAATCATCGACCACGCAACAGACAAAATGCTTCATATGCAATCAGGAATGCAAATTAAATGGTAATCGACCTGTTCTGGATTTAACTTAAACAGCAAAGGATGAGACAATTGATATATGAGTACCATGGCGTAAGTGATTCGATGAAAGCATTTCATTATTGAAGTACTACTGACTATAAATAATCCTCTACGAACTGCTTCTAGGATATTGATTTAAAATCATATATAAATCTTAATCAAGGAACAATCAGGATTAAAAACTTAATGAAAAGATTAAAAAGATTATTAAGATAGGTACTTACGCATATTTTTTAATATATTTATAAAAAAGAAAACACATCGTTAAAAGGATTCGACGTAAAAAGAATTTGAATATAACTACATATTTGAAAACTTATCAACACACGTCGATTTTTTTATAGTGACTTAAGGCATCATCAAGTATTTGATTTTACATAGACATATAAAAGTAATGTAATTTTTTTTTCACGTTCAGTTATACTAATGAAAAGTCTGTCAGATATTTATTTTAAAGAGAGAGATTGCGGAAAAAGTAATCATATCATATGATTACTTTTTCCGCCTCTTTAGAAAGCAACTATAAACTAAAATAAATAGAATACATTTGAAATTTCTATATTCCAGGAGATTTACTGCTCCATAACAAAAATATATTTTTCCTGTTGATAACCGGGAAAGCCGCACACCCCCCGCTTGTTTTCGTATGAAATCTGCGCATGCCGCAGGAGCGCATCCTCTCGCCCCGGTTTCCCGTATCCTTTCATAATCCCAGCCACTTCCGTTTCCATTTCCTCATCTCATCCGTTACCTGAGCTAATTCACCTCCGCGATCTAACATATTCTCTCATGAAGTTCTCGTTTCGTGTAATAAGAAACACGAGCTACTCCTTCGTTATGACAATGCCGATGCCTAAGATGTTTTAAATGGCAGAGAAGGTCCTACCAAATTTACCTGCTTATGACTTGAAAACTCTTCAATACTACAAAAAAAGAACTAATTCTCTCTGAAACCAACCAATAAAATTTATTTTATCATTTGACATTAAAATCTCGACATGTTAACCAATGCAAACAACTAGTTCTTGGTCTATTGTTTTCCCACATCAAGCTCATACATAAATACCTACAAGAATACATAACTCCCGTTTTCCTGCCTCGTTATTTATGTATACGTAAATAAAATACCTGAACATGAATCAGATACATAAAACTTACGACTTCATTGTCTTTCCATCGCCTAAATAAAACAGGACAAGGAAACTATTTTCTTTGCAACGTAACAACTGTTCACCGATTAAATATTAATCAACTTTTTTTTTATTATACAAAATTCAATTGTCAGTAGAAACATGCAGGTTTTTCTTTTTTTGTATTCCGGATGTACAACACGTTTTGCCGACGCAGGTTTATGATACACTTTAGTTTATTAATTTTCTCCACCCACGCACGTGTTTTTTATGTACCGTTCGCACCTCCAGGCTGATTAATTATTTCATGTGCACCGTGAAAAAAACAATTGAAGCTAGATGCCCCGGCAGTATAAATAAGTAAGTGCAGAGGAAATAAAAGGCGTCGTTTCATTTAACAATGAATGCAAGAATTATATGGAATAATAAATTTTAGTCTACATGCCTTTTAAATTTTATATTAATTAATATGTATGCACACCTTGGAAGGGGAGAAAAGCAGCGTAGGATCTGCGACAACGTCCGTTTCTGTTTTACATCTAAAAAATCGCAGTGCATTTAATTTGCACTCGTTAAGAGCCGCATGCAAGCTTCACTTTTTCCTGCCCTGTATGTACTGTGTTAAAACCATACAAAAATAATTACACTTTATGTATTGTACAAACTACTGCATCCAATTGGATTTTTTTCGAGTTTATTCACTTGCTCAAAATTGCAATTATTTTTTAGGTGTATATTTTAGGTCCACGTAAATATAATTTTTCATAGTTCTAATTTGCCAATGCGTGTTGATATGAATGTACACATGAGAAAAAAAGACAAAATAACTTATACCATGTATATAATTACTTATGAATAATTGCTTTTCAGTGACAGAAATATGAATACTTTAGTTTCTGACTATATAAATTTCAAGAAAATATTGCGGCCTAATTTGGTATGTCGACCAAAACGTTAACTTCTGCAATATGCATAAGTAGTCGGGGAAAAATTTATTACAAATGCATTTACAATCGCAAAACGTCAGCATTATTTATTGTGCGGAATTAATTATGCACGCGCAATTAATAACTGTAACAATAAAATAAATTATCAAGGATAGCCTTGGTATTTACGCCGTGGTAATAGCTTGCGCTATTTTATTAGATATTATCGTCGTGTCGCTCCATTCTCCTTCTAGAGCAGCCTTGATGGGCTCCAGATTTGTGGCCGTTATCTGACGTGTTGGAATTATTCATGTTATCGATTCTGCCCATTTTTCAATTTACGCTGCGGCATTCATTTGAATACCCATGTGCTGTTACAATAATAACGTTTTTTTTCGAGATAGTGCGTGACACCTGCAACAAAATCATTTTTGATAAGTATCACAACTTAAAAAAATATATCACATTTTGCTTCTAAAATGATCCCGAAAATGTTACGTGATTAATTTGTTAGATATTGAACCGTTGTAGCAGAATTTCATTAATTTCTAACAAATAAGAGAATACCTGCGGACATCGATTCCTGAAATCCCATGTATATTTAAACAGGACAAAGCTGCATTTCCAGGTCGCGTCGTGGTTCAATAGCCACAAATTTCCGGACGTTATCTGGTTTCAACTTTTGTTCTGTTTGTAAGGCTGGTGAAATTCCCGTTTAGAAAATTGAAACCGTCCGGTTGAACATATTTTGTTTACAAAAAAAAGTAATAGTAAATAAAACTCAATTCCAAATTCATCAATGATGATATTGTAACATACAAATTAATCAATATATATTTACATTTTTTATCTATTGTGAGTATAAATATTTTGTATAAAACAATGGTTCTGGAAAACAACATTTGCAATCCCCCATGCATAAGAAAGTTCCATTGCATTCAGATCCTCTTCTTATGTACTTGCACTATGACATTTACAGGTCCTTGCAGAATACTAAGGGTGACTTTGATTAGAAATAATGACGCCCTCGACGTGTATCAAACACAAAATGCACCGCCTGCAGATTTCACATGTGCTCTTCGTCGCACTTTTAGTTGTCCATTGTAGAATCATAATTCGTTTCTGAAAGCTATGCTCTCCTCTTAATCACACCCAGCGTCGTCTAATGTTTGTGATGTAGTGCTTTAAGCACAGTTGTGTTATATTATATTAAGGATCGGCTTCGCCGAGACCAGTAGAATCACGTAATTGTAAACTGCTCACCATGTCTGGGTTAGTAATGTTCACCAACCCAAAATTAAAGTAATAATTTCGAAACATAAAATCCTTTTTGTGTTTCAAAACCAAAAAGGTAGATACATTGAGATTTAAACCCCGAACTTCGAATCCCCTAGCCTAAAGGAATGGAAAGTACTAAAAATAGTATTTTAAATGAATGAAAACGATTAGTTATTTAATCGATTTTGCATATTTTAATTAGCACATAGGCGTTAATTACAGATTCGTATCCGCCGTAATTTATAATAGTCGGCGGTTTCTTTCGCTGTCTTCACAAGTTCATGATTGATGCCCATTTAAAACATTATTTAACTCAATGATTAATTCAAATGGAATCAGCTCCACATAATCACGAAGTATGACAGTCCGTCCGCCCGTCGTTCGTTCAAGTATAATAAAATTATAACTTCATACAAAAAGTTCCCCGAAAGCGTAATTAATTAAGCGGGCCGAAGTAATACTTAAAACTCGATTAAAGTGCGAAAAAATTAAAATCTTTGTCTTAATTTTCGGGCCACGAATTCAAACTTTTTGATTGATTCCTCACTCCGAAACCTCTGAAGGCGGTTTACGCTTTTAAGGAGTGCACGGAACTTTTCATGCGTAACCATTTAATGCCTTCAACGCCTCGGGAAGTTTCGGAAACACGGATTGATTTGATACTTCGTTTCATTAACTTTGAATAATTAATCCTCTTAAACGGAATTTTTTTGTATCCTCTCTGTTATTTTGCTTTTCAATGCAAATTATTTAAAGACGCTGAAAAATTCAAGCCATTGTATAATATCTTGAATTGACAATTCCTTTATAAAGATCCAATAACAATTCAAACATTTTTGTCAAGTGTAAAACGATTAAGAGAAATTTTACCATAGATTGACAAGTCTTCCTCACTTTCCCATTAATTTTCCGCTTATCCATTCCTTTTTTCACAAGCTGCTCAGCTTCGAAAGCAGAGAAGTTACGTACACACTTTTATAGTCGCCGGTGGTTCTTTATCTGACAGGTTCTCCAAGTCTTTCAAATTCCTTTGGTTTTTGGAAGTAAAGCTGGGAAAAAAAATTTGATTCTACGATGCAATTTCTTTAGGGAAAAGACCTTACGATTTCCTTGCCTTTCTTTATTTTTGTTCTGCATAAAATGGATAAGAGGAATTTCACTGTCCTCTTCATCATTTTTCAGTTGATTTTCTGGATGGCTCTTCCCCTCTGGGCTGACTTCTGTTGGATTAGCTTCGGAGGTAAGCAGAAACGAAGAAGGAAGATCAAAGCAAAGTTGTTCTATTTGGATTTGGATCGAGGCCTATTTACTTGATTTCGATGAGCGAAACTCCTGTGAGTGGATTATGGTGTGAAGCTCAGTTTGTTGAAGCTCGTCCTTGTCTTGTCGAATGAATAACTGTTATACTGATCTATTTAATGTAGTTGTTCGGTTGGATTCCTCTCTGGTGTGTTATTTTTAAACAATACCATATGGTATACCTTTCTTGAACGGCTTCTGTAAGTTGTATGTTTGTGACTTCAAAGTACGAAATGTAATTTAATATTGCGGGTAGGAATTATGCGTATACATCAAGATGAATCGAATAAACCGTTGTTTGACGTAAACTACGAGTACTAGAATCACGAAACATTTATCACGGACATCCCGTGTGTTCAACTCGGACCTCGTTTGTTTTCTACAAATTGCCTCGCTTTGTGAGTATTCCTGCTTCCGCACGCCCGCAGCATTCCGCCTTTGTCACTTATTCTCTTTGCCGTCATCGTCTTCTCATGGTTTTCCGTTCGGTCTGTTTGCTTGGTGCTATTACGTGTTTAGAAAAACAACGGGTTTCGAGCTTCCATCATAAATGGCCCGGCAGCACATTACACACTGCAGTTTATTGTTCTGTAATAAAAACCAAAATCTTTTTTTAGCTAAACGTCAGAAATTTTTAATCATTGTAGATCATGTAAAAGTCAGATTGTGTTTTGTAATTAACTGTGATCTTGTTAACTTTGAACTGGTCGTTATTTCCTACGTGTGCACACACGTTAATTAACGCGGACCTGTTACATGTTCATTAAAATATGGAAGATATGATTTCATTAGCTGCAAATTACTGTAATCTAAGTTGTATGCGGAGTTGACTTTACGCCGGCACTGGAATTTTAAAGTGGCATACGACCCGACGTAATTTCATTCAACACTTGTTTGCACAAAGAACGCTTAAATAATGAACCATTATTTAGCATTACTCCTCTCGCAAGTAGGAAATTTATAAGGATCGCTCATTTTTACGAAGATTATTCAAAGGCGGATTTATATCAGCGGCGCATCACATAAGTTAGCATTTCCCTTATTGTTACAATCGTAAATCCGTATGTTACTACCGCAAAGCGCATTCATATAAAACTATTAACGTCAAGGATGCCGGGGACGGTATATCATGTGCATTACAAATCATCGAGTGTATCATGACTTCGGGAGAAAATAGTTTTGCGCCGTCGATAAAACCTTCGGCAGCTTCATTTACATAATATGTTATTAAGCTATTAAACATTCCGTCTCATGTACCTCTTGGCTTATGACTAATTTAAGTCGTCTCGACAGTAGCAGCAGGTTTTAGTTTTTATTCCTTGTAATGTTTCCTAATATAAACACGAGGGAACAGAGGAATCCACTTTACTTATTTAAATAACGTGAACTTATTCCAACTGGCTACGGTCATATTTTGTTGTTATCAAAAGGCTTCTAGGAAATATCACACACACCGTATTAAGATGTCAGCTTAATTTTTCATCGCATATATTTCATTAGCTTATGTAGGACAGTTCATTAGTTATCTGTTAAATGTTTACATATGGATGTACTTTTTCAAACCTTCAGGGTAATAAACTATAGTTAAGGCTATAAAACTTTTGTCTCATATTTCTTTCGTTAGACAGTAGCTTCATATTAGAATTCTCTATGCTTACTATTTGTACTGTCTCCTTTCATTAGAATTAATATTCTTGTCAAATTTGACGTCATTAATAAGAGCACTCCAGTTTTCCTTTTCCCATTCTTTGATTTCCACCACTGTGTTATACGTTAGCTTTCCTTTCATTATACTTCGCTTTTGAATTTATTTTTGGTTTTCTTTCAACTTAATCCAACTTTCTGCTATCCGTGTAATACTTGCTATCAACTTTGATACTCTACAAGTTTCAGTTTCCTTCTTCTGGTGATTTTTCCTTTTGCCTTTCTTCGGCTACTAAATAATTTGCGTAACGTTTCCGCTGTTATTCATCAGCTTTTAGTATAGGTAACGTAATGTAAAGTCACATTGAACAGCAAAGGACCTAAGACAAGTCCGTGCGGAAACCCATATTGCATGTAATTCCGGGAGAGATTTTTTACTTAAATTTAATAGTTGGCGCAGTCGATCGACTAATTCCTCTCGCACCAAGGGTAGGAATAGGTGGGCATGTAAAATTTCGGGAAAATAAAATGAAAAAGTGCGTCACTTATCAAATTTAAGTAAAAAAGATATTTCGCTGGCCCCGTATGGCCCCGTATCTCCCCCTACCTGTTAGGTTGAGTTTCTTTCTATTATTTTTTGTTCTTGTATTTGTTTTTGGGCTTTCTTTCAACTTAATTCAATTTTCTGTTATTCATGTACTTGTAGCGTATTCGTACCTACATAATAAATTTTATTTAACACAACTTGAACTTTAACAAATATAAGAAATTGGATAATAAAAAATTGAAATAAATGAATGAATAATAAAAGAAGTACATAACAATGTAGTCAACGCTCTGCTCTCCTGACCGGTTATCGCGTGAGATCTTGTAGTCTCTGGTGACAGAGTAACGAATGCCGAACACGGAGCTGATGTTGGAAATATCTCTCTCTTCAACGACTGTCTTTGACGATGTTGGTAGAGTGAGGAGTGCGTGGGAACTCTTCGGGACCTTTCGAATACCTGGTGTTCCTCTTCTGCAATAGCTGGCTTCGATGATGCTGTAGAGTGTGAGTGATCTCTCGATAGTGGCTGCACAAAAGGTATGTGTGGTAGTGGATGTTTCTGACAATGGCTGCACAGAAGGCTTGTGGATGCTTCAGGCAACGACTGTACAGAAGGTGTTTGCGATTTCAAGAGATCCACGAGATCCATATACGGTCCTTTATTCAGTTTTTTATCGTTAAGGACATGTAATTATGTTTGACAGTGTAAAAAACAATTTCGTATTTGCATGTACTATTTTTCATAAAGAATAAATAATGTTTATTAAAGAAACGGTGCTTTCAAGTACATAAAGGAAACTAGACCGTCGTGCTACAATAACAAACAAAAAATACAGTCCACCGAAGATTTAAAAAACCAACAATTACGAACATATTTTGGTCCATACGAGCCGGATTTGAACAGCAGAAAAGGACAATTGGTTTATTTGAGAAAAATAAATCATGACCGAATCTACAATTAAAAGATTGAAGCTCAAGCGCACTGCATTAAAATCAGGATTGACAAGATTTTCAAATTTCCTAAAAACCGACCCTGAAATCGCTCAAATTCATATGCGACGAGAAAATATGAAATCAGCCTTGTCAACGTTTACTGAAATTCAGATAGAAATACAATGTTTGGAAAATCTCGAAGACGAAAATAGCGAAATTGAACAATTTGAAACAGATTATTTTGAAGTAATGTGTCGCGCTGAAAGACTCTTGCAAAAAGGGCTCGGAAACCAGCAATTCAACAGATTCCACAAGCAACGAGAAGTCACAAGTAACCAATATACGACTTCCAAGGATCGACCTTCCCGAATTTTCTGGATCATATCAAAATTGGTTACCGTTTTATGACGTTTTTAGTTCATTAATCCACGACAACATCGAGATATCAGCAATTCAAAATTCCCATTACCTAAAATCTTCTTTGAAAGGCGAAGCTGCAGAAGTCATTCATGCATTAAATATCGACTGATAACTACAATGAGGCTTGGGAAATGCTGAAAGAACGATACGACAATAAGAGGCTTATTATTCAAGATCATGTCAAAGCAATTTACAATTTACCGACATCAAATAAGGAACAATTAGTCAGTCTACGTCAAATTCTTAATGGATCATTGAAACATATTAGAGCACTTAATGCTCTCAAGCGTCCCACAGAATATTGGGACGATCTACTTATACATCTCGTCAGCACGAAATTGGATCACAAAACTCTGAAGGAATGGGAAAACAGTCTAAAAACCACAAGTATACCTACATTCAAGCAAATGACAGATTTTCTTACGCATAAGTGTCATACATTGGAAGCAATATCCAAATTAGAAAATCTTCATTGTACAAACAAGCAATCAAACAGTAAAGCAAATTTCAAGATTAACTACATCACATGTCGTTTCACAAGATACTTTATGTCCAATTTGCAAAGCCGAACACCATATTTATAACTGTCAACGTTTCCTTCAAATGCCAATTAATAAACGAATTCAAGAAACGAAAGCAAGGAACCTTTGCGCGAATTGTTTACGTCCCAATCATCTCTTCAAAAAATGCACTTCAGGTACATGCAAGATTTGTAACAAAAAACAAAATTCATTGCTGCATATAAATACAGAAGAACTTTCTCAAGCATCAACTACCACTTCTAGTAAGGCAGAGACAGCTTCCAAGGTCGTCTCCCACACATGTTCAAGTGTTGCGACACATATCATCCTTTCAACAGTCGTCCTCAATATACAAGATATCTCAGGAAGATAGCAACAGTGTCGAGCACTTTTGGACTCAGGATCACAATCGAATTTTATAACAAAAGCATTAGCTGAAAGACTACACTTAAAACAAGAAATGCTTCAAATTCCCATAGTAGGTATAAACAGTTCTTCTGGACAAACATTAAGCAAAGTTTCAACTAGAATAAAATCAAAGCATAATTCATTTCGCACAAAATTGCAATGTTTAGTTATAAAACGAATTTCTGAAAATATTCCACAAATGTCAATCAATCACACTGACATTACAGTACCAAGGAACATAAGATTAGCAGATCTAATTTTATGTTTCAAATAAAATCGATATGTTGATTGGTGTCGAACTTTTTTGGAAAGTTTTATGCATCGGTCAGATAAGATTATCATCAAATCAACCGATTTTTCAAAAAACATATTTTGGATGGATTGTTGCTGGAGCATTGTCATCACCTACATTACCTTCATCTGACACAATATGTAACTTTGTTTCCAACAACGACCTTCAAAATAATTTAACAAGATTTTGGGAGGTGGAAGAATGTAAGAAATCGAAATCTTTTACAAAAGAAGAAAGAATTTGTGAAGAATACTACCGCGATACGTACAGAAGAAACGAAGATGGTAGATTTATAGTCAAATTGCCATTCAAAAGCACACCATTGTTAATAGGAGAATCAAAAAGAAATAGCAATGCGAAGATTTCTTCAATTAGAAAAAAGAAGTTCTGCAAAAATCCATCTTTGTTCCAAGATTACAGAAGATTTTGGAAGAATATGAACAACTCGGACATATGAAATTAATACCAGAAGAAACACTCACAAACAAGCAAAATTTCTATCTACCACATCACGCCGTGCTCAAGAAAGCAATATCACAACAAAAATAAGAGTCGTTTTCGATGGTTCTTGTAAATCCTCGACTGGAGAAAATCTTTGAATGAAATTCTTTATGTAGGTCCGATTATACAAGAAGATTTGTTAGATATAATACTACGTTTTCGTACACATAAATACGTTATCACAGCAGACATCATCAAAATGTACAGGCAAATTTTAATAGATCCTTCTCAAACATGTTTCCAAAGAATTTTGTGGAGAAGCAATCCTTCCGATACAATCCAAACTTATGAGTTGTTAACCATAACATATGGTACTACTCCTGCAACATGTTAGCTATAAGATCACTTCAACAATTGGCTCGAGAATGCTGTGACAAATATCCAACAGCAGCTGCTATTACTTTGAAAGATTTCTATGTTGATGATCTTTTAACAGGTGCAAATTCATTAGAAGAAATTGAAAAAATTCTGAATGAAATAACCAACATGCTCGCTGAAGGGGGTTTTCAACTTCATAAATGGGCGTCCAACTGTCCACATCTTTTACAAAAATTTACCAAGTCACCAGAATCTGAAGGTATAAATTTGGGTGAAGATGAAAATAAAAAAACTCTGGGCCTACAATGGAATTCAGTTTTTGATACTCTACAATATAAAATTATCAATGTCACACTTTCATAAACGTGTTACCAAACGCGAAATATTATCAAGAATTTCACAAATCTTTGACCCGTTAGGTCTTCTTTGTCCCGTAACAATCACAGCTAAATTAATTATTCAAGAACTCTGGCTGCTAAATCTTAGCTGGGATGAATCTGTATCAAGTTGTATTCGTAGCAAATGGCAACAATTCGAAGAGGTCCAATCCATAAGTAATTTAAAAATTCCAAGACAAGTGACAACTTAGAAAATATAACAAATATGGAAATATGTGGTTTCAGCGATGCAAGCGAAAAAGCATTTGGAGCTTGTGTATACCTTCGTTCTACTAACCAACCAGGAAAAATCACAGTCAATTTAATATGCGCAAAATCAAGAGTTGCTCCCATTAAAACAATATCTCTTCCTAGATTGGAACTCTGCGGTGCTCTGTTATTGGCACAATTAATTCTCTTAATTCGCTCTTAATATATCAAATGACTCTGTAAGCTACTGGACAGATTCAACAATTGTATTATCATGGATAAAATCAATAGCACGTACTTGGAAAACGTTTGTGTCAAAATAGGTTGGGAGAAATCCAAAAATTAACTAGAATTCAACAATGGCATCACGTTGCCACCACAGACAACCCAGCGGACATCTTATCAAGAGGTATCAAACAGGTCTCAGCTTTTGGAGTGTCAGTTATGGTGGAAAGGTCCAAAATGGTTATACAGAGACAAAGAACTTTGGCCATCGTTTGACATCGCCTTTCCTGTTCCTCCAAGATCTACCAGAATTTCGTGAGTCTACTAACATTGCAGTTTTCACAACAACTATTTCAACAGATTTAATAGAAAAAATACTCTGATATCAACAAACTCATCCGTATCACTGCATATTGCATGCGTTTCAAACACAATTTATCTGTTGCTCTCAAACGCACACCAGATCAGAAAATATGTGGTCCTATTAACCCCTAGAGTTAGAAAGGCCATAAAATCCTTATCAAAACAATTCAATCAGACTCTTTCAATGAAGAATTTAAACTTTTGCGTAAGGGTAAAGCCATTACCACGTCAAGTAAACTTCTTTCGCTAAACCCATTTCTGGACGAAGAGGGATTAATTAGAGTAGGAAGTCGACTTCAAAATTCACGTCTATCATTTTCAAGAAAATATCCAATAATTCTTCCATCCAACCACACTTTAACCAAATTAATCATCAGACGTGAACATATTAAACAACTTCATGGTGGCAATCAAACTACGCTGGCAGCTGTTCGTACCAAATATTGGCCATTGCGAGGAAATAGTGCTGTTAGGCAAGTAATCAGAAACTGTGTGACGTGTTTCAGAGTCAAACCGATATCAACCCAACCTATGATGGGCAATCTACCAGCCATCAGAACTGAACCTGCTCGGCCATTCATGAATACGGGTGTGGATTATTGTGGACCTTTTGATATAAAACAAGGAGGCCCACGTAGCAAACAAAAGATCAAGGCTTATGCAGCAGTATTTGTATGTTTAGCTACTAAAGCAGTTCACATTGAATTAGTTGGCAATCTTTCGACAGACGCGTTTATTGGAGCACTAAAACGTTTTATATCTAGACGTGGTAAAATTCGTAACTTATATATTCTGATAATGGCACAAACTTTGTAGGAGCAAACAAGGAATTAAAAATATTACAAGAAATGTTCCAAAAGAACAACAAACTAAAATTTTCAACATTTAGCTGAAGATTCAATTACATGGCACTTCATTCCCCCAAAAGCTCCCATTTGGAGGTTTGTGGGAAGCAACTGTGAAATCGGCTAAGCATCACCTTCGTCGCATTTTGGGAACATCTCTTCTTACTTATGAAGAATTAATGACACTGTTTATACAAATTGAAGCCGTGCTCAATTCTGAACCATTGATTCCTATATCTAATGATCAAATGATTTCTTTTATTTAACGCCTGGTCATTTTAATTGGTGATACACTGACAACATGCATTGAACCTAATCTGTGTAGTACCAATAAACAGGTTGAGTCGTTGGCAAAACATGAAATTAAAACAATGTTTTTGGAAGAAGTGGAGTAAAGATTATCTCAGTCGACTACACGAAAGAACCAGATGGAGACAACAACATGAAGGAAACATCATTCCTGGTAAATTAGTTATTATTCGTGAAGATAACATTCCTCCTCTACGTTGGATTGTTGGTCGCATCGAGACAGTTTATCGGTAAAGACGGAATTGTTCGTGCAGCAACAATTAAAACAACAACAGGACTTCTACATCGTCCAGCTAATCGACTGTGTGTATTGCCTCTAGATGAAAAAACATAACTTTCTTTTAAAGATAATTCTTTCAAGGGGGGCGATATGTTTGCGATTTCAAGAGATCCACGAGATCCATATACGGTCCTTTATTCAGTTTTTTATCGTTAAGGACATGTAATTATGTTTGACAGTGTAAAAAACAATTTCGTATTTGCATGTACTATTTTTCATAAAGAATAAATAATGTTTATTAAAGAAACGGTGCTTTCAAGTACATAAAGGAAACTAGACCGTCGTGCTACAATAACAAACAAAAAATACAGTCCACCGAAGATTTAAAAAACCAACAATTACGAACAGAAGGCTTTCGGTTGCTCCTGACAATTGCTGCACGGGAGGCTTGTGAGTGTTTCCCACAATGACTGCACAGAACGCACTGAAGCTGGAGCGGTCAGCGATCTCGCTTTTATAGGGATTTCTCGTAGCGGAGTGTTACTTTTCAATTTTACCGCCAAGAAACGCGGAATCAAGACGACATCTGAGCCGCCTTTCGATACAGTTGGCAAGCTTATATCCCTCCTTCGCTTTCTCGAAGCTTATTCGTTGTGGTACACCACGTGACAGTATTCTGGTCTGTCAAGGGTTAACGCTTGCGATGTTCACGCGTAATGTAGCTACCACCATCTTCAATTGTTCTTTTACGTTCGGGCTTCGACTAGGTGCAACGTGTTTTGTGTGTTCTCGGAATTCTTGCTCTCTATGTGAGGAGATTTCACCAAACGACATTTGCAAGTTGATTTGTAATAAAGCTTTTAGTTGTTAACCTTCGATGTTGTGTTTATGTCCACCACCTTGACGTAGTAGTGAGTGAAAAGCCTCGGTTTACTTTTGATTTTTCTGCCAATCCGGTTGCTTCGGGGACGGCAACAGGGTTGTGGTCGCTCAGTTGATTTTGAGTCCGAACTGGCGCCCTTTAATTCTTTTAACATCTTAATTACACACACACACCCTTCACACTGCAGCTAGCCGAGGGGATCAGCTGGTGAAAGAGACAGCAGAAACTTGTTCACCATCAAGGTAGGTACGAGGCTAGTCAATTAAATTATAAATTTGGTGACAGGGGATCAGAGCTGTATCTCATTCGTCAGGGGACAGTGTTTTTGTGTTTACTCTGGGGGTTCTCTTATCGACCAAATTTGATGATTCGATCCTAATTGCAGGCCAATCATGAACGAATGCAGTTTCACTTTAATTCGTCAAAGAGCGGCCTAAATTTTGTTACGCAGATGTTAACGTGACTCTTCGTCCATATCTGACATTGTCTGACGTTTCTTGATCATTTTGACCTTTATCAGTTATCTTTTGTTGGTCGGTAAGCAACGTGCGAGCCCCTAAATACAACTTTGGGGTTTCTTTTTCTGGCATCTTTTCCTTTTGCTGTACCTTAGGTATGAAATAATTTGTGTAACAATTCTGCTGTATGTACATACTATGTACGAGGATTGGGCACAGAAAATCACAATTGATTTATAATTACTTAAAAAAAATATTTAGTTTCTCCTATTAAGGAGTGAGCTTTCACGTATCGCTTCTGTTAAGGAAGCTGTTATTTGCTGGCAAGTATTGTTAAAAGATCATCGTTCTTAAAGATACCTGGAACTAGGAACTTGAAGCTGATGATGAGGAACAAAAAATTAATAATGCTCTTAAGGAACATCCCGTCAGTTGAATCACGAATTGATACGAAAACAAGTCTCATTTACAAAACAGAGTTCGATAATTACACAGTCGACGATGTAATTATCCATCTGTTGCCTCATCTAGTTTTCATGTCGGATTGTTTCTCTACAACACAGCGTGATATGCAACGATTATTCCGCACCCGCCCACTTGATAGTAATTATTCCTCCTCTTTCGTCATAAATCATGTGAGAAGAATCGTCTCTCCCTTTTCGAGCAAAAAAGCGCGTAATCACAGTGACGTGACGTTCTTTGATTCCACTGAATGCGATGTTGTTCTGTATTTGCCTATACATATTTTTAGAGCGTTTTAACAATAACTGGCTGCACATTATCTCTTTGTCAATTTCATGCGCGGTTTTATTTACGCTTTGTTAACATGAATGTGTGTGTGTGGTTTTTGAAATAATGAACAAACACAGCAAAAAAAAATATATAAGTTGCATAAATTACAGTTTGAAAAGTCAATGTTTATATTGAAATGCAATACAATAAAACATAGTCCGGAATTTGCATATTATTCTGTCGGATAATTTATACTTAATTTAAATGCTTGTGTGCTTAATGGTATATATTATATCTTCGATGTTATGCCGGTACGCTATAATACGCTAATGCATTTCAGCGACTTCAGTATGTGCATAAGGAACGGAAATAAATACACGCATCAAAAATGCTTCTGCATTAGGAATAAAATTTAATGAGATATGGAGCACCTGCTTATTAAATTAACTGCGAAAGATGGCAGTAAGTATTCGCGGTAATCGCAGGAAATTTTCAGGATTATTATTACAGACGCGGGTTGATTTACATTTACCTCAAATGAATCTATTTTTGCAATTATTGAATCTAATTTTACAGTGAATTATGTTCAGAGATAAATTATCCTTTCTTTATTGTTTCCTCTGGGATACTGTGTTACATTTGATAAATGTATGTGAGTGTGGTTCTTAATGCTTTATTTATTCAAACGTTACATAAAATTAATCGAACCAGAACTGTACAGTTTAATTCCCTAGTAACATTGGCCCGTGTTCTCATTATATGATTAAATTTCGGGATTAAAATAAACAAGAAAGAGCTTTATGTCAAGTTAATATGTAAGAGAGTGATGGAGAGCGTTGCCATGGGAAATAAACACGTTATTAAATTAATCATGTGATGAGAATACGGGCCAATGACATTAAACTGTACAGTAAATTAATTTGTTAGTATGATTTAAAGTACTCGTCTGTGTGTACTTCAACATAATAAATTATTTAAATACTTCGACTGTACAATATGGGTATACATACATAAAACGTGGAAAATAACTTTTATTTTTTGGGGGGAAAACGTATGTTGCATCGAGCTGTTAAATTGTTTGCGCTTTCGTATAAAAATCCCACCGCAGGAACAAAACATTCCGGGGAATTAAATAATTGACCGGCAGACACGAGATAAACAACGCGCGGCATAAATAATTCAGCAAGAAAATATACGCGAGGAACAAATGTTGTTCAACAACGAACCGGCCGTAAATTGTGCGATGACCGCGTAATAAAGTGTTTGATTCGCCGGGTGTCGCCTTCTTACGCCCAATTTTTTTATTTGTTTACATAAATCTGGTGTCGGTCGCGATATATCTTTAACGGGAGTCTCTAATTACGGTAATAATTTTCCCCGCAGGTGGTATTTAACACGGATTAACTCGACTATGAAAACAGTATGTTATCATTCGTTACTCTTTCTGTTTAATTCTTTCGGGGATTTTTCACTAGAAAATGAGGCATTTGCTTTAATAAATGTACATAATCGAAAAGTTTTAACTTCTAATTCGTAAATTAGGAAATAAAGTAGAGGTGTACCTCATGGATCTCATTTAGGTCCGACAGTCTTTAACGATTTGTCCTTTCTTTCAAATTGCAACAATGTAATCGCCTTCAAAATTATTTCGCTAATCAGTTCAACAAAATTTTATATCTAATGTCCAGAGAAATAAACAGTGAGAATGATCAAGTACAAAGCGATTATCATTTAACTATCATTTAGTTTTTGTTGTTAGTAAGATAAATCGCATGTGAAACTCTTTCCTACGCCCTAATTTTATGCAATTCAGATTGAAATAAGAACGTATAGCTTTCTTTATAAGTACTTTGTGAATGACGTACTTAAAATTTGTTTCTTCAAGCAAGTATATTTTTTTCTTCAGGATTGTTTTAGATACATAATTGAAATAAAAGTACACGAAGTATTTTCGATATGCGAAATTCTTCAAGTGTTAATAACGTGATTGGATCCAAGCTTACGATATTTTTAGGTGAACAAGAGGAATTCCTCTTCAAAGCATCGTCTTTTGTTTCCGGACGCGCACAAATATTTTCCTCTACTCCTTCACTGAAGTAGCCGCTACGCTACGTACGCTTTTATAGGTCAGTGCTTCAATGTAAGAATTTTTCAATGCAGAATGTATTATGTACCGCTTGCTTTTATGTGTTTTTTTTTCTTTTTTGGAAAACAGGCGCAGACGTTTATTAAAGAATAACAGAAAGCTCCTTCGAAATAATTTATTAAATGATACATAAAATCAGTATCGAAGCGTTTCATGCTTTTCTTTACTAAAGTCTTCTTTACAACTTCATTTTTGGTTAAGTACTTCATTTAGGGCCGATTTTACAATCGTCGCATAAGCATTATTCTTAGAACAACGTGACGTACGTGTGACGTGGATATGGAGGAACATTAAAGGATATTCGGCAAACAGTTATTCCGTCCTTATTCCACGATTGTAAAACTAGGCCTTGTTCATTCTATTGCCATTTTGCTGTGGCATTTTTAGTTGTTTAAATTTTTACAGCTTTTACATTTTGGAACTAAATTATTATGCAGCGAAAGGTTTATTATTATGAAAACTCTGATTTAGTTGATGCCACCGATTATCACCAACATCATTGGCGTGGCCCTACGACGGGGGCTCAAGTTATTTTTCATTTTCGAACGGGTTGCTTCGCGTGTAGTTCGCGTGCCCGATCCCTTCCGAACCCATTCGAACGGAAGCGTGTCTTTGCCGGTGCACAGCTCACGTTGGATGCAGGATTTGAACTTGTTTACAATGTTTACATAAAGCTCATATGCGACTTGGTTTTAGATGAATATTCATCCATGTCTTGAACATTTTTTTTCTTCATTTATTTATTTATCTTAAAATTGTGTCTTCCCATTTTTTCTTGTGTAGACGTTATCCTGTTGTAAAGAAAACTGTGAACTTTGTTTAAGTGTGCATAAGGTATAGAAGTTGTTATATTGTTATAAGGAACAAGAAGTTTAGGATGGTAAAGTTTATAATCAAAATCCAAGTATACATCATTTAATACAAAAATATTAAAGGTTCTAGAATCAAAAGTAGTTGTTCTTCAGTTTTCATGTTAATGTAGTTTGTTACTTGCGGACAGAATGAAAAATAACAGTGAATATTTGAATTTACCGCCATACAAAACTTGGGCAAATGTTGCGCAACATGCCACAGCATTGATTTTTTTAAATTAGTGGTACCTCGATTCATAATAATTATTCAAAAGGCTCACCGCCCACCATACTTCTAAAAGAAATTGTTTTTATACATAGGTATAAAAGCACAGCAATTGAAGGGGTGACATACCAAAGGGCCTAAGTGCCAATTTCTTGATTTTGAGATATTTAAGAAACACATTAGGGATTCTAGAAGAATAAACATCTATCTGGTATGTGATGACACCTACTAACAGAATGTTGTACTAGTGATATGCTAGTGATAAGACACTGTTTACTTCCTAATGTGTGAATGCATGAGTGATGGGACAAATTCCCTGAATTTTTTAAAACTGACACTTAGACCTTTTGGTACGCCACCCCTTCCATTAGTAAAAATACAAATTAGGTAAACTACAAGTCACAAAATAAAATAAATGTGTAAATATTGACAACGAGACACCTCCGTTCACTCTTTCTTCATGGGTAAAATACATTAAATCTATGCTGGCAAATTCATACCAATTATTCATTTTGTATTATTTAATGTGTATAAATAAATGATATTATAACTTAATTATGTACTTAACGATTAACACATCACGTTAATTAATTAATTTCTTTTGGGCGCTATGAGGGCTGCTCGTCTCCAGGTGGGTTAATCGTCCTCTATTCGCGAAGCGCTTCCATTTAAGTGGTCAGGCGATGTGCTTTGACTTTGAGTTGAACGGGACTCCTTTTAATATTGTCACGATGTCATTATCTAGGAAAATAAGTAAAATTAAAATTCGTTTCGTAATTATTGCAATTGTGTGCATTTCAAAATTATGCAGGATCAGCACCCATTAACAATTAGTAGGTCAGCCGCGTTACACATGCTCGCATTCCACTTATCGTCGGCTTAATTTCAAAATCTTGTAAGTCATGTAGGGGTCATTTTATAGGAGAGCATAAAAACCATCTCATTTTCCAATAAACTGTCGGCTTACGAGTTTTGATTAAATCTTACAGATGTTGCCACGATCGAAGACAACTTACGAGATTTTAATATACTGTAGACTTGAATCACTTTAACAATAAAATTCTCATAATTCAATTTTGTCCATTTTCGGACTTACGAGGTTTTGAAATTAGGCCGACGTTATGCAAGCTTTGCGGAATGTAAGCGTGTATGTATGTTTTACATGTGCCAATTAAGATTGAGATAATTAGAACGTTTGTAAGAAACAAATTTGGCAAGGGTTAATTGATGCTGACACCTTTAGAACTTTGTACATTGGACCGAACCCCAGCCACCAGGACAAAAAAACCGATTGTGATGTAGATTTAGAAATATATAAAAGATAAAAAAACCAACCCGCAGGTATATAGTCAAGAAGCAGTCATGTAAGAAGCAGTGTAAGAGTAGTAATTCAGTAGTCATGAAGTAATTAAGTAGTAATTAAAAGTGAAAGTGAAGTCAAGTGGGCGCAAAAGACAAGTGAGCCAGGGCTGGCCTCTAGGGCCAGACTCTCCCGTATGTTAAGTAATTAAAGTTAAAATAATTAAGTTTAAAATTATTAAGTTTAAAATTATTAAGTTTAAAATTTAAAGAGAAGATAGATTAATTAAAGTTAAAAAGATTTAAAATAATTAAAGTTAGTTTAAACAAAAATTAATTAAAAGACACTCCCGTATTCTTTACTCGTAGCATAATACATAAAAAATCTTTTTTTTATTTTTAACGCGACAATATTTAAAATTTTTGCTCGAGATGGGTAGAGTGACGGAGGACACTGACATATCTTCGCCGGGAGCAAGATGTGATGCGTTCGTGTTACGGTAGAAAAATTAATTTAAGTTATCCTAAATATTTGGCAGTCGCCCTATACTTAAGCGGGAAGTAAGAGTTCAGGGTGCCTACGTGCCGTTCGTCACATTTCTCAATATTACACCACCAAACCATACGCTCTTATTTAGTCCTACAGTATGTGTCCATTTCACTCTTTCGCCCGGTTAAAAATGATTTCATTCCGTAACGACCCCCGTCTCAATGTATAGTTGGACTTCTTAGCGTACGTATCTTTTGTTTATTTGTGACTACGATCTTTGTGCTCTCTTTTACGTGAATCTGTGAAGGAAGTCGGAAACGGAATTTACTTCGTGATTTTTTCAAGCGTACGCTGAGCAAAATTTCAAGCTCGTTATACAGCTTCTCGAAGGCCTGTCTTTGGGACAAGGAACTGGTAGGTTCTACCGGCTATTTTGTGTGTATGTGCTGTTTCGTAACGCGTATCTTTCTTCTATTAGGCTTTCAGAGGTAGTTTTACCCAAACCTTTTTGCGTGGAAGAAAAGGCCGGAATCGGAGTTTGAAACTAGTTGAAGCCCCGGCAACACGGAACACCCTCCGCCCGTGAAAGTGGACCCGACCCGTTGACGCGACGCCACTTGGTGACGTAACATCTGCGTCGAAGTACGTGATTAACTGCATTTACCATCGTTAAAGGGCGCTCCCCTCACTGTTGAATGCCGGATTCTGGTTACAAGGTCGGATTTACTCTAATTACTTTTAATTACTCTATTGTGTTGATTCACTTTAACGCGGCGTTGTTATTATTTTTATTTCTTTGTTACTCAAGTGCTTTTCATTATTTACTTTAAGGCTTAGTTGTGAACGAAGAGCAGATCTGCTTATCGGATAAAATCTAACTTGTCAGTTTACTTAATTACGTTACGTGTTCGATTCATTGGACCCCTTCTGGATCGTACTCAATATTTGTAACTTAACAATTTTCTCAGTCTTTACCTATTTTTGAGCATTTTAAATAAAAACAAGTGTGATCAGCTGGTGACTTTTATTTTATTCAACTTGTCCACCCTTTGCTTTTGGGGTTTCGTTGAACCCTCCCATCTCCGGGAGTTTAGTCGGCGGTGCTGGAGAAACTTCAAAGTCACTCGCACAATTTGCTGTCCTTCATGTCCTTCGAGTTTACAGTTTCGAACGAAACAATATAAAACTTCCATGCAGCAGATTTAGGTAGGAAACTGATCTCGTCACCTTTACGCGTTTATGTGATCCTGATACGAATTTAAAATTCTTAACAAAACAATTCAAAATGTCTCTGCAAGAGATTTAGACGGTAAAGTGATCTCTCCCCTCCTCGCGTTCATGTGCTCCTGATGCGAGTTTTCAGTTTCGAACGAAACAATGCAAAACTTCCATGCAGTAGATTTAGGCAGGAAACTGATCTCGTCGCCTATACGCTTTATGTGATCCTGATACGAAATTACAATTTTTAACAGAACGAATCAAAACTTCCATGCAGCAAATTTAGGCAGGAAACTGATCTCTCGTCTCCTCACGTTCATATGTTCCTGATACGAGTTTACACTTCCGAACGGAACAATACAAAACTTCCATGCAGCTGATTTAGGCGGGAAGTTGATCTGTCGCCTCCTTGCGTTTATGTGATCCAGATACGAAATTACAATTTTCAACAGAACAAATTATAACTTCCATGCAGCAGATTTTGGCGAGAAAGTGATCTCTCACCTCCTCGCGTTCATGTATTCCTGATACGAGTTTACAGTTTCAAACGAAACAATACAAGATTTCCATGCAGCAGATTTAGGCGGGAAACTGATCTCTCACCTCCTCACGTTTATGTGTTCCTGATACGAGTTTACAGATTCGAACGAAACAATGCAAGATTTCCATGCAGCTGATTCAGGCGGGAAACTGATCTCGTTGTCTCTACGCGTCCATGTGATCCTGATACGGACTTATAATTTTTAATAAAATAAATCAAAATATCGTTGTAGCAGATTTTGGCGGGAAAGTGCCTTGCATTACGTTGAGTTGGGTTGGGTTGATCTTGGCGCAGTACGCGTTCCTGCGTTCCTAGTTGGTTGGAACAATACGACCTAAAGCTGGCGACGGCTAAGAAGGAAACGGCAGAACCTAGGAAACTGAAGTCCTTGACTATAAACCACGAAGGAGCTTCGTTTCCTGAAGTTTTAATTTTTTGAGTTTTAATTTTCTGAAGTTCTTTTCTGTTGTAATTTTTTTCCAATCTTAATTTTTTTGCATGGTTTGGTTCAAGACTGGGTTGAATTTGACGTTTTAGTATCACTTCTGACAAAATATGTATGAATAAGTAAGACAAATAAAATCATTTTTTTAAACTGTAATGTTCTATTATAATTCCTGAAAGATTGCTTTGGTTCGGCTAGATTTTAAAAGTCTTAAAAGGCATTGAAAGTTACCTCAGAATTCTATTAAAATACGATTATTTATTTATTCATATTCCGTTATGTATGTAAGTTTCGTAAGTATTTTCTGATTTATGAATAATATTATACAATATTAATAACACCTTTTCACATTAAAACTAATTAAAAGTGTTAAGCTAAGCTAAGCTAAAGTTCGAAGATTATGGCTAATGTAATGACGCGACGTTCTTACTCGATAAAAAGATTTCTTTAAGAGCGTAATGAGTTTTAGTATTATTTATTAAAACTTGACTTTTCAGTGCTTGTAATCTTAATAGAAAGTTACTTCGTTTTTCATTAAGTTTTCTTTCAGCTCAGTTAATAAAATAGATCCGCCAGGATCAAACCATATTTACGAACGTATTTGATTGAAAAGCATGTTTTTTTTATACAAATGCTCTGAGAATGAATAGTTTTGGGAATTAGTTAAAATTTGTATTGCTTTCGTTAATTTAATATTTACACCGCAGAAGCAATATTGAACAGGTGTGCCTATCTTCGCCTCCAGATTTGGGATGCTAGCTAACCTTGGAGAGAACAGGTGGTTTGTTTTTTGGTTGCTCGAAAATGGACGTTGAAAAGCAATTTAAATCTGAAATTGCTCCGTCGATGAAAACTGGAGCTGCGGTGCTTCGTTACGCAATAAAATTTGATGCCACTAACTTGTTTGTACCTATATACGCACGCTACTCGAATAAGTATTGGTTATGATAATGAAAAAAATAAATAACAAAATTAGAACATATAATTTGGGAAGTAAAAAGTCCAATAAAAAATCGAATGATACGTATTGAGTAATCTGTGTGATTAAATTGAACTTTAATTTTAAAGCAATGTAGTAGAGTACAATTTATTTTCCAATTTAGCTTGAATTAAATTACTGTTTACTGTAGTAGTTATTAATTTTTAAAATAATGTACGTAGTTGTTCCTTTGCATACAATTGATACGAAAGCGATCAAATTTTAGCTAGATAACAAACAATCTTTAACAGTTTTGAAACTTACTTTTCACCGCAATAAATTTATCAAGCTCTCCGGAAACGAAATTGAACTTCGCATTGGCGAGTTGTTGCAGAATGCAATCTCTTCGATCCATCATACAAAGTCCACTTTTTAATAAATATATTTACCACGAGGGTCGAACTATTAAAATCTTTTTGTACAAATTGAAACTGTTAGTTTAAGACGAACAGGAAAAAGAAAACAGAATTCATTTCGAATCCTCCACAAATTCTGAACACGATGTAATTTTCTTTGGGTTTATTACTATTTTTATTTTATTTGAGTGAGGTTTGAAGTTATGGACGCTATAATAAATGATATTCAAGAATAAGAATGCAGCAACGATGTATGAGTAAATGGAGAAAATGTATTAACCAAATAATGAGCGTCATATAACACAAAACTATTACTTGGCTAGTAAGGACGCTTTCAGTTAATGTCTCCATCAATTCAAAGCGTCTTAGTCAAACCCGGAAATTACTACAGTTCCTTTATTTATTGTGTTATTAAACGTGTAGTCTGATCGAAGTAGTATAGCCGTATTAAATTGTGAGGAACACACAGAAGGTTCTTGCAAATGCAAAATGGTGCGAGGAAAAAAATTAGTTTACCTGTGCAGCGATTTTATTATGCAAAGTTCTTAGATATCTGTGGTATTTTATTGATGCGTTCTCTATTATCTAAATGCCTTGGAAATGTCTGGCTGCGCTTAAAATGTAAATTCAACGAAACAAATCGTTCGTGTCGCCATATAAATGTAAATTTTTAAAGAAAATATACTCTCTATAATTATGTACTAAGTGGTTATGTTAATTAAACCGCTGGATTTTCTCAAAACAAGATATGCTAATCAAACATTGTTCCGTTAATTAAATAATTTACTGCTCTCCTGAATAAAGCAAGTCCAAAAATTTTCCGGCGAACACTTAATATAATGGATTCAAATCGTACCGAATTGGGGTGTAAATTGCAAAGAGAATGTTTGTGTTAATATTAGGCGTTCACCGTCGGTGCAGTAAAACGTTTAATTTAATAGACCAGGTGATGAATGAAGATAACGCTAATGTGTTACAAGAGCTCATAAAGGTTGGAGGTTACGTTCCCGGGTGTCGTGTCTTCTGTGTTGCCGCTGACGATGTGACATGTTGTTTTGTAATGATGTCGGTGGTGACACACCCTCTTAATTGTGTAATGCGGGATGAAATTATATCTATAATCTGTTGTTATGACGTATTGCGTGCACTTCTGCATCAAACGATGCTAGGTATATAATTTATTTCTTCTCCGCAAGTTAAATCTAAGTATAAAATATATTACTATTGAAATTTCATCAAAATATTGGTTATTAGTGTCATCAAAACTCTTTTTATTTTTATTGTTTTAGCATATCTACTTACCCAATAGTTTATGATTGTTATATTTTCACAAATCGTTCCAAGTTTCCGTATAAACGCTGAATCTATCCGTGTTACATCCACTTGTTTGGTCCGTTTATTCTCGAACAGGTCTGCCTAGTCCAGTTGCACCTGCCGACTTGATCCGCGGGGCGCAACTTCCCGTGCGGTCATAGCACCGATCATTTTTAATGCACTTTCTACACTGTAAAGTAAAATCAAGTTTGCCTGAACAATACTGAGAACAGAAAAGAAATAATTGATGAAGCCCGGATTTCTAGGCTCTTAAAAAGACTGAATTAGGCAGGCAAGTAGGCAGTTAATGTCTAAGAAATAGGCATACACTTTTAGGCACCCTAAAAAAATCGCCTTTTCCATCCTTTTATAATAAAAATTAATGCTTATTTAAGTTACATGGTTATTTATTAAGAAATAGGAGGGAGGTTCTTCTGGGCTTATGGAACTGTACAAGTGAATTAAATCGCAATAAGGAATGTATTGTAAATACGGGCCATAAAATTGGCGTTTAAGTCAAAAACTCTAGACACTACATAAGATGTTTCCTACAGATAGGGTAGTCCGAAGGCTCATCAGCAGAGGACCTCTTTACAGCTTTCTCTTTTAAGGTTTTACGCTTTCTCTCTGAGACTTTAGGCGAAGGATCTTCTTCTCGTACACTATCACAACACCCACACCAAGAATATTTATATTGGAATGCCCACTCGCAAAAAGGGGCGAAGATAAAGTTGAAGAAGAAGCAAAAATGGCAATTTTTAAATTTGAACAAAGATATAATAAAATAAAAATAATAAGGGGAATACTTCTGTTCACGAAAAGGGTTCGGTCAACATTTTATAAAAATTACATGAGTGTGAATGTGAAAATTGGAAACGAAACCGTTCGCGAAAATGACTCGGTGAACATTAATTAATTTTTTGAATCTCCTCTCTCTGTGGAACACTATTATTTACATTGTCAAAACCTGGACTGGTTCCGCTACCTTGCGTAATAATAATAATTTTATTTGGTCTTTTAGATCACAGGCAATAATTGCTGCGTTCAAAAATTATACGTCGGATGTATCTGGAGCGTATGATCTCATCTTTCTCACTCACGATTTTTAACCCATTTTGTATCTCGTTCATCCGTTTAAAAAATCTTGTGTTTATAGTATTTCCATGACAACAGGCGATCTTTTCACACTCTACTTAAACGTGGTATGTGAAAGATCGCCTGTTGTCATGGAAATACTATAAACACAAGATTCTTTAAACGGATGAGCGAGATACAAAATAGATTAAAAATCGTGATTGAGAAAGATGAGATCATACGCTCCAGATACATCCGACGATAATTTTCGAACGCAACAAATATAAGACACGTCAGATTACATAAAACTAATAATTGCCTAAAACAGGATAAACTTAAGATTAGTGTATAAAATGAACATCACAAATTTAGCATTATGAATAGGAATCACAGAGCCCAACAGTGTGAACAGACGAATGTTTAAAAGATGAAATGGATTTTGCTTTATGGTTTGCAAAATCACACGTACTATTCCTGTAGATACTCATTTAGTAGCATTTAGATATGCGATAACTATGTAATCGCTTTTTAAAAACATTTAATGCACAAGGGTCTTTGAACTGATTACGAGTAGGGTGTTTATTGTATATTGCAATGGCTGAACTTACAGGTCCTTTTCTTCGAGTTTCTTGCCTACATTTTGGGTAGAATATGGCAGGTTTACGTATATTTTAATTCTCTGAAGTAATGCTAGGAGAGAATTTATTAAAATTTTGCCTTACGTAAATTGAAGCAAAATAAAAATACATGCTAGGGTAGGGTTAAATATTTTTCGTTGATAAATGTCGGTTTACATGTCTCCCTAACGTATACGATGGTGGATCCCTATGCTCCGCCCCTGACCTATTTCTAAGTGGTTGCTCGATTAATGTTTTTGACAGTTAGTTAATGACATTTGTAGATCATATCTACAAAATATCAACTTTGTATCTCAAAGCGTTGTTGTGCTGTGGCTAATTCTTGAACTGTATGTCGTGATTGTTCATAAAAATCGATCTTGTAGAACAAAGAGCCGTAATAAAATACCTCCAGAAAAAGGGCATGACGCCAACTCAAATTCATGAAGACATTGTGACAACTATTGGGGAGTCTGCAGTTTCTTATGACATAGTCAAACGCTGGTGTCGAGATTTTAAATGCGGAAGAACATCCTGTGAAAACCAACATACCGGTGGCCCTCCCATAACAGACAAAAACTTTAAAACACGATGTCGTACTGCGAGACCGACGAGTACGCATCAGGGACATTGTGGAAGATACTGGCTTATCATATCATGTGGTGCATCACATACTGACTAAAGAATTAGATATGAAAAAGATGAGTGCAAGATGGATGCCCCGAATGTTAACCATTGATCAAAAAAGAAATCGGGTATTGACTTGTGAGCGTCTTTTGGAAAGGTACCAAGCAAACAAAGAGAACTTTCTTAGTCGGTATGTGACCATGGATGAGTCATGCATGCACCACTATGATCCCGAGACCAAAGCGCAAAGTAAAAAGTGGAAACATCGCGGTTCTCCTCCTCCACGCAAATTCAAAGTCGTGCCGTCTGCTGGAAAGGTTTTGCTATCTGTGTTCTGGGATGCTCAAGGAATCATCCCGACTGACTATTTGCAAAAGGGACAAAGCATTACAGGGGCCTATTACGCACAATTGATTTCTAAATTACGAGATGCTCTTAAAGAGAAACGCCGAGGAAAGTTAAGGAACGGTGTGCTGTTCCATCAGGATAATGCTCCCAGCCATCCATCTTGTATTGCCATGGTTGCTATACACCAAGCAGGCTTTGAATTAGTGGAGCACCCACCATATTCGCTGGATCTCGCCCCCAGTGATTGCAGGCTGTTCCGCAAATTAAAAGAAAACTTACGTGGAAAAAAATATTCCAGTAATGATGAAATGAAGCAAGCTGTAGAGAGGTGGTTTGCAGAGGTACGACAAAAATTTATCCAGGAGGCTGTTGAGATGTTGGAGCACCTATGGACCAAGTGCATTAGTGTAGAGGGAGACTATGTCGAACAATAAAAAATATAATGCCACTGTAGTTTTACTGTAAGGGGGTCAGGGGTGCAGCATAGGGATCCACCCTCGTATATTATACGCAAGCAAGATTTTTGTAAAATGAATATAGTTCCAGCATATGTGCTCATCTCCCACAGCAGGATACCGTATCGTAGCAATGAGTAAATTTTGCAAAGTAAAATGTTCTGCTCGCCTTAATATATTGGATATCATTGCTAGCTTACGCAAGACAAAAATGTTTGTGCTGACTTTCTTCGAAAGTGAATCAATGTGGTCCACCTAAACAAAGTTTTCTTGGAGATTAATACCTAATTAATCACCGAAGAACTTTTGAGAGAATATCCTTCAATTTGCAGCGTGATTTTTTCATCAGGGTTAGGATGAAACAGATCACATTCCTTTTAGATAGACTTAAAGTCAAGTCAATTTTTAGGCACCAATTTTGCGTAGCACTACATTAGCTACATTCTGTAATTCATCCAGGTCTTTACCGGATGTCATCGAGGTTGTATCGTCAGCATACATTACAGTGTTATCAACGGGTAATCCCTGCGGCAGGTCACTTACGTAAATAATGAAAAAAAAAAAACAGGTCCCAAAATTGATCCTTGAGGGACTCCTCTGCATAAAAGAGAGCTTTCTGAGGTAAATTTCATCCCAGATCTTAAAATTTCTACTGTTTGGGATATGTTTTGCAAATAAGATTTGAGCTAATTATGAGCTACCCCTCAAATTCCGTACCCAAACAGCTTGTCTAGCATTGGCGGTGAGGTATAAGATCAAGAGCCTCACTCAAATCACAGAATATGGCCAGTGTTTTATTTTATATTATGAAGTCAGCTTTCCATGAGATCCACGAGAGCTAATTCTGTTGATTTTGCTTTTATGAAGCCATATTGGCGATCAGCCATTGTATGTCCTGCATTTAAGAATACGGTAAGTTTATTTAGGAATGCTTTTTAGAACACCTTAGAGAGGGAAGGCAGAATGGATATGGGTCTATAGTTTCCTATATTATCGGTGGCACCTTTTTTGTGAACTAGGCAAACTTTGGCTTGTTTAAGTTTTTCAGGGAATATACTTTTAGAAAAGATTAAGAATGTGATAACTTCTATTAAGTATGGCGAAAAATTCTTTCAGTAAATTTACTGGTATACCAATAGGACCACAAGACATACTATTTTTTAGGCCATTGATAATATCAAACGTGTCCTACTCACATATGAGTGTTAAGAAAAAAGTGTTTCATACTGAAGCACTTATGTTAATGTTATTAGCAGACGTATTATTAACAGTCGTGATGGTAAAATTGCTTGAACTGCCGATTATGTTACTATTTGTCACCAAGTGGTCTAGAACTTGTACTTGTGTAAAGTGATTGTTAAATGTATTTGCGATTTCAATAGGATCACTTATAGGACTATCGTATCACAAACTTTTTAAGCTTCCTCGGAAGAAGCTGTCAAACGATAACGTAAAGTGTTTGTGCGCCATTTAGTGTCCGTTTAAAAGAGTTTGTGATACAATTTTCATCGCACAAGGACCAGCTTTAATTATAGGACTATCGTTGGATACAATGGTTTCTCGGAAAATTTCTTTAAGTTTCAATTTGTATTTTTGGGTATTTATTATCTTCCAAATAGGGGTGCTTTTATTTCTAGCTTGTGAGATTTAATTACGAATTGCCAAAGATTTAGCTGCGCTGACCACTTCTTATAGTATTCCAAGACCGAATCTGAAACGTCACATCTTACGATTTTATAAAGTATTTTATGCTTACAACTGCTGATTTTTATTCCCCTCGTGCACCAAGGAATTTGCTTTATCCAAGCATTTAAAACGCTTAATTGGAAATGCTAATTCATGATAATACTGTAAGATATAAGAAGATTGTGCAGAATTGTTTGCGAGTTATAAACACTGGCCCATGATTCTGATTGCAATAAGTTTTTGAATAATAGTTTATTTTTGCTGTAAATAGATGTTTGTACTTTTGTATTTTAGGAAATTTCGAGTTAAGGAAAGAGATTTCAGTTATACACAATGTGCAAGGACATCAGTAAATTTCGAATTACAGAAAGTTTCGAGTTGTGGAGGTTTGAGATACAGAGGTGCGACTTAGTGTTAAAACAGGCACTTAAGGCGCGTTTCCACGAGGCCAGTCACTGGAGTCCAGTCACAGGACTCCAGTGACTGGCTCCGTTGGATGCCAGTTGAAATAGGAATTCACTGGACTGGCAAGGCCAGCTACTGGAATCCAGGCACAGGACTCCAGCTACTGGTCTGTTTACTGGCCTCGTGGAAACGCGCCTTAAGGCCCGAGAAAATATACATTCATTCTAATTAGAATTGTAATCTAAATATTTAAAACATAATTGCCTATATTTTTTCTTAAATAAAATTTCAGGCAATTGCCTATACATAGATGCAGACTTTAATAATTGATTATATTGTATCAATCTATTTGAAGTATAAAATAATTTCAGAGAATAAATGAAAGTGGGTACAACTATTTTAATTTTATTTCCATGAAATCATTATAGATAGTGTAAAGTTTATTTTAGACTACCCTATTTCTGGAACAAGATTGATTCAATTAATAACAATAATATTTGGAAAAAAAAATTTTAGGGCTGCAGATATGGTTTGGAGATAGAACACGTTCTATTTTTTAGATAGTTTTTGATTTAATTTGATTTAAATTGTTCAAGAAATTCAACCAAATCTTCTACAAGAAGTAGGCTAGTGTAAAACGGTCTTAACACTAATTTTTCAGTAGTTATTTCGAGAAACATGATCAAATAAAGCTTCTACCTCAGTTTCTCTTTGAGATTATTTTCTAATTTGAAAGCCAGCAGTATAAAGTAAGTTATTTATTTATTGGATTGGAATATAATATAATATAATGTAATTAACATTATTAGTAATTATTTCCAAAAATTTGTTCGTTGAAATCTGCCTTTTTCATTAAAATGACAGTTTTTTTAGAGAAATAAATCGAGCTGTCTAACATGCTTCTTCTTCAAACTCGATTGAAGTCATTGATTAATTATTAAAATATGTAGAATAAAAATATAAGGCACCTAAATTAACCAAATTAAAAATTTTTTTTTGTTTCTACAAGGTATACAAAGCAAAAAAAAATTATCAATAAAGTTCTACATTGTCTGGCTGTATGTCGTTATTGGAACATAGAGTCGTTCTAGATTACATCGTAAATTGTAACCAGTAAGTACTCATATACATTACCTCGTAAATAATAACACTTCGATCCGTAAATCTTACATCGCGCTGATAGATAGCGCGGTATTATAGTGCGAGTAAATAATCGTGTAATTTATAATTTGTAACAATTTGTAATAAAGTATCCACACAGCTGCAAAAGCAATAATTTCCGGCGGTGACTCAAGACTCTCAATTATAATGTCTCTAAATAGCCATTAGTTAATTAAGTGTTTAGCAAGATAAATAGCGTAAAAATGAATAAATTAAATTCAGTATTATTAATAACGAACATCAATAAAAATGTAACAGTTTTCCTTTATTTACAAAGATATAAATTAAAGCGGATAATACTTTCATAAAGTAAATACAAACAATTAAATCAAGAAATAGATAAAATCGAATTGATTAGCTAATTTAATAACAATTAAATTTTGAATTGAAATTAAAAAATGCTAAATCCAAAGAAATATTTCTTATTTTATATCATAACTAATAAATAATATAATGGTAATAAAACTATTTCAATAGATTTTTAATTCGTTCCTAGCTGTTGAATATAAAATGGTTCAGTGAGAGAGCATGGATCTATTATTCAGTGCAAGTACGTACATACATTCGGTTTTGTAAAATTAATTAAGTTTAGTACATATAAGGAACATTTCCATGTCGTTAATGATTCATAATTTTATCCACCTGAATAAGAAAAACTGGATCTCAGAGCGTATTACAATGAAATCATCGTACCCACCCAAGACGGAATAAATTAGATGAGCGTTTAAAGGTCTGCTGGCTGCTTCTACTTTGTAATTTGGATTTTAAATTCGATAGTGCTTCGCACCTCTGCTCAGATATTTAATACAGTCGCTCTTCCTGCCAGCCCTAATTATAGACTATTTTAATTCGATTATATTGGAGTGAATGCGCCGTAACCTATTCGTACAGATTAAAAATGGCGTAAGTGGTTTTGATTCATCCTAACTTTAATTAATTTTGATATTGTAACTAATTAAATCCGTTTATTAATAACTGCATTTTTTGTTCTTTGATATTCCTCTTCGAATGAATGACATAAAAAAGGTTTGATGTACACAGATCAGAATCGTATGTCTTGAAAAAGGAACCTATATTATTTTCATTACCGCTTGTAGGTTTCAAATAGGATTTTGCAATTGAACCTGGAATTTTAGGGCAACCGTTCTAATTGACACGCACCGTATTCGAGATATTAAATTTAGACCGGAGTGGAGGTTTGCGCCCACCCTGAATATGCATGACCAGTGATTGAATATTGGTTTCCAGGCGCTCGCATGTAAATCACGTGAGGCCTCTAAGCCTCGGTAAATATCGAACTTTTGAATTTTTCATGCGTTCCGCGGAAATTTGCCAAAATAGGAATTATCTTATCGAGGAATTTGGCATTTATGGAGATCGCTGCCAACCTCACCGACGCCCGAACACATTTACAGAATTGACAATATTGAATATTTATAGCCCTTTCGATTTTATTAAATTCATTCCGAGAGGAATTCTTATAAGTGAGTTCAAGTTATATTAGGGAGTCAAATATATGAAAATAAGAGTAACTACGTTATTAATTACTTAATTACAAAATTTACTACTGCGGTTTTATAAGTATAAAAAATATTTCAATATTTATTTATAACGAGAAGTAATGGCCCTTTGTAAATCAAATAAAGCAGTCGTTAGTTTCTAATAACATAACTAATTGGCAAATGAATTAATGTTTTCTCACCCAAACCATGGTACTAGATACAGAGAGACGGACGGATTTTCGGAGTTTGTCCACACAGACTATGACATTCGATTACTTCTTCGGACTCTGGTGATGTTCACAACCATACGACTACTAGCTGTATGATACTTATCGTAAAACTAGTCGCCTTTTATATCGTTTATGGCAGAAATTCCGATTGGATGTGGGCTACTACTACTACTACTTAATGATTTTGTCTCAAATGATCTAGTATCAATTAGAACGCTCGCGAAAGGTTATTTTATGAGTAGCCTGTATTTATGATGGATCATTAATATTTACTTTCTAAGATAAATAAACATAGATAAAAACAAGAGTTAAAATTTGGTGTGATTGTCTAAATAAAAAATCAATTGAAACAGAGTTCTATTTCAGTTCTATAAGTACTGAACAAAATAATATATTTATTTGTATGTTTCAATTATAAATTACGTTTAATCTTTGAGTGTTGGATTCCTCCATAAAGTGACTGCTAGGAAAGCTGTTTGCATTCATCACATTCGCGATGTTATTATTTCTAGTGCAAAGTAAAGACGTCCCTCATTATTCATAGTATTTCTACGCTGCAGTAATTTCAAAATGAACGTACATTTTCGGATTCTGAGGCTTAATAAATAGCGTTATAGAATCACCGAGATCTCTCCAAGAGGAGACAAAATTACCTCGACTCGTCTAACGGTATTTAACATATCACGTATAAAGAGATATATTTTGCTAAAACTTGCGCCGACTTGTCTTTGTCTTATTTAGCTTTCGTCGGGCTTAATAAGAGCCCCCAACTCGAGACGGAGAAGGAGACGGTGGCATGGAGGAGTGATGAAAATTGCGGAGTAATTTAGGTAGCTACGTCAGCGCAATGAGATTGTATAATCAAGGAGCATTCAGAACGTACTCGCAAAACCGCGTTTCCTTTTCCTTTACACTAGGTAATTTCGGTAGTACAATGCCGTGATTTTGGGAATTGTTAAGCCGTAAACATTTCATTTACATCCGTGATTTGTTGTGATTTATTACTTTATTAAAGTGCTGCCGAGTAAACACTAACACACCCATATATTGACTAGGAACAGCAAGATTAATAACGGGAGAAAATGCACAAATATCAAGAAGGAAAGGAAATAGAATCAGTATTAAATGAAACGCGTGTTCGAAACGTTCTTCTAGATTGATTGCAAGAACCGAAACGTTAAAGAGGATTTGTTAATTCAGACTTTTACATGAAACGTCACCTAAGAGGGATTTATTCATCGTTCGAAATATACCCAAAACCTTTTCTGCCCAACGTTTGCTGCGTTTTTAAAATAATTGCTTTCGTTATTAAGTAATTGATTGCGAACTTCAAAGCGGCGTGAAGCTCAGCAATTTATGATCAAAGCCCCGTTCACTTCATACCGGGGATTCGATGTTTCAAATATAGAAACACGCACCTGCATATGCAAGTGTACAGAAAATTCCATTGCCTTGTTCATAGTGAAATTATTGCGTAAGTCGAAACGTGCAGTATTTTGATTCGATAAAAATTTTACAATAACCTGTCTCCTATGTGTAAAAAAGTAAATTTGCTTGAGCAAAATGTTCGCTGTTCTTATATAATTCACTTCGTTAGTGCGATATTATTTACTCGAGGAAACTCAAATCAATGGATGTTCTGCGAACGTATCGAGCTAAAAGGTTTTATTTCTTACTTTTATTTGTATTACCGATGTCGCAGAATCAATTTTAATTTTAGTAATAGCAGGAGTTTTCAACAGATAGTATTTTCATTAGTCGAGGAAGATGCTCATAGATTTTTCCAAAGAAGAAAATTAAATCAAGAGCTGGCTGTACGATTCTAATTTAATAGAGTATCAGAAGTGAAACAAAATCACTGATAAACGAGTAATATTGTGAACAAACATAAAAGTAGTTACGAGCTTATGACATTTGTATTTTAATGAGGACATGCAAATTTCTTTTCTTCCTTTGAAATTAATTTCCGAAAGAAGACGTCATGAACGCTTCAGGAGGTCAAATAAATTACCATCGTATTAAAGTTCGCCGGAATTCCCTGTGCTGTTATTTCGCTAGGCTTATTTTAGCGTGATCGTTGAAGACAAAGTAGCGAAGCGGTCACAAAATCAACATGATATGAAATTTTTGTTCGTTCAGCTGTGAAATACAAGACAACCCCTAGCTGGAATAGCGTATCACGGTCCCGAGTAAACGGACCGCACACACACAGGTCTACATTTCACGCTTTTTTATTCTGTAGTATTTTTTTTATACTAACATAAACTTTATCGGGATGGTTATTAAATTTTACCTTTCATATCACTGTTACGGTGTTTGCGTTTTGTGTTGCACAAAAAAGAACGATTTTGTGCCAGTGGAACTCATCATGTCAGATTTTAGTAGCATTACATAGAAATTTATGTATGTACATATACAGTGTGCAATCGAATAAGTTTCACTTACTGTAACCACAATTAATACTCAAGAAGAGAGTTATGGCGTACGTACACGGAGGAAAAAATATTTGTTGAATTAACCATTTTCACGGTTAAATAGGACCTACGAATTTATTTATTTGAATGAACACTATATAGTTTTAATTCAACAAGTTTCTTGTTGAGTTAAATAAGTATTTGTTGAATCAAAAAGATATATTGTTAATTCAAATAAATAAATTCGTAGGTCCTATTTAACCGTGAGAATGGTTAATTCAACAAATATTTTTTCCTCCGTGTATGGGGCAAAGGTCAATCACAATTCCGAAAATCTAGGTTTACTTTTTATATAAAAAAACATTTGAGAAACACAGGATGTGATTTAAATGCCACAGCTGAGCGAAGTTTACTATTATGTGCAATAAATGCTATTATAAGCATTAAGGCAAGGTAAAAAATTGTCATTCTTTTATTCTCAATATTTTTAGAAAATCTGTCAGACTTGGCAACGCTGGCTATTTAGCTTTTACAACAGTTATTTTTTCTTAACGTGAAGCCGTGATTCGTTTTAAAAGAAATATGTAAAGAATCAAACAATTAATTAAACAAAGGGCAGAAATTGGGAGAAAAGAAACCGCTTGTGTCAATGAATTTTTTTCCCGTAAAATAAAAGAACAAGAAACTTAGGGAAATTCGTATTTTAAAAGAAAAGAAAATGTTGTCATAATAAATCGAAATGGATCAAGAAACAAAGACAAAAGCTAAAATCTAGAAAAAGAAAAACAAGATTTTAGCAAGAAACAACTATAAAGAAAAACCAAAATTTTAAAGAAAATATTAAAACCGCATCGTCAAGAGGAAACAAGTAAAAAACAAAGGCCGAGAATTAGGTACAATACTGAATCGAAAAGAAACGAGAAGCAAAAAAGAAACAAAGAGAACACAGAAACAAAGAATCAAAACTTGAGAATTCCGAAAAAAATAAAACAAAAATCATCGTTTTTATTTATTGAAGTAATTTGTTTAGCGTGTCTCTCGCAAATCAAAAAATTTATATTGCTCACGATCTGACGGAAAGGGAACAGGATATACAAAAGCAAATTAGGGACGAAGCTAGAAAACAGAAACAACAGGGTGTGACTGTAAAAGTGGGATATCAAAAAATGATAGTAAACGGCAAAAAAGGGTTATGGGACTTCGAAAAGGAGCATTTGGTCCTGAATAAGACGGAAAAGCCCCCAAGAAACTAATAGAGGCACCCACTGGGAATCAAAGAAATACACAAGCTATGAATAAATACAAGGAGTTGGAAAACTGGAAAAATTTACAAGGAGAAACGATTAAAGTAAGCAAGGGAAGAAAAGTGAGAAAATTAAGACATGGAAGAATCAAGCAAGATGAAACTGAAGAAGAGAAAAGGTAGGAAAGCGAGATCAGGATGGGAACGTGGAATCTCCAGGGATTAAATGAAGAGGGAGCTGTAAAAAACTTAATACAAGAGATGAAAGAGTATAATTTAGAGATTTTAGCAGTACAAGAAACACATCTGAAGGAAAATAATATAATTGAGATAGATGGATACATGTTTTACAATAGCGGAGGAAAAGGCAGGAGATTTGGTACCGGTTTCGTAGTAAAGAAGATTTAGCGGGAAGAGTTAAAAAATTTGAGCTGGTATCGCACAAATTGTGCTACCTAACTTTACAAACAAAAAATATGAATTTGATACGAATAAACATACACGCGCCAACAGAGGAGAAAGAAGAAGAAAGGAAAGAAGAGTTTTATGAAGAACTGGAAAGATTAATGAACATAATACCCAAGCAAGACATTAAAATGGTTATAGGCGATGCGAATGCTAACGTAGGAAGAGAGGACATTTACAGGAACCAAAAGTAAACACGAAGTCAGTAACCACAGTGGCCTGTCACTAATTAATTCGCAGTAGAAAGCAAAATGAAAATCATGAGTACTCACTTTTTGCTAAGAAGGACATACATAAAGGAACATGGAGAATTCCAGGCCAAAGTAAAACTAATCAAATTGATCACGTTTTAATACAAGAACAGTATGCGGAGCAGATGTCAATTCGGACCATTTTCTCGTTGGTGTAAAAATAAAAGACATAAGAGTAGAAAGAAAGCAGAGAGCAAAGAAAATGGATCTAAAATATAGCATGGAAGATTTAACCAACGAAACCGTAGCAAAGAGGTACAGAAAAGAAGTGCTGGATAAATATAATACAATAAATGGCGAAACTAATGTAGATGGTAAATGGGAAAAACTGGAAAAGACGGTAAAGGAGGCAACAAAAAAACATTTATCGAAGGTTGTAAAAAGAAAAAAGAGTGAGTGGTTAGACCAAGAATGTAAAATGGAAATAGAAAAACGGAAAATATTGAGGAGACAATTATTAGAATTAAACAAAGAAGAAGACAAAACAAAATATCAAGAACAAAAAAGAAAAGTGAAAAGGCTATGTAGACAAAGAAAAAGACAAGCTACAGAGAGCAAGATAAAGGAAGAGAAGAAGGGAAATATAAAAGAAAAGAAATTTCGATGGAGATGTTAAAGAAATAAGAAAAGTTACCAAACAAGAACAGTCTACTATAAAAATAAAGAAGGAAACCTAATTAGTGAAGGCAAAGAAGTGGCAGACAGATGAAGAGAATACTTCGAGGAGTTATTAAGCGAAGAAGCAGAAGAAAATGTAAACATCCCCTATTTTGACCTAACAGCTAACTCACAGGAAGAAGTGGAAGAACCTACAAAAGAGGAAATACATAATATTGTCACGAGCTTGCGGTGCTCGGGGGTGGCGTAGCTCAGGGTTGGAAGGGAGCAACAGGGGTCACTGTAAACTAACACATTAAGAGCAACAAAGATTACCTTTATTGTCTAAAAGTTTAGAGACACCGATCACTGCACTCCTCCGATGACGATCACATAACTGATAATTATTACAATAAATGCATGACTTATATACTAAAGATGTACGTGATGTCATAACCAAAGGTCCACGAAATTCGGTGGACACGCGTAGTTACTAAGCCGGAAAAGATGTTGTCAGGATTTCTTACGCGGTTACCAATTCATTTAGATCGCAAGCTAATTGTTTTTCGTTAAACTAATTACACATTGCCCCAGTTATTTTACTTATGTTGCTAACTCTGCAAGTTCAGTGCAATGGTTCGATGCTTGCTGAGCGTGCAGGTCTGCAAATAACTCGGCATTACGAAAATACTTTTCTTTTTTAAATTAATTAGTAAATTACAAATTTCTCGTAATCGTGACAATATCATAAGCACACTAAAAACAACAAAAGTCCTGGACAAAACGGATTAACTGCCGAAAACATCAAGTACGGAGGGCAGCTGATAGAAGAAAAAATATGCGAAATAATAAAAGATATCAGGACACAGGAAGTAATGCCACAAACCTGGAGTAACGCATTAATATTACCTATATATAAAAAAGGCGATAAATTACAGAGGCACTGCGTTATTGGATGTCACTTACAAAATATTAGCAACGTGGATTAAAAGGATAATCGAAGTAAGAATCGAAAAATTAATTGGAGCTTATCACGAAGGATTTCGAAAAGGAAGGTCTACAACGGTTCAAATTTTCATATTAAAGCAAATGTTAACAGCCTACTACGAATATGAAATACCAGTGCCTATGCTCTTTGTAGATTTCAAGAAGGCATATGATTCGATGAACAGAAAAGAGTTACTCCAAACATTGCAAAGACTGCAAATTCCCGGAAAATTGATAAGGCTAATAAATATGACAGTACAGGGGAGCACAGGTGCTGTCAAAATAAACGGTATTAAATCAAACGAATTTGACGTGAACTCTGCTCTTTAATGTGCTTTTAGAGGACATAATACGAGACAGCGGAATCAACACCAAAGGAACAATTTTTACAAAAAGCCACCAATGCCTAGCCTACGCGGATGATGTAGTATTGATCACCAGAAACATACAAGAAACAAGGAAGAACTAAAGGAAGTAACTAAACAACTAATAATTGCAGCTAGGAAGAAAGGGTTAAATGTTGACAAAAGTAATGACATGAAACTAAAGGGCAATTACAAAGATAAAGAGCAAGAGGGATTAAATATTAAGTTGGACGGAGAAGAAGGTATGGAATTTAAAGCAGTAGACAGTTTCATGTATTTAGGGACGTTAATTAACAACAAATATAATGAAGAGGCGGAGATAGATCTAAGGGTAACGAAAGGTAACAGATGCGCTAATGGATTGCATAATATACTAAAGGCTAAAAAGTCTCTGTACAAACGAAAATAAGGGTATACAAAACTAAGGCCAAGTCTATTTTATGGTTCGGAAACGTGGGTGATGAACAAAAGAGCAGAAATAAAGATAGAAGCACGGGAATGAAAAATATTACGACGAATTTTTGGAGGTAGAAGAACTGTAGCAGAATGGGAAAGACGAATAAACTAAGAAATGTATGAATTATTTAATGAACCAAAAATCAGTGAAGTGGTAAAGGCAAGACGACTGCGATGGGCAGGACGTTTAGAGAGAGTGACCGAGGAAAGGATTTTGAAAATAATAGGATGGAGAGAACCGGAAGGAAAAAGAAAGAAGGGAAGACCTAGAAGAAAGTGGAGGGAAGCCATCGTAGAAGATTTAAAAGAAAAACAGATAACAAATTGGAGAAGTGAAGCAAGGGATAGGAAACGGTGGAGATAAGTTACACAGGTATGGGCCTAAATGGCTTGACAAAAGCTATACTATACTACTAAGTTGTTTAGCACAAAGAAAAAACAAATGCTACAAAGGACACTTAAAAGTGATTTACTTTAACAAACGGCAAATCGTTAAACTCTCCTCTTCGTTACGATGATAAAAAATGATGATAATTGAAACTTCTTTTTTGTCAGTTTTCAGAATTCTATAAACCATTCATAATTTAATAACAACACTAATAAATACATTTATTAAGAATTCTTATCGAATTCTAATTTTTTTGTAAACCGTTCGATATTATATCCAGAGAGTTATGAAAAAGTAAACTGCCATTAGTTGCAATCGTTGAAAGCAAAATCGCTGAACCGTGAAGGGTGCCGGGGAAATTTAATGCGAGTTTTCAAAGTATCGTCCGATCCGTTCCAATAAAAGGTATCAAAGGGTCAGCGGCAACACTTTATAAATCACGTTAGCCCCGTGCAGGAGTGACACGAAACCAAACCGTGATGGCTTTCGAAAGTGCACAGATTATTTATGCAGCGCACCAACTTTGACGACTGAAAATTTTTGCTTTGAAGATTTCAATCAGCGTAGCTACTTATTTAAATTAAAGAAACTGAAAGCAAAAAAAGAAGAGGACACTAATCATTTAGATGGTAACTACGAACGAATAAACGTGTTTGTTAGGGTTGAGAAATAGTTTGGATTTGATCTTGTTAACTCACAATCAGATGAAAAAAAGTACCATTATCTCGCCACGACTAGTTCACATCTCCCAAATCCTGTGATAGTAAGCGCTAATGACGACCTCTATCATCTAATTCAAGACCGTGATTGCACAGTTGACAATACCAGTAATTTGCGAGACCATTAGCTAATTGACTGCTGACTTTGCCTTGTCCTGTTAGACGATTCTGTTCGACCTTTGTCACGGCGATATAGACGGGCGCAAGTTGCAAGTAAATATAAATGTACTTGGACAGTAGTACCTTAGATAATCCATTACCAGAAAAATAAACATTTTATTAAACTCTCTACTGTATTTGATTAACATATTTATTTAAATGTACGAGTATGTTATTTTTATTATAAATGTTTAGATTAATCAAGGGCATGATAGTTAACAATTGTATTACAGTCGCATGTGGTTATAACTTGAAACTGTAGGAAAGTGAACGAGACAATTAAATTCACGATATTACCAGAAACAGAAATAAATCTATTCGGGGGCACAGAAGCTGCGCCAAAGTGTCGGTAAAGTATGTTGCAAACTGCAATGCTAATGGAATAATCGATACGATGCTGCACGTTAGTACTACAGGATATCGGGGAGGACTTGACCACACACTACGTGTGATCTTTCACCCTTACCCTTTTATTATCTCGGGAATAGATATGTTTCAATTAGAACTTCGTTCGATAATCATAACCAACGTTTCCATTTTCTTGTTAATCGGAGGACCCAACTTTAGTTCGTCTAACTTCTATTGGTTAGAATAAGTTTTATTCAAATAAATATTTCCAAAAAAAAATCAATAAAATCTAAAAGAACAATCAAAGAATATCGAAAAGAATATTATCTGCCATTCAGAGTTTATTATTACAAAAAAAGAATTGAGGAAATACTCGCTCTATTGCTTAGCACTTTTTCATTTTCGTGAAACTAAACTGTAATCACGATACATGTGTTGCAAATGCAATGCAGCTTGCAGCACCGAGATCTATCTAGTTCGCACTTTGGTGTCTTATTTTATTCAGTGCCTTGTGAAACGTCGTTCCGCCTGTTCGTGCTGATTTTTAATTTCCATTTCCTTTAACACTGGAGTACCTTTTTAAAACTGAGCATACTGTATTACCGTGGCTGAGTTATAATTTTTTGATGCAGTATTTTCATGAATACACATTATTTTACTATGGCACGTACTGGTTTTCAGTGCAATAAATAACTTACAAATCATTTCAGTTTTATAATGTACTAAAGGAATTATTTTTGACAATTGAATGAATTCAAATAGAATACCTACTTTTAATGAACGTGATAGGTTCATAAAAGTATAGGAAGTACTTTCCTCATTTCCTTATTATTATGATTAAGACAAATGTTATTTTTTATATTTGCGATGGCTTAGTAAAGAGCAACTTTTTCAGAGTTGACACTTATTAATTCAATGACAGGGAAACAATGCGGCGTGGCGCGGTGGTGGAAGCGATCTTCGGAAAATGTGTATGATGATTCGGGAGGACGTTAATTACTGACACCAATTAGTGTGCGCAGTCATCATGTCAAATGGAAATTCTGCCCGATATCACTCGCTATTACGAGGTGTTAGCGAGTCTGTCGTCGTCTGCACGGTGGCGTTGTCAGCTTGACAGACGGCGTGCTAAATTGACTACATTATGCGTCAATTCGCTTGCGCTAAGAACGTTTTTAATGAATATTTAAGCACCATCTCCGAGTTAAGTGAAACCTTAAATTACTCAAGTTGAATTTTTACAAAGAACTAATCTAACGGAATGGGAATGGGAATGACGTTTTTTTACCACACTTTTTTTATCAAGTTTGTTATTACACTTAAAAAAAAACTTATGCTTATGTAGATTATGGTCAATTTACTATATAGTGTGTAATCGAATAAGAAATGCTGTGTAATCTGGGTTGATCCAAATTTTAATGTAATTTTGGGGTGTTTTCCCAAATTAATACTTGAATAAGTTGTTTTATTTATTTTGCCCCAGAGCTTAGATCCTTCCCTTCTTCAGTTCTCTTATATTTTTTTATATATTTAAAAATTTTTAAAATATTGATTTATGCCCGAAGTAATTCCTTGCGTTCGCACATCATGAAATTACTTCTTCCCTTGTTTAACAAAAAACAAGTATGTATTTCATGAGAAAGACAAGATCGTTCGCACTGTTGCTTTCTCCTTGATTTAATTTTTATTATTTCTAGTGAAAAGTATTATTTATTTTATTTAAATAGTCAAGAACTGACGAACTTACGCTCAAGCCAGCCTGAATTACTTGCAGTATAAAATTTTTGATTTTTGTGAAATTTTAAATTCAGAATTTTTTCACCAAAATGTTTGAAAAAAAATCTTCAATAAAAAATATTTATTTTTATGCCTTCTTAAAATATTTACAAAGTTAAAACAACTTATTGCACAAGGTAACAAAACTTAACGTCTACGCAGACTGATTGGTTACCGGTGAAAAATCTGAGTTACCGCGAATTCGAGTGAATTCTCTTTCATTTTAGTGTTGACGTCCGCTTTTATAGCCGTCGTCCCACGTCACTCCCACTCTTACATGCGCGCTCATTCTCAGCGATCGTGAGCGAGATGTGCCGGGGCGCGATGACTTCCATTGACGCTTAATTAAATTTTTGTCCGTAATTGGAACAAGTTTGTTTTGATACGGCTTTATAAATTTTTCGGTGGCAAATATGTGCATTACAAAATAGCCGAGATGTAAATAGGCGTTTCCAAGTTTTTGGAATCTATTTTTACCTCAAATTGAAACGTAAGTAACTATAGAAGCACTTGTTTACCGGCGTAATTATGTTCATTATAGGGTAAATGGGGTGAATAGTGGCCCCTGGGGTAATACTGGCCACCTGATGTTTCTAATATGAAAACATTTTTTTAAATCGTGCGCTACAATAGTTTCAACATTGCATATTAAACAGTTGGTAGCAATATCAGCCACATACAGGCAATGGAAAAGCAGTTAGACACAAAAGCTAGTTTTAATGTTGTTTGTTATTATACAATGACAGATTTCAAAGGTTTGTACTTTTTGCAAATTTTAACGTAAAGTAAATCTTCCTAGCTTCATTGAGTACAGAATTTTATGTAGTTTCGATTTGAAAACGTAGAACTTTCATAACTTATTCTGCTCAAGTGTAGTCAATTCATATTCTGTACTTTACATATGGGGCTAATGACGGCCAATGGTTTGGAGGTAATGTTGACCTGTCAATATTTCCCCAAAACCAATGTCGTATGACAGACATGTCTCGCAAATGCAGAGTGTTCCAAGAGGAAGTACCTATTATATGTGGAGAAAGTATTCAAAGGACCAAAATAAAAAAAAGACCTTATGAATATAGAGTTAATTTGCAACCGTTACTTAGGCATTCATGAAAATATGTTTCAACAACGTGAATTAATTAAGCGTAATGCAACAATGGAAAAAGGTGTTGAGTTATGTCGTTTGTGGATAATGGGCACATAAAGATTGCATAAATTAAAAAAAAAAGTTTTATTTGTGATTATTGTGAAGAAAATTAATATCATTTATCCATAAAAACATTTAATAAGAATTTAAACCTCTTTATTTTATGACAATTTTTTTTATATATTTAACGGAGTAATGCAAAACAAATCTCCTATTCGTAACCTGACATCTTTCAAAACTTGTAGTCTCTTGAAATAAAAAAGAATTTTTAATACGAAATTAAAAGTTTTGTTCAATGTTTCTTAGAAATTAAAGCTGGTTCTATAATTAAAGCTGTCGAACGACTGCGAAACGTTAAGTGTTTGTGCGCCATTTAGTGTCTGTTTAAAAGAAACTAAAATTAACATTTCGCTTCCTTCTTTTCCTTAACACACACATTCACTAAACATTGTCGTCTATTTGTAGGTTTTCTCCCAACAGTTTAATGTAGTCGTTACTAACGTCCGAAACTAGAGAAGTCTTGAGGCGCATCCTTCGGCCATCGCCTAGGTAAACTAGCCTTCTTTTTCTTCCGGACTGGTTGTCTTCAACCAGCCAATGCCTTGCAGTCAGCAGAGCACTCGGCTTCTTGTGGAACCGCTGCATCCCGACACAGAACTCCACTCAGGCTGCCTCCTGAAAAACCTCCTCTACCCAACGAACTTTGTTGTAAGGATTGAGTTTCGATATGTGAGGTTGGCAACACTGAGCAATAGAACTAGAGTGGTATCAGGCAATGAAAGATGGACTCATAACGTGTGTGCTGAATTGTGCTTATAACATGTAATCAAGTGTTAAGATTCGTTATTACAAATAAAGTTTAATACCTAAATTAAAGCTATTAAAACCCGCTCAGCCAAGAATGAAACAAACTTCTTGGTCCGACACTTAAAGCTGCACATCGTTTTTAATTATTTTCTTAACCGTCTAAATAAATTCTTCACGATATGTCCCCGCATAACGAAATAGGATTCTCTTAGTATTTTTGGCTTTCTTGCCTTTTTTAAAACTTTGCCAAAGGCAAATACCCAGCAATACGTATAGGGCAAAGGTCAATAATAACTTCGGAAAACTCTAAGTTTACAATCACTGGATCACGTGATGTGGAGATTAGCAGTGAATGATACGAAGTAATAAAAAAATAATGATAAAACATTTATATTCTAATTTTTTTATTAGTACAGTGAAAGTTCCAACTTTTATGTCCGTTTATGGGAGCTTTCCGCTTATAGGAGAGCTTTAAGCGATATACATTTAATTTTGGTTCCAGAAAAATTGTCCGGTCAAGAGAGATGTCCGCTTATGAGAGCTGTCCATAAGGAGAGCTTTCACTGTAGTAGCATTTATATAACAGAAATGCATAAAATAATTCTTACATAATAACATTAATTTATACCCTTAAATTAATTAACTTAAGGAATTAAATTAAAGCAGTAATCATGAATCATGTTTAACGATAAATAAACAATTAGAGAATAATTAACTCAATAGAGGTCACATTCTATAAGTATGATTGGAAAAAAGCACGCCGATGCTCATCGCCCCTTAATTTATGATTTTATTGCTTTATTGCGTTCAAACTATACATTACAAAATTCCGAAAGATCGTGCAGATTAACATGTATTCATTCAAGAAAATAAAAAAATGCACTGATTTTATTTAATGCATTTCCTCTTCTGAGTATGCAAGTCATTCAGTGTTACGATGCAAACTAATTAATAATAACATTCATTTTTTTCAATCATATAACAAATTAAATCACACAGCTGTTATTTGTTTACAAACTATAAACTATGTAATATCATGAATTATTGTCGATTATCTAATGAAACAGATGGTCGAAGATTACCATGCTTTGTTGTATTGATGTAAATTGCTATACTTTTATGAGCAGCAGTTATAAACTGTATTAACAGTACGTAAAAATTGGTTTATAATTAATTAATTCAGTAATCAACGCGAGTGGACATTTAGAACCTTCTTTCGCTATCCCATTGCAATGGGCGACCTTGACCGAGTGACCGTGAATTTAGCTGGAACTTAATTGTTTTACGATGTGTTTATAAAAACCGCAAACGCACGTATACCTGAAGAACGAGCAGATGTTTTCAAACAAAAAACGGTGCGCTCTTGTGGTAAGTCAGTTTTTTTAAATTTTTCAGCTAGACCATTGGTACTTACAGAATTAATTACTTATGTGTTGAAGTACTTATGCGATTACACCCTGTATAATTTCAAATTCGAAAATTAATTAAATATATTTATGTTTCTTGTAATATCATACTTCCCTAGTTTAGATTGCATCATAAAACGAAGATACAGCTTCAGGATTAACCTATACCATATATTGTAAGTAAGTAAATTCGTTCAGGTGTAATTTACACTTCATAATAACGTATGTAAGTAATCCGGTTTTCTCTTTACACCTGGAATAATTTATGCTGAAAAATCTGTTCTTTTTTTGCGCACGATGTAAAGATTTTCTCACTTTATATAAGAACATTCTCGCATGTAATCCAACATGAAATTATGCACGCCGACCAACAAAGAAAATTGTTTTTTAGATAAATTTGTCCTCTTTAGCCGTAATTTCTTTACACGGCTTGCATGCAAATAACTTATCATTAGCTGTAATTATTTTCATGCCGTTTTGAACGTTTTAAGCGCGTTTGACACGATATTGTGTACTTTATTTTTTATGACTGCCATTATTTTTACTGACTGGTACCTGTATTTTAAAAACAGAAACACTAGGTTATACACACGGGGTGGTTGTAAAATACCTGCAGGGAATTGTAAATATACGATAATTTATTCTGAAGAAATGATCGGTTTAAATTATACCTACAATTTATTTTATTCGTTCTGTTTTTCTAATTTGTCAAAATTTATGAATAAATTAACTCGGATCTCAACTGGGAAATTTATAAAACAAGAATCATCGAACATTTACTGAAACTTTGATTTACAACTCTTTGCTCATTACGTAACCTGCTCTCATATAAAATATTCACAATAAAAAGTTTTAATTAATTTTAAAATTAACCCAATAAATCTTCCGGACGGTCGGGGACGTTTTATGGCAACTTATCGCCTATCATTCGGGTTTTCAACGCTCTGCTCCATCTCTTTCTCGCGCATGGCCAACGTGCTAAAATCATTATTTTTCAGCGACACTAAATGGAAACGTAACGTGAATTTGACGATTTATCACGCACTTACTTTAGTTCGAATGTTAATATCGTACTTCTTATGCATGAGAACTCATCAATATCTTGGCCTGTATCCATTACGAGGGGTATCTAATAGTATAGCATTGTGTTCATTTGGATGTTATTAGTGCCTGTATTATTCTATTTTCAGGATGATTGATCGCCCATATGTTACTACTCAATATTAAACGTAATGAACCCTAAGTTGTAATATAAGGCTTGCATATTTGAGTGCGTTCATTAACGTTAACAATATATGCCAGATTTATTAATTAACGCACCCGAAGCATTCCTATTAAGTAGCTGACTCACCTCAATTCTGATATAATTAATTTAATAATAGTGGAAAATAAAAAAGCAATTGCTTTCACTGCTACTTGACTTCGTCTCAACCGAGAAAAGAAATTCACGCGTTTAATAAAATATCTTCATCAGCACTAATTTAAAGCGGCGCGCTTTTCATGGGGTTAATTAATAATATTTCTTGTGAATCACTCGTCGTCGCATTAATCATCTCGAAGCTGTGTGAATAAACTTTTTTCATAAACTTCTCGTCTTTTCGTATTTGCTTACCTAAGTGGCTTTCCTGTGTTGCCATTATCTCTAACCCCTTATTAAATATTTACACTGCAAGAAAGTGTCACATCAGCGGTGCGCCCTGATAAAATCCTCAAACGAAATCGTTGTTTCTCAAGATTTTCTTGTGGCTACTTACTTTACAGTTTTTCAAATAAAAATTTACATATTAGTTTTAATGAGACGTAACTTAGAAAAAACTGAAACTAAGTTCAGACACACTGTTGAGCTTAAAGTTTGGATGTTACAATAAGAAAGTTTAACTATGCAGAATAATAATTACTAACTAAGAAATAAAGAACTAAAAAAGGTCTTGCAATAACATTAAATTTTAATTTAAACTTCGCATTAAACATTCCCAACAACACTAAAGATTTAAAATTACTCCACTATAAATCCACTAATCTAAGAGTCGTTCACTTTTAATTAGCAATGTTTTCCGACGCAGAAACTTCCCGGATTAAATAATTCCTATTTCAAGTTTTCTTACTGTACTACATGTGCAAACTTACCTATGCAAGAAAGTTTCTCTACCGCCATAAAATCCGCTCTTCCAGTGCGCAAAGCGCAATTTTGCCGAGCAGAGGTAATTTCAGTTAATTTTACGCTACTGCCCGGTATTACGTGAATTACTTTTAATATTTTATCGCGCTAATTTTGGAGCTTTTTATAATTTTTAAAAGCTGCAGGTCTTCGAAACGATTTCTATACAGTGTGTAATCGAAAAAGTTTAACTCAGTGTAACCACACAAGAAAAGAAGCGAAGCTATGACATACGTAGCAAATATAACCTCAAATATCTCTTAAATTGTTTAGGAGGTAACACAATCTAGATTGTTAAGGCAATACGCTGCATTGTAAGTGAATGATCTCTCCTAGAGAGTTGTTTTATGCTTAGGAACTTCAATCAAATCCTTATGCCCTAACATTTATACTGTACTATCAATATCATAAAAAACTAGGACAACTTTTCAATCCAGTAGCCATGCGTCTCCATTACTTTACTATATTGAATCTTACTTTGCTGTCATGTCAGTAATTGTGTTTTTGTTAATGCTGAAATTCTGAGCAATTTGTGTAACTGTAACACCCTTTTCTATGAAAATAGCTATCCTAGTTTTTAAAACAATATTTACTGTAGAAATGATTGACAATTTCAAATAATTTTAAATTTGTGGTTGGTAGCAGTTTTACACAGCCTAAAAAATCTTGTCCTAGTTTTTTATGATAGCAATAGTACATATATATCTGTACGATGTTTAATTTTTAGGGAAAAGTTCCAGATACTAAAATCTTATGAGAAAAACAGGCAAAATGGTAAAAACGTCTCCCCCCCGTATTGAGCCATCCCGCTTCCTGTAACTTGTGTGAGATATGCTGCCGTCTCGGAATGCCGTAAATAAATCTTAAACAACTATTTTGCATAATCTGAATATGCTTAATATCTCTATAATCTAAACATGCACGATATAGTACAACGTCACAAAAACTGAAATGTGACAATACCATGGATTCACATAATGTAATTTTTGCTGCGGTCGTTAGAAGATGTCTACTGGGGTATAACATTTTGACATTTCGGAGGGCTCTATTTATACATGATGTCACGTGTTCTTTAAAACGTAATTTTATGTCAATTATTAAACCCAAGTTCTTTGTAGAAACACAGTGCTCCAGCTGTTAAAGGTAATTGCGGTCAGTGGCAAAGCAGACTTACGAGATGTTTCTCTACCAAAGATTAGAAAGTATATTAAGTTATACAATTATGTATCGTCGGTATACATGTGATTATTAGATTTAATATAAAAAATATAAATAATAAAAAAATTAAAAGGTAAATTGAATGAAAGCAAGGACCCAAGGATAGATCCCTGTGGTACACCTGATGTAAGCCATACTGTATCTGAATGGTTATTTGTTAATAACAACTGTTTGTGTTCTTTGGTAGAGATAATTGTGAAACATGTAATAGAAGCTGAGTCTAGACCAATATAATGGTTTATTCTGTCGAAGGCCTTGGAATAATCAAGAGTAACCAACAGACTAAGTTTATTATCATCAGTTGCTTTGACAATGTCGTCGACAATGTGAGGTAATGCCGTACTGCAACTATATCCAGGTCTAAAACCGGACTGTGTTGTGGTTACGTGGGTATAATCGTCCAAGTTTTGTCATCTTGCTATAAAAAACAGCTTCAAAGAGACCGGCCTGCGGTCGCCTTTCTGTCGCTTTTTTTAGCAAGGCCATGAAACCGCTACCAAACTGGGACGACTATACCAGATTACATGATGTTAAATAATTCCTCAACTTTTATCTCTTCCAAGATCTTCCTCAACTTTTATCTCTTCCAAGATCTTCCAGTGTAGCCAGGATACTAATCGGTCGCAAGTCTTTAAAATGTTCCACTTTACCGCTTTTGCGTAAAGGTATTATTTTTGCTTGCTTCCAATGATCAGGAAAATTATTTGTAATGAGACAGGAGTTAAAGGTGTGTGTAAAAAGGGGAAGGAGATACGGACAGACAACAAGGATTAACGATAAAGATTGAATTTGTTAGATATTTTATTTTTAAGCAAGAAAATAACGCGTTTATAATTTAAGAATTAAAGTTTTGCCTGCAATGCATCGAGTTTTATCTACGTTCACCCAGACGGTTTAAGATCGTGATGGTATGCTGAGGTCCTCTTGAGATTATACATATAAACAATAAACAGTTTCGGGTAGCACAGGTTCGCTTTGGAAATCGACACAGTCGAGTTTACAATACGTAATCGATAGGCGCACTAATAAGAGTTTGCGGTGTTAATTAATATGATAGAAAGTTGCAGTAAATAATTAATTAATACGCACGCATAAGTTGACCAACTTGTAACTTGCACTTGTACTTGTAACTTGCGTTAATTGTATAGTACGCGTGTATTATATTCCTGTATTAATTGTAGTTAATGCATGATTGTAGAGAATTAGCTTGAAGTATTTCCTGCATGATACGTGTTCAGAGAAGTTTATTTAATTTTAAATGAGAATGTTCAAGTGCGCACGAATCATTACGAGACAACCCGAATGGATGCGAACTTGTTGTTGATTTATAAATCACACGCAGGTCCGAGTGTTCGCGCATGACAAGAACAGCCATATCAGTTTCTGTTTTTACGTGTTCACGTGCTCCGTTACCAATTTTGTATTTTTTCTTATGTTTAACTTTGTTTTCTGTAAATAAGTGAATAAAAGACTTATAAAGAACAAAGCAGGCTTATTCATCAACAAAAATAAGCGAAGGGCTACAAAATACAGTCCACACACACAATCACATATGCAAAAAGCACGCCCCTCGCATGCACACGCAACAGTACGAATGAGCAATTACCCTGGGTTAGGCTCGGCAAAGCGTGGCAAATGCTACATCGCTTGACCGCTGACTAGCAGGTTGGCGGGGGTGGCCATGCTGACGTAGGGTTTGTGACGTCAGTTTACTGGTAATATTAATGCTCGTTAAGCAGTGTGGTGTGGTTGGTGGCCATCCCCGAAGGGAAATCGTATTAACAGGGTAAAAGCACAGCCGAGGGTGAACGACGTACTGTTCACGGTCCCATGAGTGACCCCTTATGGACCCGATGTAGCGGATGGGGAACCCTAAGGTTATTAATTGTCACCATCCCTACGTGCCAGGTGTGAAGGGATGTCCATGGTAAGGACGTCGGATTTGTCACCTGTGAGATGCGGGTGATGCCGGATTACAGTCACCTGGCGGAAAAGGAGATTGGTGGTAGAGAATCTACGGGTCGGATAAGACAAAGACGTAGGGTAGAGTATGTTTGCATGTCATTGAGGCTATTTGTGCTGCATGTGGCTTGTGTTTCTGGAAATAACATTTCAGAGCAATAGTTTATGAAAGAGCAACAGATATGATAGTGAAGGCCCAAGGTTGGTCATCATCAGGAGCGATGGTGGAGGCGCTAATTTGAGTTGTGAGTTGACCAAGGAGTTGAGCAGGCGCAGACCGTTGCGGCCAGGGGACTGGGGTCTTTGATTAGTTCGTTATTTCAAATGCTACTTGAATTACATATTTATATTACATTCCTATACAAAACGATAGGAATGCATTTGAAATAATGAACCAAACAAAGACATAATTTTTTTCCATAGGTCACTTGATCAGAAAAGATATTGATCACGCATTGTATAAGAATCTAACAATTGCTTTATTTGATGTACAAAATGCTGTCTACTCATCGAAAACGTCGACGTTAGCCGCTTGATGAAGATAAGAACTCTTATCGAAATCGGTCGCTAAAATAAATTTTATAACTAATTAGGAAGTACTTTACAATATCAACACTCAATTTAATCACCTAATTTTTGGACCTACAACAACTTCAAATATTTTTTGTTTGTTCTTTCATAATGAATTTATGCTTGGTATGTTTTGAATAAATTTGTAATTCACAGAGACTTCATTTAATCAATAATGTATTTATTCTTGAAAGCACAAAATGCATATGTCTGCACATATCTATGAAGCGATTTGGCGTTGTATTCAAAACACGTTTTGATAAGGTAAGTCGCCCGATTTTAGTTGGCAGTCACGATGTGCGCTTATTTCACACAATATTTTCACAGAAGTTTTGCTAAAAATATAACTGAAGAATAGAGTAGAAATACATTATCGTGTTTACTGAATAATTCATAGATATTTAATATTACTGATACCACAAACTACCATCGCAATTGCGAAGTTAGATAGTCGACGATAATTAATAAAATTAGAGAAAATCCCATGTGGTATAAATAATATACTTTATCATCCCGAGTTATAAATAGCGTTTTCCCAAAAGCCCGTGATTTATGCAAAACAAGAGCGCAGAGATATAATTGATTTCTAGATTATTAATCATAGCATGTATCAGTCTGCAAGGTTTAAGTAGTCGCGCCCTTGTTAATTTTTCATTGTCATTGGTGCGTCCGACAGGATTACCGTTTTAAATCTATTTTCAGGGGGGGTTTAAACAGAACAATGAACCGAAAAATTGATAGATGAAAAAGTTAACCCACATCGTTTTTAATATTAAGCGTAATTTAAAACAATCATAAAATCTCATAAATTAAATACAAAAGCGTAGGTATCCACTGAAAAGCAAGTTTGTCAGAACTCTCGCTCATAATCTAATATTTACTTTTAATTAACACTCGAATTGGACTTTATACGTTTTCCTCTCCATTTTAAATTTATGAATAACGAACGTAACGTGCGTTTCGAATTTTTTCCACGGAATTTTCTACTTAATTAACATTTTACATTTTAGTTAGTCCCTCTCGCTTTCGGATGAATAAATTCATACACAATAATGTGTTGCGTTTGACTCTCGGCATCACTTCAAAGTAAACCGTGCGCAATTATTGTCCTAACGACCTGTTTCCTTCGTACCTCAGTTAATTAATTAACGAGGACCTCTCAACATTGTTAACTAGATTTCTTCTGGGTCTTTTATATCGGCCGTTATTGAATTAGGTTGAATAGGTTTCAAATTCACTACTTCCGGATTGTTTGTTTAATTCATACTTCATCTGCGACTTCTTGAGAATCTATTAATGAATTTTAACAGTCCAAAAAGGGGGCGTACAGGGGGTATCGATTTAGTTGCGGGTTACTCTAGAAAATCTCGTCTCTACAATCATAATAATCCAGAATTCGTAACGGGTGATGTCGACGTTAGTGTTTTGCTATCTTTGGAGCCGCTGCAAAGACGAAGGTAGAGCGCAAAGGTCATAAACTTCGGCGAGCAATTCGAACAATTAAATGACCCCCGTTCAACTTCACCAACAGCGGTTGCGATATAAATTGACCTAGATTTATCAGGACGCATTTCTCCCAAAATCTACGAACAGGTTCGATAACATATGACGTCTCCGTTGCGGGAAAACTTATGACCTCATACGCCGAAAATGAAAAGCGTGAGATTGTCACTTCTTTAATTTCTCTCCTCGAAAAACGCTCGATAAGAAACGGGAGAGGTCCTGCTTACTTCTTTTCTCAGGTCACTTCATTAATAAGAACAATCAAAGAAGACGTTTGGTTAATCTAAAACGTAACGTGCAACAAAATCGATCTAACCTTTCTTCGCATTAATTTAATTAGCATGGATTCACGTTAGACCGCATGAATAAATCAGTGTTTTACCCGAAACGTCCCGTTATTTGCTTCGGCGTCGTCCCTTTTCAGACTATGAAGTGCCCAGGTTTCCATTAATGCTTATTGTGTTTCATATAAGTGCTGTAATTTATTGTTTTCTGAAAGCGTAATGACGCCGAACATGACAAGAAACGATTCCATAATTTTCTGTGCTCCTTTTCGTTTCGTATTTAAAAACGTGTGTTGTCCTTAATATCGTAATGGCGAAAGATTAAATCGCAATCCTGTTAATATGTAGAACTTTTACGCTTTGTCGATTTAGTCCTTTCCTACTCGGAGAGTAAATACGTAAACGTCAACGGGAAATATATGGCTTTCCGTTGTAAATATCACTTATGCTGCTGGCGAAAGCATACCGACTATGGAAGCTACGACACCACGCAATCTATCATCTCCATATTTTTCTTTGCTGACCGGATAACACCTGCCACAGGAGAATGTAGCGATGTAGGGTTTGTTTTTGACTTAGACGATAGAGTTTATTTGATCGTAGTAACCATTGCATGTAGGTACTTACTTTTGAAACAGGCAAAAGGATTCGATTCTATTTTAAACATTTAATTTGTACAAAACATAAAGTTATTATTATTATTAAAACAAACTACAAGATAATGATTTTTTTAATAATTAGTAGCAAATATTTTACCGTCCAGGTTTTAATTATCTAATTGATATTCGTCGTGCTTAGTGAACGGGAGATTGGTTCTCTCAAGCACACAAGAAATATGCTGCTTTTATTAGGTTCAAGGATTGGTCTATTGTCGATAGCCGGTTGATTGCTAATAGAATTACCCCAGGTCGATACAATTGCTTCCTCTCTACGATGTTTTACCACTGCAGATTTTTTTATTTCCCCTTAAACTAATTAATGAACTTAGAGTAAAAAGAAAACACGAGGATGCTTTTCAAAAAACAAAAAAAAAACCTTGTTTATGTACTCAGAAATTCATCAAGTGTATCGAAACAATCACTTAATTCTCGGCACATTAAATTGTTTGTATAATTAATAAACGCTGGTCGCATTCACTGCGGAGCTTTTAATTAATAAACGCTCGCATAAACAGTTTAGACGCCGTAAAAGTTGTAATTAATTTTGCATTCACGTACTTCTTGCTGTAAATGATAATACATAAATAATTATCCGGAGAGCTACTATTTTTATTAATTCGGCCTGGAGTTTTTAATTAATTAATCTGCCATTTTGCAGATGTCGCCGTGCGTGATTAATGATTGGGGGCTCTAGCATTATTCGTCATGAACAGGAAGCGCATAAAAGTGTCTCTAATCTGTTTATATCGTGAACGCAGGTTCTAATCTTGCTTTATTATGACGTGACGGAAAGAGACGTTTACGGTAATTTCTTAGAAAAAGCGAAGAGTTAATGTACAAGGTTCTTTCACAGGAATTACAGAAAATAAAAGTGTAATCACTGGAAATGTTGTTAACCAATAAATCTTATAGTCACATTATAGTCACTTAATTTCTTACGCTTTTACATCTTTAAAATATTCAAGAATAAAACGAAACAAACACTCTCCAAGTAATCGATGATAATAATAATAGGGATAGAAATTGTTTTCCATATAACTTTATACAGTGGTGAGCATTGCGGAGAGCTTTATCCATGAAGCTTGCGCTAACGCAACTTTAATTACTTAATCAATTAACAATCTGAAAAATCAAGTACCAAACAATTTTCAATTTGGTTACAAATATGCGTTTATAATTTAATTTAAGGCAAACAACGTCCGTGTAAACACGTTCGCAATTTTCCTCACCTCTTATTTTAAAGTCTGCGCTTCGCTTAACCCGGCTGCGAGAGACGATCCAAAATAAAAGCGAACAGTCGTTATCAGAGTTAACTTGCAATACATATAACGTCGTAATTAAAAGTTAAATAAGTTTTCCCGACTTTACCGGGTACCGAAGTTCGCCGTTTTACATTGCCGCATTCTTTATGTCTTCGTTTAAAGTTGGCGTAATTGCGCATTGTACTTTGCTGCCTCCTGTATTTATGCCGATGTATTCAGTCGCCGGTATAAAATACTGTTTAATCAATACAAGTGATATGTAGGTAATTATTGCATAAGTACGAAAATTGATCAATAAGAAGGGATCAAATGAAAAATGAGTTTTAGTTCATTGGACGTTCCTTCAGTCACCTTTGATGTCTCAATTTGAACTTAACATTAATTTAAAATTAAAACATCCAAAGCAAGAAAAAATTACAGCAGATACGTAAAATGAGCACTGCCTATAATACATCAAGATACTTTTGACCTCTACGAAAAACTGCGTGATTAACGTTAAACAATTTCCGCCGTATTATTTGTGTCACAATTGATTGACAATTAGTATTATTACGACGTTATCCAACACATGCATTTAAATTCTAACGCCTACTATAATTCGTTTTTATATTGTTGTTTACATTTTGTACTGGCAATTAGTCACGTGTCTCGATTATCTCGAGCTTCAAAGAAGCGTCAAAGTGAATTTATTTCGTGTAAGTATAATTTCAACGCCCTTATGTGTTTCAATTTTTCAGGAAACTTTTACGTAGCCTGAGATGATGCGAAACAAAACTTACAACTATTACTGAACTGTCAGATGCAGAGGAAAATCGCAATTTATAATTCGGGTGACGAAAACGCTTTCAGCGGAAAACCTAATACGAACATGGAGGGCAAAATGGAACTGCAAATATTTTATACGTCTCATATCACAGGAAACTTACACGACTGTGCATTTTGGGACGCCCCACAAAAAAAAAAACAAGAAAATATATAGAACATTTACATTTAGATTAAAACAACAATTACATTTTGATGGAGTTGAATTGAAAGAACTTTTAGTCTAATAAGCTGAGCAAAAGAAATCTCTGTTTGTTCATGTTTATAGTTTCCATAATTTAATTTAATTTTAATACACTTCCAATGTTAGGAGTATTTATCCATGTTTACGGTGATTCAAAACATGATGTATTCTAAACTGAAAATTAAAGGCGAAAAACAGGCAACGCATTGATGTAGGTACACAAAGCCAGTTTGTGAATCCCAGTTCAGACATGCATGTATGTATGTTTGCCAGGAACTACGCCATATTTTTACAAAACCCTGATAAAGCTCTACGGTTCTATTTGCAAAACGGCTAGTTAGTATTTCGCTGTTTGCGATTCTGTGTTCGAGTTCACTTGCAGTTTGCGTAATGACAACTAATCTCAATTTGTTCGAGTTGTTTCGTCCGGAGCCAGACAATGCTATTATCTGTAATGTTGCTTGAATGCGACATTCGGCTTCGCATTTTCCGTATCCTCGTGCATATTTTTTTAATTCCACGTGAATCATAAATGGTATGTACGTGAATCTTCATTAACGAGATAAGCTCTTGCATTTGGAATTAACTACATCACTCGAGTATAGTATTTAATTTAAAGGATTCATAAATAAACCAAACAAATAAATTCAATTTGGCAATATTAATAATTTGCAATAACTTGTCATCAACTGTACATACGTTGTTACCTAAAAAGTACCAGTTACCAGAAAACGCATTGATTACCTTACTTTAATCTCAAGTGATAGCAAGCAACATCTTTGGTTTGGGGGAAGGGGGGAGTTAAAAGCGCCCTGCAAAAAGTTGTTGCGAATATTATGACTGTAAGCGTGACAGCACCTCAACTGTACTAAAAGATAAACGTTTCAATTTAACTATCCGAAACTATTAAAAGTTTGCGACGCGTTTAAATTAGCGAGATAAAAGTCTCGCGTTTCCTTCCGAACGTTATTCCTGAGACAACGTAGGCTAAGCGAAAATTAAAATGTTATACCGCGTGTATAAATATTTATTTAATAATGTCATGTCTGTAACAATTTGCTCAAAAGTTAATTTGTTATCTACGGTATTGACAGTATCGACTAGCTCCTTGTTAATGCACACTTTATGGTCGAATACGTTTCCGAATAAAATTTGACAAGGGTGAAGGGAAACTTTCGTAAAGCAGTTAAGTAACAGTAATTAAACAATCGCTTTAACGGTTATGGGCGAGCTTACTCTCCCTCACTCATTGATTAATTCGGCGGCGAAGTACTAACTCATTCCATCTAACAAGGAAATAGTTTATAATATGGCAGCAAATTAGGTAAACGGTGAGGATTAATACGTACGTAAACTAATTTCATGGATATTTAAATATAAGCCGACAGAAAAGTTTTTCATAAAATACATGCTAATGTGCTATTATCCTTGCCTGGTAAAGAAACGTGCAACAAAAATCGTAACAGGACTTTAAGTGGAAGGCACTTAATAGCAAGGCAGTTACAAAAAAATTCTTATTATACTACTATTAACGATGATGGTAGAGCAATGACTTTATTTGACTTGTTTAATATACTTATTTATGAATGCTCACAAGAAGACTCTATTGAATAGGTATAGAATATATACAGTATGTCCCCGGTTCTCTCAACACGATTAAATTGATTAAGAGGTATAACTGTAAATTTAATGTCACTTACTTGAAATGGATTAATAAACGGAGACAATAAAAATCTTATAATGCTTAATGAAGCATGATCTCATAAAACCAACGAATCACATCTCTTAATCCGCGAGTAATCACAATTAAATTTACGCGTGCGTGTTTACGATGTGCATTTAATATTCAATGAAAGAGTCGGTAACTCTCAAAATGCACGCTTGAGCCACACACCTGGGTAGGTATCACGATATCATAATAAAAAGAAATTTACAGTCGGCGCTCCTGGGCAGTTAATCTCGAAATGGTATATCGTATCCGGCGGACGCAATCGTTTACGGATGCACGAACTTGCGCTTTAATTTCGAACGCTTTTATTATTACCGAACGACGAATCTAGCTAGATACATATTTACGCAAAAAGACATCAGCTAATAATAAAAAAAAGAAGCCTAAATACCGATTCCCCTTACAATAAACGACCATTAAGAAATTAAGATACGTTAAAGTAAATAAAGACCCCGAGCGTGTGAGAACCTCACGCAAGCTAGCGGAGACGCTCCAGAAACACCTCGCAATCTCTTGAGGGTAGGCAACTTAAGTTACTCCAGTGATCTAAATGAGCGGGACCAAAAGGGAAACTCACAGGAACCTTCCTCCGATTTCTTAATAAATGACCATGTAACTAAAATAAGCATTAATATATTTTTCTTAATATAGAACGACGGAAAAGGAGAAATTATTAAACGCTTAAATTTTTTTAGGCAGCCTATTTCTTAGACACTAAGGCCCGACTTTACAGTCTTCGTGACGTAGATATGGAGGAACGTTAAAGGCTATTCGGCGAACAGTTATTCCGTCCTTATTCCACGATTGTAAAACTGGGCCTAAATGTCTATTTGCACTACATGTATGAATGAACTTTGAAAGATTTTATTGAAGTCGTGACCAAACTGGATATGAAGGAACGTTAAAGGATATCCAGCGAACAGTTATTCCGTCCTTATTCAACGATTGTAAAACTGGGCCTAAATGTCTATTTGCACTACATGTATGAATGAACTTTGAAAGATTTTATTGAAGTCGTGACCAGACTGGTTTAGGAAGAGTTACAAAATTTCCCTGCTATTAATTTAACAGATTCAACTGAGTAACTACAACGTAAAAATTCTTTACGTGAAATATCACAAGATCGCAGAAAGGTGTTAATTTAAGCCTCCCCAAGAAAATACGCGTCCGTTTCAAGATTGCGCCCGCAGATAAGCTTTTTTAAATGATATTTACGTTCAATTTTTGTAGACAATTCCTGCTTTATTATTATTATTCTTTCGGGAGACGGACGTTTTGCATTTTGCATGAAATTTCACAAGGAGCATTTTCACGGCGTAATTATAAAATAACAATTCTTTATCTTTGTAAAATCCAGCGGAAAAATATTTTCTCTGTGACGACGCGACGTTTTTATTCTCGCACAGAAAGTGAGGCTTTTCCTCTACCGACCGACGAATTGCTTCTCATTACGTTTTTAAATTGGCATTTTCTCACTAAAAGCCAAGAATTATACCTACTGACAGTACAAAGTATCATTTCTTAAACTAATTACTTTGTCTTTATGTGTTTGCATTTTATTATTGCATGTGTTTTGAAAGCTCAGGAAAAAATTCGATTGCACGTGCCCAGGAAGATTGAGTTTGAGTGCCTTATGATAGCTGAGAACAAAGTAATTTGAGTTTAAGAAAACATTTCGGCAATGCGAAAAGTTCCACGTCCAAAAGCGAGTGATTTAATAAAGGATCATATTCGAAATGAAACGAAGTGCATGTAAAGTACAAGCGCTTTCAAAAGTTGCGTGGTTAGCCATCGTAAACGAGTCGCATGTTGGCAGTATCCCGTGCTTTGTGTATCTTATTAAAGCCGCTTTGACACTTTAATAACGGTTATTTTAAAACTTATCGCCATTACGCCGCGAACAGAGGATTGGTATCAAGTTTTGGGATTTCAAGGCGAAATCACGTTACGTTTAGAACGTGGAGAAATCATATTTTACGTGCTAATGACCTTGTTCTGGCCGGATAATGTGGACGAATTTAAATTAAGCTCGTTAGCCCCCTCCGAATATAACGCTGAAATCTTATTTGAAAATTTTATTGTTAATCTTAAAATTAACAGTTGCTTTTTATCCTATTACTTTGATGGCTTCTTTATCTCGTCATTCTTTTTCTATTCTTCACTGCGCGGGTATTAACAGAATAATTATAGAAAACAGTAGCATTTTCCTCATCAATTTCTTATTCATGCGAATTATAAGAGCGGTAATTAACTTGACTAAGACGCCTTTCTGATACACATTCGTTCAATTACGGGAAAGCAAACAAAGTCACAATTGATTGGAAGGCCGCTTTTAATTGCAGCAAAATTGTAATGGCTCCCCATTCGGTTAATTACTAAAGGAAATATAACGTTAATGAAGGCAATGATTTACCAAGTGCAGACATGCTCATTTAATCTACTCATAAACATGTAAAATTATGTGCAAGTATTTTCCACGTGAAGATAAATTTACAACTCGTTAATTCTGTATTGCGCAAATTTAATATTAAATTATAGAGACGGTGACTCGCAGCCGAAGAAATAAAAACAAAGTGCCTTCGTGTGCTTGAACGTGTCTCACTCGGCGTGACCAACACAAAAGCGACGTCGTTACAACACCCAACACTTTTCATATGTAAATGAGGAAAAGTCGTCGCAAAATTGGTCATCGCTTCCTTTCCCACCCGTTAGCTCAAATTTACAACTGTGTTCTTAAGCATTTTATTGTTTGTAACTTTTTATGGCGTGATGAAAGTCCCTTTCAGGATGACTCTACCCATTACACTTTCCAGGATTTTATTTAATTAAAAAAAGGTATTTCAAATTTCTATTACAGCACTTTTCCTAGTATGTAGAATTTCCACCTGTATAAAAACAGAATGGGCCATGTCGTCCAAATTTATGTTGCTAACTCCCAGGCTAAACAGGCAATCTAAATACAACCCTAAAAACTCGTCTTAATTTATTACGCAGCGAAGGCAATATATTTGAGCGATGTAATTAAAACGCATTATAATCTGAAGGTGCCGACAAATTCTTTTCCGCCGGACTAAATCACGTAATTACAGAAACTCATTTGAATAATGGTGAGCACGAAATGATACTATCGTAAATGAATCATATCTTCGGGGAGAGGAGCAAGCAAACGCGTAGGCTCGAGACCTAGATAAGAAATGAAACCTCCTGTATTTATTTGTGCCAGGCTTTCGCGTTCGTGTGAATGTGCTAATTTGCAAAATTTCAGCTTCGCCTTTGCTTTGATGAATGATGTCGTTTCATATCGTTAATACGAACACGCGAATTCAATCTTCTCTAATGGGTAAAAAGGGTAAATTTGAAAGAGGCAATGTATTCAAAGACATTGATACAATAAACTATTTCCTTTTACAAAAGTAGTATATATTATGGAGTTCTTGACAGGATGGAAAATTATAATGGTATGTGCCAAATACAATCACCAGTCATTGAGTCCTTCTGTTATAATTTCTTTTGAAGCTTAAATACGTAGAAAAATTTCGAATCCAAATCATTATACGATTCTATTTATTAAAATTTTTACTACGTTACAGGCAGAATTATTTAGAATTTCATTTTTCTTCAAATATTTGCAGTTTTCATTGAAAAATTTGAAGTAAAAGCATATGCTTCGTTTTATTTATCTGGCCCATTACTCCACATCCGTGCTTTACTTATAACATACGTAAACACACAAATCCAAGGTAAAATTCCATAATTAGTGTAACTGTAATCAATCACAATCATCTATAGTCGAGTACGACTTTGGTAGTAATAGAAAATAGCAATAACCCGAATCAATGTTTTTGTTTATTTATTTTTGTGCAAGTTATCGTACAAAGGTATAAAAAGGCGCATTCGTTTTTATACATATACATTTCAGTAATTTGCGGCCACGCTATTTGCATCGAGGAGATTAAAAACCCATTAATTCTTTTTTTTTGTACAAATTTCACTTACACACTGTTTTGTAAAATGTAAATTTTCAGTATCGATCGTCGTGCGCACCAGTTACCGAGAATTATGAATAGCTTTTTAATCACTGGGAACTTTTTTGAAGGCGATGCGCCGATTACGAGAATCGAACTCCTTCGGGACGAGGAAAAAAGCAGAAAACGCCGAAAATTTACATTTCTTGGGCCCGGCTCTTGACGCAGTTTCAGGTGAATTAACGGAAACAAAAAAGGGGCCGTATGAATTAATTACCGTGTTGTGTAGAGTCATCTTCCTCATTCGTTACAGTTTACCAAAAAATTAAATTAATATTTTTATGACAAAGTGAAAAAGCATGTCCAATGTATAATACCATTAAAAGTACTTTTTATGCAAGCTCCGACTCTTTGTTCTTTACACGTTTTCTACTAAGAATATATAACACCGGTGAGGTTTTAGACTCATTTGACGTTTTTCTCCAGGATATATTACTGAAGTTATTCGCTGATATTTATATTCAATAACGCGTTAATTTTTTTCTACGTAATTAAATTACTTCACAGGTAGTTGTTAGTCGTACATGAAAAAGTTTCTAATAAAGTTGTAATAATAATGTAAGAGGACTCTATTTACAACAACCGAACCAAATACCTCTACATTTTTAGCCTTTCTTTGAATAGGAACACAATTTTCGTCCGGGCATAAATAATAAATAATTAATTATTTATTGTTTTCACAGACAATCAAAATTGTCAATTATCTTTATTAGGTGTTATTGAAAGGTAGGTAGTAGTTTAGGTTTGGAGATATACCGAAATAAACGTGAGAGTGTAATATCCTGCAATTAATATTCATCGTATACATCGGCCTTTTCGTATCATTAAAAAGCAATTACCTTCAAATATTAAAATACGAGGAGTAAATGGAATGGGTCAAATTTCCTGCGACCGGGTCAGGTAAAACGTGGAAAAAAGAAAACAGGGGATAATTTTTATTCATGGAGGACGCGCGATGATTAGCATTTCAAATGAGCTTAAATTAAATCTTTTAAACGCCTCCTTAGGTCCGTCTTGGGCAAATATACGCGCCCTCGAAAAAAGAGGCGCTCGAGAAATGCTGGAAGTGAGTAATTAAGTTATTGAAATTCTAACCAGCGGGTACTTGTACAGAAATAAATCTTGTGAAGCGGCGAGGAAGGTAAGTGACTGGTGATGTATCTTTTGTAATATCTAAAGACCACCTAGTTTATCCTTTAATTACGGACCCTTGTTACTGTGAAATGTAACCCTTTTCTATTGTCTTTACTTAATTTTCTACAAGGGAAGTTATTTATCAGCTTCACCCTTTAGTGGAAAACATCCAGCTTAAGTTATTAACATTACAATATAATCCCAATCCACATTAAACGCGAATTGTGATACACATCATCAATTTGAGTGCCACAACTGCCTCGAAGAAAATAATGATTTTTTTGAATCTGTATCTTTCATGTAAGTTTAATTCTATTAGTTGACGTGAAAACACAAGGAAAATTTTCTTTCTCGTGTCGTACCGAAACACAATGGAAAAGATCAAATCAATTCGACGTTTACAGCGTTGCAGGGCGTTAAAGTGCGAAATGATTTGGATACAAATCACACCGCGCTGTCACATAATTGCGTTGACTGGATGTTTGGCCAACAAAAGACACGTAAATGGGGTAGAAATGACAGGCTATTGTTGGAACCCGAACGAAGTGCTCGAGTAGGCGCTCAGATTCGATTTGAATTCCGTTAATTGTAACGTATACAGAGAGTCGGGCCAAAAATTAGATTTCACGAATCGAGTTAACAAGTTAAATTATTAACTGCTATTTGGCCCCTTTATGTAATCATCTAAAACAATGTTTAATTTCCTACCCTATTTTATTTAGTTCAAATTTTTTGGACGTAAAATGTAAAAAATGATAACAAAAGTATATAACAACTACAAAGTCAACCGACTATATTTAGAGTGAGTAACAGTAGGGGTTGTTTTTCTTGTCCACTTTAAATATAACTTGATATAACGCGCGATCAATATCTTTTCTAATCAAGTGATGTATGGAAAAAAATTATGTCTTTGTTTCGGTTCATTATTTCAAATGCCATTTGAATTATTTTTATTGCATTCCTATCGTTTTGTATAGGAATGCAGATAGGAATTCAAGAAATAATGAACTAATCAAAGACACATGATTTTATTTCCATAGGTCACTTGATTAGAAAAGATATTGATCACCTGTTACAAACGGTTGCTATTAAATGAATAATAAAATGACTTAAAATCGATGGAAGGCTTATAAAGTGAACGGAGTTAATACTAAATTGTTAATGTTGAAGTTCAATATGTCAACCCTTAATGATAGTTTTGTAGCTACACAAGTACCTGGCAATCAATTGGAGGGAAACTACAAAACAGATTAATTCTATTAACTGTGATTATTGATTAAGTATGCATTGATAAATTTATTTATTTTTTTTTTGTTAATAACCTTAGCACAAAACAATTTACCACGTAATTATGAACCATTGGCCCGATATACAAGAGCATTACGATTTTTATTACGTGGCCAAAAAAGTTCGTTAAGCCTCGTTGATTTCCATTCCATTCGCCACGAAATTACATCTTTTTTCGTGGGCCGATTTTATAATCGTCTCCTGTGATGGAAATTTTATTAAAATTAAGCTTTTACTTCATAAAATTAAAAAAAAAGACGTAGAAGAAATTTAATTGATTGGTAGTCAGTTATTGAAGCCTTTTTGTACAAATTTAAATTTATTTCATAATAGCAATTTAATTACATTCAGTTTTATGTCGTAAGTTAAAAATCGTCAGTTATTTAAATTTATGTAATCATTTTATTTAATCAACAAAGACGAATGCCCTAGAAGAGTAAATTATTTGTAACAAAGTTGGAACTTTTAAGAAGGCAAAGTAATTAATGCCCTATTCAAATTGTACTCGCGTTCGAGTTCGAGTCAACGTTCATCAGGATTGTTTTTTCTGAATCGAAATCTACATTTAAAAAAATACACTTCGACGTTTTGATTTTCGATTACATTTGTAACCAAACTCCGGCGGCAATTAAAAACAATTATTTTGAAATTATGTGGGGGGCGGTCGTTTCGACGACGCCGGATAAAAACACGGGACATTTGCATAAGCCCGCGAGAGGCGACGAGAAATTCTAATTTAGATTAAAACTTTATGCAAGAACAATAGCGAATATAAAAGGAAAACAAATAAAACTCGGAGCAATTAGTACGGCGGGATCTCAACTTTTTCCCCGAAACAAAAAACGGATATTATCCTTGCGAACGCATTCCTTTACATAAAGATTAAGGAAATATTCATGCACTGAATTATTCATACGATTTGTTTAATTGTGTTTCGTTTTCAATTCTTTATGTTTATGTTTCCCAAATTAGGAGCTTCGTTTTCAAACATGAGTTATTAAGTTCTGAAAACTGGGTCGACGTTTTAGTTTCACAAAAGCTGACGTTCATTCATGTAACCCAATAACAGGTTCTATTAATCTTAAATTTTGGTTTCAGATACGTCTCGATAATGAACCAAACTGATCGAACCAAACCTGAATAGGACGTTACTACGAATGCGTAAAAACAAACCAGTTGCATTACGACAATCATCGCGCTGAAACTAGATTAAAAAATGACGTACATATGTCCGCTCGGATTACCATATAATGAACACTGACTGCACATTAATCAAGCTCGTCTGTCGATATTTCTAAAGGACCGACCGAAGGTCTTTCAACCTTAGACGTGTTTACAGGCACTGCGTATCCTTTTCCTTTCCCTCATTGTTCCAGCTAATGCCGTTTCATACTTTGATGGCGTCGCTTTGTACAAGTTAAAAGCTTTCGGTTCGTTTCTTAAGCATTGTATCTGCGTGTATATAGCCAGCGAGGGCATTTCCACCATGAATAAAACATTTAATATTAATAATACGTAACCCCCTATTTGCGGGGACGAATGTTCTTTTATAAATGCAAATTATGTTGTTTCTCTCTTTCAGTCAAAATATATTTCACAAGTATCTAGCAAATTCTGTTTCGTTGAAAAGTACGTACTTACATACATAAAAAGGGGGGTAATGATTAGCGAAATATTGCATTATTATTCAGGGCAAAACTTCATATGCATATTAGATATCTAGCAATACAGGCATTACAGTGTCTGGCTTACGTATTATGCCTTGAGAAATTAACGGATTAGCGTCCATTATCCTGGCATGAATAACTTCGGAACTTGCGGAAGGATAAGTTTGTTTAATAGATAATGAAGCATGGGAAGGGAAGACATCATCATAACCGCATAGAAAGTAAGAATGTTCAAGAAAGCGTAAGAAAATTTATGTAAATTACTTCTCATAGAGGGGGGGGGTAAAGGTTTTGTTCGTTGATAAATGCTTTATACCCCTTTTCTAATTCCTGGTATCAAGAGTTTATTTTATTGTTGTCTTGAAAATTATAGAAAATAAGAAAGCATTCGAAATATTATGCATTTTTCGAATATCCTTCATACGCAGGTAGCAATAAATTAAAACTGTTTGAAGTGATTGCCTTAAATGTATAGTTTTAGACAACTTAATTGCTGCATATTTCCCAGTAAGATATATGCTATCGGTACTAAGGACGACGAGGAAAAATAAATTACTGCAATAAAAAAACTTACTAGAATGTAATCAATCTCTGTTAATCTCCGAGTAAATAAGCGAAATAAAAACTCTCAAATGTGATAATCTCCACGACAAAATACTTCCGCTAATTGCCTCGATTTTGTAACCGGCAGATACAATTTCGCGGCGCACAAATCTCCAGAAAAGTAATGCCGAGCTAACGGCTCGTGCATTAGATGTTTCCCCTGTTCCGGGTCCCGACAGTAAGATATAAGATTCGACGGGAAATCAATAGAGATAATCGCTGATTTCTTTAATGGTTTCCAGAGATTATCGTGTTTTATATCGAGGATTACATTTGATTTTTGGAAATCATTTATTGATGGATTTCCCGTTGCCACTTAAATATGGGCGAAACGTGTCGAGAGCGCTGAAAGCCTGAAAGACTTTTAAGGTGAAAATTAATGTTTCAACGCTCACGGAAATTTTAGTTTCTTATTCCTCTAACAGCTATTGAATTCTTAACAAATCATTACTCATTTATATCATAAAATTTAATTTATTAATTAATTATACATAAAATTTAATTTATTAATTAATTATACAGGGCGTAATTTAATACCACAAATAGAAAACATCAAAATTTATAACAGCAGTTTTCTTTTACAATCATTCATAGTTGAGCACACCGTTACTTTGTAGGGTTGTTAAAGTTCTTCTGCTGTAAGTAACCAGCGAGTAGCTGAAATAAAACGACGGAGCCTAAAAGCTGTCGGTAAGCTTTATCCTTTATCGATGCAAAGCTCTCGAACTCTGACAAAAACAACCACCTTCCCTCGAGAGCGTTAAGAAGAGCTTAAGAAAGAACAGGTCACGGGCTCTCAAAATACAGCTAGAAGAGGAGGTCACCAGATACATCCGTGCGAAAGGATAAAACAATACACAGGTGCTTTGATATACGCCTCCGTAATTAATTAAATGGCAAGTTTCAAAGCCGAACTAATTTCTCAGAGTGTATTTGAAATGACCGCTTCAGCAAACTTTTATCTCTGCGGACCATAAATAAAAATATACGTATGTAACGGATTGCCGCGATTGATTCGGACAAGCAAAGATAGTTTCGGGGGGAGGGTCATTTCGGCCTTATACAAACGGGACGTAAAGCTTCCAAAATTTAAGAATTGGGTCACGGTATCAATTTGTTTTCCGCAGTGCAATCGGTCTTATGGAACTGCACATAAAACATTCTCTAGAATATATTTTAAACCTCGGCGGATTTAATGTTGCGACTAAGTAATTTATAGAAGTTAGCCTAATTTTGCGTCCTCATGTAATAATTAATTTAGACACGAGAATGCATACGTTCGATTTATTGAATCAGTGAGCCTTGAGTATGTTTTCAGTTCATTGGCGGTTATGATAGACGTCAGCTTCAATTTCAACAAAGATATATCCCGCAGGGTATGGAGGTACTATAACTAACTTGCCGCAGCAACCGCAAATGATACCTTCCTGCTACAAATCAGCTAGATCAAAAGACTTAGGACGCGTACAATGTTGCACATGCTGGTCCTAACTGTCCGCAGTATCTATTATCATAACTGTGAAACCGTGCGTCGTTATGCAAGCCGTTGCTATATTCGTAATTCATGCATTTTCAAATTGTTAATAGTAACAATTACGTTCTACAATATGTACATCTACGTGATCATGGTTTGCATGTTTAACAGAGGTACATACAATGAAACAACAACGCTTCTTCCTTCGATTGTATTTTGTACTAATATGACGCTTATTAAAATGTACATAAACGAGCAGAGGTTTTCAAACAAAAAAAGTTTTTTATTTTTGATATTTGCAGAATTAATTCACTTATGTGGTGAAGAACTAACAATATGAATAGCTGAAACTTAATCGATTACACCCTGTATTTAATTTTAAATTCTATTTAGGTACTTCAACTCGGTTTTATCACATGAGTTACTCTGTAATACTCCTCTAATAGTATTACTTGATGTAAGCTCCTTATTGAACAGCTGTTGACTGTTAGTACAGATTATAACTTTGAAATGTCCATAGTTTGCCTGATGTGCTTATTGAACCAATACATATACTCGCATAGGAAGGAACATATATCTGTAGCCGCGTTTTAAATTCGTCGTCTTTAACGAATGTTGACTTAATACTGCAAGGCATGCAAAATTCAACTTCCTTGGAAGTTAGTAAGTAGCATTATCCCCAGAAAAGAAATATGAGAGCACCTTCTGTGTAAGCTTGATAGATAAGTGGCGGAGCAAAGTACGAGATACCATTACTTCTGTTTAAACATATCATGCACACAATGCAACAGCGACGCTTTACTTACCTGCATTGCAGAGAAATTATGTGCAATACAAATCCATGTGGTCGATAACTACGGGCCGTATGCGTATTTGTGATTCAACTCTCGTAAAATGTGAACGGACGTTGTTGTTGTCTTTTGGGCGGCAGTCGCAATAAATTTCATCGACCTAATTGTAATTAGATGATTTTATAGTGTATTAACTTGCAGAATTAGTTTAACATAATTCTGTTTTGTATTATTAATTAATGTTAACACAGCCTGCGGTTCAGTGCCTGAATTTGCTACGTGCTCTGAACTCTCGTTACATATTAATTTTCCAGTATTTTATGTTACCTGCCATCAGAATAATCTAATTTAAAAACCATTCTCTATTTTTGCGGTGAACATTAACGTCGAGAAAATAGGCCTCGTATGATATTTCAGCCGGATAATATATGTATGCATCCTGAATCAGGACTCGCGAGTCCTGGCAACATTTAAGCTCGGTCACCACCTTTCAGCGCTTACGACCATTAGCGCTGCATCTGATAGCTGCACGAGTAGATTATTTTTAATTCATGTCTATCCGTTCTTGCAGATTCATATTTTAGCCTCCGGGCACATGCATGTTTCAAACAGGGATTTATAAATATTATTCCATCTACTCTTTATACATGTATAAAAGCGATGGAATTATAATAATGCATTTCCGTTACAATTTCGACGTATCTCTCTCAATATGTTTTAAAAATAATAACTTATAATTTCAGGTTGTATTTACAGTTGAGTTTCCGGGCTTTGTTTCTTCACACGTCAAATATTAAGTGCTTTATTGATTGGTATAAAGCGGAACCTACTTAAGGTATTAATTTATTTCTATTTCTTTAATTATACACATGGCTTATTTAATACTTTTAAAGTCTTTAAAATTTTCATCGTCTGAAGTTTGCAGTTGACAAGCGAATCGCTTCCACTATGATTATCCTTAAAAAAGCCAAATTGAATGGCGGCCTGATATTCAGCATACAGATTGATTTATAACGTGCAATAAATACGAGCAGCTACAGATTAACATTTTCTATAGTGGCCGCGTGCGGAAATCGGTTTATTTAAAACCGGCCATAATTTACATTTCCGGATTATGTGACTGATGGTAAATATTAAACGCTGCGTTAACGCAGATTCTGGAATGATATGTGTTTTCAAAAACTTCGGCGCATCATAAGTAATTATTTTTGATGTTAATGTTGTCGATGTGGGGGTTTTAGTTTTGATGTATTTTGAAGTTGGAAGCAAACGTTAATTAATGAGCGACCCAGTAGACATGATTAATTGATAATTACCAGGACAGGAATAATTAAATACTGAAGTCCTCTGTGCTTATTAAAACTTTAATTTGATTGGATGTACAATGTAATGTACAACGTAAATTTTCTAGTATTTTACATTAAATAAAAGAGTTACAAAGCAAACAAAAACAAAAATTATAAGTTAAATCATATTTATGTAATGTATATAGCGAATAACACAAACAAAATACTGGACTTTACTTTCGCTGTACACATTATGAAGCTGGTTTGCAATTTTATTGAAAGCATCCAGCTTTTACCGGCATTTTGTTTTCGGTTTGCAGATACACATAAAGTACCCGATACGTAATTATAAAATATATATGCTCTTGTTTATTTGCATTTTTTTTATGTTGTGCGAAGCCAAATGAGACCGTACGATGCATATGCGATGTATATTTTAGTTCTGTTCGCCAGTTTGAGCAGCGTTTTTTTTTCTCGTATTCTATAAACACTCTCCATTGTTAGTTTTAACATTGATGCTGTTTCCCAATGATGTTTTTTTTCTCGTATATTTCCCTTTATTTCCCGTTTAGGTAATAAAAATGAGATTGAATGTATTCATTTAAAATATTTGTATAAGAAAAATCCTGTATTTTTAAAAATTTTGCCAAATAAAGAACAACATTTTACGAGGTACTTTAACGTGTTTAGTCCTAAATGGTCACGTCACATAAACCGAGTGATATAATTTTTATCGAAGTTCCGTGTACGACCATAAAACGAAAAATTTTCATCAAGCCCAACAAATTCCACGCATGCATCAATTTTCTCATTTGTGCGCGCATTAAATGAAAGCACCCTCTTCGCTAATAAGGACTCCGGTCCTAACGAACTAGTAAAAAACGCAATCATCCCAAACTCCAACAATTATCAGGATAATGAACGGCGTGCCAATATTCATCCTGTCTGCGCGAGCGCGACTCTTGCCGGGCCTGCCTGGAAATATGCAGCTCAGTTTACCACAGGCAAACATCCGCAGTGGCGATTTTCCAACGATCCTCGGGAAAACCACGATTTTCCGGCGTCCGCTCTTGCGTCTCCTTCAAATGCAAATCACTTTTTTATAGGTCGAAAGGATTGACACAAGTCCGTTGATGACTGCCGTCCGTCCAGTAAATAAATTCGATTAAATATTTATGAAATTTTGCAACTTTGCTTTGTTAAACGGTTTTAGTGACATTCAAATTAAACCAATAGAGATGTAGTGAAACCCCCCCCCTCGCAAAGTGTGTGATGTAAGTTGTCTTTTTACCACAACATATTGATGATGGATAAACCCCATGAAAAATCTACATGAAATTATAAGCACAGCGCTCAACCATATCAGGTAGGTTTTGCTTAACATATTCCATTCGCCTTAAGAAAAGCCCATACTCTTTTGTTCATTTATATATTTTGTATTTCGTCTTCATTCCTCTTCACCAGGAATACATGTCATGAAATGCTGCCCGCCTGTTTTATTTAATTTGCGCCCCCCGTTCGTGTCTGTCTACTGTCGTGTTCATTGCAGGCTTAAATTTGTTTAAATTCACTTACAGCATTTAGCGAAGGGCTGAAGTAACATGAAAAATTTAATCACTGTCTGCGAAGTGAATTTCGCGCAGCCCATCTGGAATGCAGAAGACGGTTTTAGGGGATGGTGAAATGAACGCCGTGTGAAATTTGTTGGCGCTTAGTTCTTCACTTCGACTTTACGGTAATGAGAGAGAGCATCAAGCGATGCCGTTTTAGAATTGATTTTCCATAATTCTTTTTGTATACGTTTTCATTTTCCTTTGCCCAGTAGAACGTTTCAAAATATTTGTAACTCAAGCTGTTTATGGACCATCGTAGCACGTTAAGTATTTTATGAGTTCCAAATGATTTATATTCGGATAAATTTCTGTAAATTCATTCACCTACTTCTATTTAGGAAAATAAATAACCTTGATTATATATTGAAAAAAAAAAAATTGTTTAAAAATATTTTGAGAAGATTTATTTATTGATTGGTGGAAGATTTACTTTAAATAACAATGTCCTGTTACTGTATTATTCAAATTTAATATTTGATTATGTGTGAGGTTAATTATTCACATTATAGTACGGGAAATCATGCGCTAGACAAGATAATGCATTGTTGTTCTATATGCTGCTATGGCCTGAAACAATATGGTGTCAGTTTCTGAGAACAGAATTACTAACTAACTACAATTGTTCCGATCACACTTACCGTTATAATATCTGTATCATTAATTATAACTGACGTAGTTTCTTGTCTATTGAAAATTCATGTTTTGTCCTGGGTATACTTTTCCAAAATCTATTTCGTTTTTAAGGTCTCATAATAAATTATAAATTAATTATTTGCTCTTTGTGAATCGAAACCTGTCGTAAAAATATATTAGGAATTGGAGAAGTATACCAGTTCATGAAGGACCAGGTCTACGAGCAACACCAGATGTTATAAGTAGAGAGCGGATTTATAAGCACAATAAAAATAAAAATAAGCGCTTAAAAAAGCTTAATATTTTATAGAAAAAAGTTTTATTTTACGAAAAAAAGCTTAAAAAATAAAACAAAGCACATGTAAAACAAGATAGCAAAAATTCTTAAAGCCCATCTGACTCAACGCTAACAAATATTTTTTTTTAATCAAACTAATTTACATATTTTGAATAACATGATTTATGTTTTATAAAGTAATTTGTTAATAAGAACAAAAAACAAAAAGAAAAAACTCACAAATAAAATCATAATTATCAACATGCTACACTCCGTTTTTTATAACAATAATTTTAATAACAGATATGGAGGAAGGTTAAAGGATATTCGGCGAATAGTTATGTTGGCCTTATTCCACGATTGTAAAACTGTTCTTAATAATATAATTTGTAATTGATTTTTCTTATTTTTTTCTTTAACATCTGCTATAGAAAAAAATTATACGTGATGATAAAATTTAATTATCGACTTCCAAAAAATAATTAATTAATACTTTCCGCTCGTCCATAAAAATGAATTTTATCGTCTTATACATATAAAAAGGAATTAATGTTAATTTTTTATTATATGTATATTATGACGATTGTATATTTACAGTTGGTTCTTGTCCGATGAAATTTGTATCACAAAATCTTTTAACGATTGTATAGATCTGACAATGAGTTAAGAAAATATACGATGAAATGGTATGACATGATAAAAGGCGTAAGGCTGTTTCACGAAAGTTAGAAGAAGATGGCTACATAAAAGTTCTTTGACTTATCGATTGATGCTGTATATAAAAAAAATGAACAGTATTTAAAATTCGAGACACTTCGCTTTTATTTTTTTCGATAACAGATAAAAAAATTTAAACAATAATAAAATTAAAACTTGAAAAGACGTAAAAAAGCAGTAAACATGCGTATAAAATTAAATATGCATAAAACTAACAAAATATCAAAAAAAGCATAAAAAAATATGCGTCAAGTAATATCAGATTTGAAAATAGTTACAGTGTATGAAAAGTTTTGTGTTGCTTTTATTCCTCACGAAAAGCATAAAGGCTAGAAATCCGCTCTCTAGTTATAAGTAAAGCTCGCATTTTTAGGCACTAAATTGGGTAGGCAAATCGGCTAAGAAATAGGCACACTTTAAGGCAGCCTAAAAAAAATTAGGCGTTTAATAAATTTCTCATTTTTCGTCGTTTTATAATTTAAAAAATATATTCATGCTTATTTTAGTTATATGGTCATTTATTAAAAAACTCGGAGGGAAGTTCTTCCGGGCTTATGGAACCGTACAAGTGAATGAAAAACATAATTCGCCGTAAGGAACGTATTGTAAAAACACACTTTTAAATCGTTGTTTAAGTCAAAAAATCTAGAGTACATAAGTTGGTTTCCTAACGATAGGGTAGTAGTCCGAAGGCTCAGCAGCAGAGGGCCTCTTCACAGCTTTCCCTTTAAGGGCTTCTCTATTTCTCTATGGGGCGCTAAGCGAAAGGTCTTCTTTACGTACACTATTACTTCACCTACATTAGAAATATTTAAATTGGAATATCCACTCGCCAAAAAGGGGCGACGATAAAATAAGAAAAAGAAGCAAAAACGACAATTTTAAAATTTGAACAAACATGTAAAAATAAAATAATAAGGGGGACACTTCTGTTCTCGAAAAGGGTTCGGCACACATTTTATAAACACTACATGATTGTGAATATGAAAATTGGAAACGTAACCGTTCGCGAAAATGACTCGGTGAACATTTGCGCAAATTGCTTGAGCGTGAAAACGGACCATTAGGTCCCGCTCATTTAGACCACTAGAGTGACTTAAGTTGCCTACCCTCAAGAGATTGCGTGGTGTCTTTGGACCTGCCTCGCTGCCTTGCCTCGGTGAGACTCTCACGCGCTCGGGGTCTTTATCGCGTGGTTTGACGTATCTTAATAGCCACTTACCGTAAAGAGAGTCAGTATTTTGACTTAAGTTTGTCGCTTGGGCTCCTTATCGCCTGAAGTTATTAACAATTAAAGCGCGAAATTCTTTCGGGAATAACCCTGAAGTAATCTCATTCAAATATAAAAATTTTGAGTTTCAATTTTCGGCTGTTTACAAAAGCGTCGTAACGCTGAGTTTAGTTGAAAACGTCCGATGTCTCTAAAATATTTTGGCAAGCAAATACTCGTATGTATTTCCATACACAGAAAAAGCAATTCATCAAAAATTAATTACCCATTTTAGGCATAAAATAGGCAACAACAAAGTTTGTAGGCACTTAAGCTATAAAACTGCGCAAATACTTAAAGTAGTATAAAAATAGGCACTTAGGCACGTCTTATTCTAATTAAAATTGTAATCATAGGGCCAGTTTACAGAAAATTTAAATGCAATCAAATTTTAATGACGTTGTTAATTTGACAGTTCGCAATGTAATCCTTATGGCAACTTATCGTGATTAGTTTAATTCAAAATTAAATATTTGATTTGCTTTCTGTAAACCCACCCTAAATGTTTAAAACTTAATTGCCTATGTTTTTTTCTTAAATAAAATTTTGTGGAATTGCCTAAAAATCCGGACTTTAGTTATAAGAATAAAATTGTTTAAATATCTAAGGAGTTAAATTTTATTTGCATCGTGCAGCATAAGTTTTGAAATAATTCTCCAGCTTTCTCTTTCTCTGACAGCTAGCACGCAATCCCGTGTATCCGTTTTAACCGCAGAAAACTGCACTGTAATTTTAATTCCAAAAGCGATGGCGATAAAAATTTACAATACCGATAACATCTTGTGACAGCTCACTTAAACATATACATTGCCCTATTAGGTTTTCGATTTATTGCCCTAATTGGAAGTAAATTACGCTCGCGCAATTAGAAAATCGTAAACCTGCCGCCATTCGTTTGCATAAATATGTATACGTCAAATTTATTTATGAAATAACGTATTTTCAGGAAAGAATATATTAATTAGCGGCTGGAAACGTGACACTAAATAATTCGTGCACGTAAATGAAATCAGGTTTTCCCCCTTGTTTATCTTTAAAGTAAATGAGCAATCTGGAATACTAAAGAAAATATTCGTAATATTTTTGTAAGTTGCAAACAAATTAGAGATTCTTCTTAATTAAATTTAAATTCACTTGGTTAAGGCAACAAAATGTACTTTCGAAGGACCAAAAAGAGCAATTAAAAAAATCGCGAAAGGGGCTTTCAAATTGCAAACCTCCATCACATATTCGCATCCCCCGCCAAATATTTTGCATCTTAATATGTAACATTACTGTGCACAACTATTAAGTATTTATTTCAACAGTCGTATTGGTAAAACACCTGTTGAAATAAAAAAACCGCACTGCAATGAAGTTGTACTCTGTACAAAGCAAACTTTAACTTTTATTTTTGCAACTTCCAATTTGTTTTCCAATCGACCTCACATTTTAACTATAGCATGATGCATGAAGACGGGAGGGCGGGCCGGTTTGTCGCAGAGCAGCTTCAAAATTGTGCAGCCTTTCATTTCTGCATTATGCAAATTCGAAGCGCTGTGTTTCAGACGAGCGATTTCCCTTTGAAGCTGTGTTGTGATATTAAATGTTGACATCAAAATTGTTACTCACTTTGCAGCAGTTCGCTTTGTAAAAACCTTTGCAGAGAGTGCATGCAAACGGCAACCGGGGGGTTGGTAGTGTTTTGCATTAGAAGAGAGCACCTCCCCCCCCGAACTGACTTTCGACTTAATCTCGAAATTTTGCACGAGCTCCGTCGTATTTGATGAATGCGAGTTTCGTGTAACCGGTGACTCGAGAGCGAGTCATTAACGCGTATTAAATTCAAAGTTTCCCTTCCCTTTTTTTTTCCTCCTCCTTCGGCGGAATGGAAATCCGAAATAAGTCAAGCGTTCGAAATTCTTTCGGCGACGACGTTCCGTAATTGTATCGCCGGAAGAAGAAGAAAAAAAAACATTTGGTAAGCAAATTTTAAGACATCATTCAATTTAAAGTAATGAAATATAAATAGCATTATTTTCCTCTTCATCGTTTCGCTTTAAATACATAATTCATGGAGTTTCTTTCGGAAGGCACGGAAAGGACTTAATGCTTTTGTACTGTACGAGTTTTGAAATTTGTTTTGCTGATTATTTTCTGATTTTATGGAGTCGCGCTTATACAAGCACATAAATACTTATTCGTATTTAATTTAATTCAATGAGGAGGTTTACTTTAAAATAACACCCAAGCTGGATACAGTTCTCTGAGTCCTTCAACTGTGTGTGTCTAACGATTCCCTATCATTTTCAATAAACATTTTAAAGAATTGTGTTTGAGATTGGTGTGTTGGTGTAGTTAAAAAGATAATTAAGTGGACTAAATATTATATCGCCAGCAAATTTCTATAACGAAAAGATTTTTCTTGTTGAGAAGGTACGTTCTGGTAATTACTTCAGGACCGGAAGAAGTTTTGAGAGCCTTCGAATCGTATTTTTTTTTATCGTAACACTATGAGAAGCACATCCCTTATTGTAAATTTTTATTCTCGTCCTTTTCATCTCGTCTTCGCGCATCTCCTTGATGTGCAGCTCTTATAACACGTATTCTACTGCGACAACAACCAATTTTCTAGAGTATATTTTCTAATTTACGGAAAATGGTGACGACAGCGGAATAAACGAGATACAATTTGATAAATTGGAAAATTTATCGCGTACTTTGTATAGGGGACAAGAGCGAGGGCGAAATAAGAACGAATCATTTATTATAAATTACTTATCGGGGCGGGTTTTCGGGTTTGAATCCTTTGCCTTGCTTCCAGTTAATGGACGTCTGTGTCTGCGCCGTGTTATTTTATATCAGGTGCAGTGACAAGTTTGATTTACTTCGTGCCGTTTCGCGATCGCGTGATTCTGCACCATTAAAGTTGAAGACACGTTTTCCAACTCCTTTGTCAGCGTAATTATTTTACACATTCAAAAAGAAAAAATTTAATAAGTTTTAATGGAAATTGAAACTTCTTAAAATACCTTATTTTTCTTTGATGTATGAAAAAACGGAACTATATTGAAAATATGGAAAATTCCTCATGTCCAAGTTTCCGACGCCGAATTGGGTTCAGAAACTGGGAATTACATGAATTCCCTGTTCTACAACAGACAATGAGACATCCATGGAACGTTAAAGCGAGCGAGAACATCTTTTGGAAATAATTTAACAAAAAACTGAGTTAAAATGCCAAATAAAAGAACACTTACCACTGCATGACAAGAAGTTTAACAAAAATAAAATCGTGAATAAAAAAAAATGAACTACACTGAATATGAGTTTACGTGACAACTATCTCAACGTAAGTTACATTTCCAAAATAAAACAGAACATATTTTTCACTTATGTATTTGGATGAGGCGGAACTAGTTTTAACACATAATGATTCTGTTCTGAAACTATCGTAAAGACGTGCAAGTGTTAATTATTCAGCCGAGTAAGCCATCATTAGTGCGCCATGAATAAAGAAAAAAGTATCTTGATTAGTTTACGCTTAACAGAATTTAATTTAGGTGCTTCCTAGATAGAATAGGAAACTCTGACATTTGCTTTTAATTTTCACTCTATCCACTAAACTAATTTTACTTTAACTTCGTTAGTGATATTCTAAAGCCATTCATGTTTCTGGGAATATCTGGCTGTGAACTTCGATTTCCTATCCAGAATGCCATTACGTAAGTTCATAATTTTACTGCTCGTTAGAATCGTAACAAGCGCTTGTTATGGGGCCATGGATGTGCCCGTAGTGTGTACCGTGTCCGCTGGTATATATTATGTTGTAAATTGATTCTGAACGTAGATAAGCGAACGCGTATTACCCCTCTATTCTGAGGAATATTACTCTCATTAGCGAAGTTTATCGACGTAATGGTTAAAATTATTATGGATCCATAAAAGCTTATAGGCTGCGCTAACACTAATCCGCATGCGAAGTTCAAAATCGGAGATAAGGGTCAACATTATAATATAAACTAAAGGAGCACGCCATGTCTAACAAGATTTGGTAATACATGTAAATTATTTTCGCACAAATTTCTGGATCCAATGTATAACAAAATCCTCTCAGAAATGTGCCAAACTTAACAGTAAAAGTTCATACTATTTTTGAGACAGCTAATCTCAGCGAAATCTAAAAGAAACTAAATTGAAAGCAACTCGGAAAAGTTCCCGGGCGACGACGCGAAGTTATTAAGTCCCTCTTCGGAAAATTCTAATGTAAATACAAGGTCGGCAGTTTTTCAAGTCCCTTGCTTGCTTTCCTTCATCAATTTTATTACTGCGACTGTGTCGTATAAAACACACCTACCAAATTTCATCAAAGTGTCTGCAGCATAGACGGAATTTATTTTGCAGTGAGTCCAGACGTTGGAAAAACGAGTCTTTGGAAAATATCCGCCCGAGTAAAATTTCACGGTGCACACAAAGTGGATGATGCAACGACGTAAATTATAAAATCCATTTCGGGGGGGCTTAGATTGTAGAACGCTTTGTGTAATTTTGCTCGAGCGTAATCATTTTCATCAAAGGAGAAAGAGGGAAATTAATTTATTTAAATGAAATTAGTTAAACTTTTTACAGAAAATATAAAATTTCTGGCCAATTATCTTTAATTCATTATGAGAAATAATCAGTTTCGATTGTCATGAATACACAATTCATCTCATGCATTATTATTATTTTGTGAAATTATCATAACGCCCATAATCACAAACAGATATGATATGATGATATTCATACATATGAAGTTCCATATTTACTAACAATTTCGATTCAGCCAGGTGTAGTATGTATTTGAATTTACGCTAATATTAGGGATTCATGAAAAGCGAACATAATAAGGCTTACACAACAAAATAATTGCACATCATTTAGCTTATTCAATACCAATTTTATTATTTAATGTACTAATTAGAATATTAATTTAGTTGTTAACGTTTGACAGATAAATTGATAATCGACATTTCGAATGGATGGAGGTTTACAGCATTCATTATTCATAATTGCAAAATAAGTTTTTGAATCATTGAATTTTGGTATGATGCCAACTTATTAAATCACGATTTTAATATTGTTAATCAAGATACGTTAGAAAAATTAGGCAAGGAACGCATTTGCATTTAATTAAACTTGGCATCTCTTGATTTCCCGTTATACTGATGACGATAACATGGTCGAGTATTTCGACAAGAATAATTATTGGTAAAGGCACAGAGTTCATAATGCCGTACAACACTAATTCCAGTTAAATATTCATGTTCATGCATGCGTCGTTCAATCTCGTTTGATGTACGAACAATTTAGAACGAGGTTGTGTGTGTGAGCTAATAATATTTTGCGCTGAAAACTTGACTTACATCAAAGACTCTAAACGTTTGAGTCTGATAGTGGTTGTAGAAAACAATTACATCAGCAAAATGAAGTTATTTTGCAAGGCTTTATTATTGTGAGTTTTATGAGTCAAACTAAATGTTACGGTCTTGAGTGTCAAAAGCAATCAACATAAATTATTTTAACAGTATCTACTAACTAACCTCTGTATAAACTGTAATATTTATTCATAAAGTTCCGACACTTGGTAGATCTTGTAGACTTTGTTTAATGCAGAATGATATTTTCAGTTAATTACTTAACAGGCATATATTGAAAATGCTATCTGTATTATTCAATCTGAAACTTAATTTATTCTTTCAGACACATTAAGAAAAGACATTTCCAAAGAGAATTAGGGTGATAGACTTTAGGACCACATCATACGTTAGATTTAAAAAAAGTTAAATAAATGTGCGACAAGAATCAGTGCTTATTAGAAATTCTCAACGCGACACCATTACTACAAAGCGTGGGGGAAAATCTAAAATCTAACATTTAAAAATACTATGGAAGATTCCCCACGTCCAAATTGCCAACGCCGAAAAATTACAATTGGATATCGAAAAAGGAAGAGATCTCGAGATTGCGTTCAGAAACTGGGAATTTCATGAACTTCCTCTTCTACAACAAACAATGCGACACACGTGGAACGTTACAGCGAGCCAACTCCTTAAGAACAATATCATTTGCAAATAAGGAAGTACCAAATTGTATAAAAGTGAAAGTGTTCAAGAATATATTCAAGAAGTAGAAGGAAAATCAAAGCGCAACAGAACGAAGTTTAAGAGAACAGGCAAAATAGAGACAGATGAAGTCATTATTCATTGAAGAAGTCTTTAACACCAAAAGTATTCACAATTAATGGGTAGTCTTGCTTGTTAATAAACACAGATAAATAATTTTATTCGTTACAATTAGGATAACCAATATTGTGTGTTAGCTTTGTAGTTAATAATTAAATTGATTTAAATTAGGAATGTGAATAAGTAACTTTACCTCACCCATTGTATAAACCTAATCTCATCTTGACGATATGTTCAGGAGTTTTTCTTTTCAATGGCTCTTTGTAAGAAGAAGTTTTTTCGCCTTTGCCAATATCAGATTGTTTGATTTCAATTTGTGCTACTGCATTAGAGAGCTTACGTAAAACCGAACCAACCCGTTTATTTCGCGCTGCACCTATAAATTCTCGGATTTCTAAAGTTCTAGGACGGTCAATGATTTATTAGGCTACACAGAAACCGCACCACCATTAGGTCCGCGCGTTAACACATTATTCCAGTCAATGCGATACACTGCAGTCGACTTCAGCGACATGTTTGCTTCAACACATTTCCACTGGAATTAATCGCCCAGAAACGTCGAAGAGGACTACTTTTTGATTGCATGCAAATGTCTCGATTTACGGGCCTTGCTCTATTAAAAAACATGTGAATGTATGTTTTGATTTAAGAAAGTTTGCATACCTATAGAATATTCGTTGTGCCCCTGCTCTAAAAACTTGATGAAATTCAGGATGTTGCCGTTATGCGGACGCGTATATAACAATTAAGAACAACATTCCCGGAGATAAAACGCATCTAATAACTAGTTATTAAATCCTAGCTAACCGTAATGGACCATAAATACGAAATATAAGTCGTAAAAGATTCTTGCCGGGACATAAATACTTTACGCTTTATTTATCGGACGCACGCAGGCTGTTGTTATACGTGTTGCAACACACAAACCCCTTATTATTTTCCCCCGCTGCTTTCGTATTTTGCATTATGCAATGGGACGATAAATGGCGGGCAATGAAATAAAATATTCTTCATAAAAGTTTTACTGGTGCGAAGACTTGATGAAATTTTGAATTATGTATGGCTATATGTAGTAAAATGGAAAATTTCAGATAGATGAAACGTAAAAACGATTCCCGCAAGTACAAGTATAAATATATTCGCATCGATAATATTTGACTTTCGTAAAACGAGGATTTCAAAATCTTACTTGATTTTAAATCAAACACAAGCATGTTTAATAATTTCAGTTACTTTCAGTTTGAATTAATAGAAATTCATATAAAGAAAACGTCGATCAAAAAGTGTTCTACGTAATTTTGATTGATTTATAAAGAACGATTCATATTTCATATATTTTTCAGCTTAAAATAATTTCGCAGATGAAAACGACGTTCTTGTATAAAACGTATCAATCTGGAAGAGTACATTAACTGATTATGATTTTCCCTATATATTTTTTTCAGGTTCATCGATGTCCATTCAATCACACCGAGCGCTTTAACTGTAAGTAATAAATAACCATTCCATGTTCCTTCTTTCGATTCAAAATGATACCTGCACATTCAATTCAATCTTGTACAAAAAAGATCTTTTCATCTTTAATCACTGAAATATTTATGAGTAAATTCCTTTTGATTAATAATTGTATGAAAAGAAAATCAGTTAAAATAGATGTAATAAGTGCAACAAAGTTTAGCAAAACGAAGAGAAAAATCTGAAACGGAGAGAATAAAGCTGTCGCAATTTGCTTTGAAAATTCAGCACCAAACTTACGCTCTCTTCCATAGAACCCCCCCATAATGCAGAGCGTGTAACATTAAGCTTATGAATACTTATTCTTGGCAACATCGTGTTCATTATCATACAATAAAGTTGCAGTGCGATTTTATTGTTGAGAATATACGTGCTGCACACGCTTTTGTATACGCTAAAATATTGCGCTATATTTACTTTTTAGCTGAAAAACGTGAAATGTCATACAATGTGTTTAAGTTGGCGGAGAAATTTATTTTCCTAAACATAAAAGAGATTCTAAAAGCATGCTTCAATTTTCATATCTTTAATTTAATAAGAACGTCAGTTATTTATATGTTCGTATTTGCTTGCGGCATTTAATATAATCGTGTCCTTTTTCACATAACTAATTTCATGAAATTTCTTGTAGTCATTACGATATTTATAGTTAATTACTTAAGCACATCTCTTTTTTCAATTTATTAAAAATGTAACTTAATGTATTCTTTCAGACACATTATACATATATTACAATTGTGTGCTTTAAGAAAAGACATTTCCAAAGAGAATTAGGGTGAGAGACTTTAGGACTATGATACGACGATACGTTAGATTTAAAAAAAATTAAATAAATGTGCGACGTGAATTAGTACTTCTTAGAAGTTCTCAACACGACCATTACTACAAAACCCTAAAATCTAGCTTTTAAAAATACTATGGAAGATTCCCCATGTTCAAGTTACCAACACCGGAAAATTACAATTAGATATACCGAAAAAGGAAGAGCTCTCGAGATTGCGTTCAGAAACTGGGAATTTCATGCACTTCCTCTTCTACAACAGGCAATGCAACATACCTGGAACGTTACAGCGAGCAAACTCCTTACGAACAATATCATTTGCAAATAAGAAAGTACCAAATTGGATAAAAGTGGAAGTGTTCAAGAGTATATTCAAGAAGAAGAAAAATCAAAGCGTAACGAAATGAGGTTTCTGGAAAAAATTAAGAGAAAAGGCAAAATAGAGACATCTCTACAACAAACAGCTGGGGGTTAAAAAATATTAAAAATTTTAAAGGCGCAATTCGACATTACAGAAACTGTTTAACTAAAAAGTAGTTGCTTTTGTTTTTTGAGTAAGTAAAATTAAAACCGAGCAAAACTATATACAGTGGGACATAGAAATAAATACATGTACAGAATCTATTGTGTCCAGAAACTGTTGGAATCCTTTTTCACGTACCTAACTAATTTCATGAAATCCCTTTCAGTGATGATGGGACTCATGTAGTTTTCATTGTTTCCGCAGAAATAAACCTGCGGCGCCGCCGTCTCAAAATTAAAATTGAAAACACGCGCGAAATGCAGATCCCGCTGCACTCGAACGTAAATCAAATTTTATTACCTCCGTTCGCTAAAAATGATGTAATTCAGATGAATCCTATATATTTTACGTGTACGCCCGTGATATCTGATTTTCGGACTTTTTGCTGAATTAGTTCACCACGTTTGATTTACGGCGCTGAATATTCATGTTGTTATTAAAGTGCAAAGCGTTTCCGTAAGCCGGGAAATGAAACGCGAGAAAAAAACTCCGAATAAGATTAACATCTTAGGAGGGTAACGCGTTTTGAGAAAATGTGTGGATTTTAAACAGATTTTAATTTTGTCATTTTATTGCCGCTGCGTTCTCCTTTTTTTTCTGAATTATTCATGGTGTACGTTTATGGCAACTTCTTTCATAAATATTCATAATCGTACGCCACAATATTTATGCCCCGCTTCGAGACAACACTTCATATATTTTGATTAATTTTACCATTCAGTTACTTCCACAAATATTTACGTTGTAAGAAAAAGAAAACAGTTCCTCGGAGAGTAATTTGAATTGTTTATTACATTAAGATGCAAAAATATCATAGAATTTACCAGAAATCTGAATCGTTTAATACAAGACCGAATTCTACATACAAAACTCCTATACAGATTGATTGGAAAAAAGTAGAAAGTATGTCTGTACCTTAGAGGTAAAGAATCGTATCTCCAGTTTTTTGTTAAATACGTTTACATATTTCTTATCCGGTAGAACATGTTACTGCTAGTTGTAATGTAAAACATGTTAGTTAAATTAGGAACTTAATAAAATAATCCAGAAGTTACATTGCTATTTTATTTCATTATTGTAAAAAAATACTGCATTTTAAAACTTTAAACTTCGTTTTCTCCAACTCTATGATAACGAAGATACGATTCTTTACCTCTGAGGTACAGATGTATAAGAAAAAGAATTAATTATTTATGCTGGCCCCTAAAATGTTTATAGTTTTTTTTTTTGCAAAAAAAGTGATTCTTATAACAGTTCGAAGTTCGAGAATCTAAAAATAAGGGAAGGGACAAAAGAATAATTAATGAGAAAGCTTCGGCGCATTTAAATTTGAAACGCGGTCGTTCGTTCCAGGCATCGCCGCAACAAGACCGTACAGGTTCGTTTGAATTCGTTGATAAAGGAGTTATTTTACACCACGGATAGTCGGGAATACGAACGGAATGGTTCCCGGAATGATGTAAACCGTACCCGCATTGCGTCATTGTACTGAAGGACCCTCAAAATTGTATTACATTTGTGTAAGTTTCATATGGCTTATACGCGTCAACATTTCTTTTAACAAAAATTTAAAACTTACGCATTCATAAATTTACCTCGGAGAACTCTATGAGGTGGAGAACGGCGGACCTTTTATTTTAAATGGAAATTACGAATGGAATAACTGTTTTGCAAACGATTAGCCTAATTGCAGTTTAATACTTATTACGCTGTGAAGTTCCGTTTATTTGGTCAATTAAGCGTTCGTTATTGTCAGTCTTGTTGACTTGCCACATTCCTCGATGTATTTCAACGGACAAGGGAAAGATAGAAATGATAATGAACACTCCTTGCTTCAAAATAAAAAAAAATAGACTCGCTTCTAAACAACTTCTACCCTAATTTTATACTAGCAATTTATTTAAAAATATAACCATAAGAGGCTCTTGTCCTTAAAAGTAAGCTTAAAAGCTTTCATTTTGTTGAGCTCCTCTCCCTCTTTTTGGTTTGTTTTCTATTCCTCCTGCTCCACACGTTGTACCTACAATTGATGGTTCTTCATCTCCTCTGGAGTTTGGTTAATTCAAAACTCTCTTTTTAACTTAGAAGCCGCCCTGAAGAAGAGAGGTGACATTTTAGTCCTTGTCTACTTCTTCAAGTTTACATGGTTCAGATTATTCGGCGATGGACCTCCATCCCCTACATTCAAATACTCGCTTGGATCCTTTAGCATTCAGTTCACGTCATGATTCATTCCATTCCAGAAAGATTATGTCATGAACTGGGGTTTAGAAACTACCACCAAACGCATGCATAAACTTCTGTGGTTGATAAGTAAAGAACCAATTGGAACATTCACCAATTACGTTAGGGAGATGAGTCGAACTTTGAGGAAGAGCCCCTCCAAGGCAACTTCCGACCAATTCAATACAATGACTCTGAGAAGGACCGTATTTCATACAAAGTTCATTCAGTTGTTCTCCCGATACAAAGACGTGATGAATTTGGGAAAAAAGAGAAGGCGAACGCGAAGTCTTAACACGAAGACACAATAAAACAAAAATATTCCGCATCGAACCTCAACATGGGAACTCTCTCAAAGACTTGGCGATAAGAAGGAGGCCAGTAAGTACATGATAAAAAAAGAAGGCGAACGCGAAGTCAGAATTGAACACGAAGATATAACGAAACACAAATATTCTGCACCACACCTCAACACCCTTACTTTTTGGCTCATTTTCTCTGACAGTCGTCACTCTTTCGAACTGCTCAAATAATCCAAAACCTACATTGACGATATTGCTGATTACGTACTTATTGTCTTCCTTCTTATCTCCAAGTCATTGAGAGATGGGAATTCTCTCAGTACTATTTTTTGCTGCAACTATTATTTTTGTGAAGTCTTATTTATAGATAAATTTGAAATATCAAAGTTAAACGACAACTATATCTAAATTTAACTTATTCCGATCACATAATAGCTAAAATAATAGAATTTTTATTAGCTTTGAGAAGTCCTATTAGTCAAACTCATAGTCATAAAATATGGTGGTAGCTTCGTATACTCGTCTCGTTTGTTGCAGGATAATGACTTCTTGTCGAGATGTTCGGCTTCCTTGCTACTGACTTGGCGGGGTTCATTCGTGACTTACTTATTATGCTCAGCAGTGTTGTACTTTACACCGTATATTATTAGGTTATACGTAAATTGCGTTAAATTATATGCTACGCACGAGATAACAATAGCTTTGCCCCGTGAATTTATTGCTAAGTACGGATGGTAAATAATTATTATTTTCCAGGTTTTAATTGGCTCGTTGATGGGAGGATATTTAAATAATATTATTCAGCGAGTGCATTTCAAACTAAACGTTTTAGAGGAGAGGAAAGCAGCATAGTTTGAGAATGGGTTGCCTGTTAGCAAATGTAATCGCGGACGCCCGGCTTTTTAGCAGTAAAATAAATCAAGTCTGGAAATTATACAGAGATAATATCCAAATTAGGGTCGGAATCCCAAGTATGTATCAGTTAATCCCCTCATATCATAAGCATTTTACGAGCCGGCCTGACAGAATGTGGGACTGGCTGGAACTATGCAACAATCCCGGTATTATTCGGAAGGGTGAACGTATCTGCTACTCCTGTGTACACAGATTAGCCGAATCCTCTATAAATCCTTCTGTAAAATCGTTATCTTCCACACTTGCAGCTTCCTTGATGTCATCCGATGTCAAACGCATAAATAAACAGGATACAATTTCAGATCGAAACGTGTTTGTTAAACTATTCACCAAGTTTGAGTCGAATCGAAATCCTATCAATGTCAACCTGGAAAAGCAAAAACATGTGCCAGCGAGTTTAATACTCGTACTATAATTTTTCAAAGGGAAATAAAGTAATTCAAGAATATAAATAACATTGATTTTTTTTTAATAAATCCAAATTAATTATTATCTTATTGGGCTTCCATTCTAAATCGAGTCAATTTCCTATATACACCAAAAGTCGTAGGAAGTCGGTAAAAGCAGTAAGGTTATTAATTTTCGGTTTGGATCAAGATTACCAGGTTGGGCGAAATTCCGCTACATTTTAGACACACTTGGGCCCAGTTTCATAAAATGTAGTTAACCACTCGATCAAGTTAATTGTGTGATTAAGCAATATCATTGGTGGAAATTTAAACTTTCCTCCAATGATATTGCGTAATCATAATCACACAATTAACTTGATCGAGGGTTTAACTACGTTTTATGAAACTGGGCTTATTTGACGACTGGCGCATAATTTGGGCTACCCCCTTCACGTGATGAACATTCAACAAAATTCTATCTGCATTTATCCAAGGAAACAAAATTACACTACCGACCAAAAATTTGAAATCACACCTTTGTTTTTGATATTTAAAATTTTTTATTAATTGTATGCATATTTTTTGTTGAAATTAAAAAAATTGGTTTTAATTTTTTTACTTCAATTTTTTATTTTTTTGTTTTTTATTTCCTTATTTTAAAATGGGGAGTATTTTATGTAAATCCATTAGTGTCCCTCTACTCAACTCTGCTCCCGATATAAAGACGTGGTGAACTTGTCAGAAAGAATAGAACTTGAACACAAAGACGTATCAAGACAATCTCTTGATTAATTTTTGAATCCTGAAGACAATATGATAACATACGAGCCCTCTTGAAGACTTGGGGATAAGAACGAGACCTGGATTGTTGGAGAAACTAACTCAAAGGAGCAAAGACTTCGGTCAAAGAAAACGAGCCAAAAATGCACAGGTGGTAACAGGAAGAAACAGGAACATCGTGCAGTCAATGCTAACCGTTTGATTTTTACACACGGAGATGGAATCTGCTCCAAAAAGAACAGACAAGAAAGAGACCAGTATGTACACAATTTTTTCCAATTTTTTTCTTTCCATTCAGTTTTTCATTTGCCTTTGGTCTCTGATCTTTCATTTAGTTTCATTTCGCTGATATTTAAAAGGAAGATGATCGTCATTTGTTTCTTTTTTAATTTTAATTTTATTTAGTACAAGTCAAAACAAAAGTTTGTGCATTAATTAAAACAGAAATCATTTATAATCCGGAATGTTTAGCTGCTGATGAAGTAAGACGGTGGAAAGGTACTAAGGTATTAAATTATTAGCGTTCCTTGTGTCGTAACTGTGGCGGCTTCTTTGACTTGGTATATTTCCAGCATCTTTTATTATGGCAATGAGTTGTTGAAGAACATATCCATTCGGTAAAGTTAAAATTCTGTACTTTCGAAACAGTCAGTGATGCGCAGTAGCTTCGCTGAGGGGATAATTCGATTGCTCGAACCGCTTTCTTCTGTAGGGTGAATATTGACTCACTTGCTGCGGATTTTCCCCATAGCAGAAGTCCGTAGGTCATTCTGGAATAGAATAAAGCGTAATAAGAATTAAGGGCGGCCTCTGATTTTCCTAATTGCACAGATACTTCGAGCTAGCTCTTTTCCAAGTTCTTTTACATGCTGTCTCCATGTAAGGCATGAGTCAAGATAAAGTCCTAGATATTTAACGTATTTTATGTTGGAAGTTTCAATTTTTCTAGAAGATGTGAATAGAACTTCTTCGGTTTTAGCATTATTTAGGTGCACTTCGTTTGAAGTAAACCATTCCATTAACGTTGTCAGGGCCTCGTCCGATAGTTTATCGATAAGTTCCAGACTATTACTTCTATTCAATACAGCAGTGTCGTCCGCGTAAAGCACAGTGAAGTCATTCATTAATGAAGGCAAATCATTCATGAAAAGAATAAAGAAGAGAGGTACTATGAGCCTTGTGCAATGCTCCGGTTAATCGATTGCAAAGAACTTTTGTCGGATTACTGCACAACATACTGCTTGCGATTATTTAAGTAGGACTTCATTAGATCTAATGTTACGCCTCTGAAGGTATCGTTCCATCTTGTTAATGAACAAACCATGTGGCATGCAATCAGACGCTTTAGTTAAATCGATGAACAAAGCCTGATAGTGTTCACGTTCTTCAAGAGCCAACGAGATCTGGTTTAATAATACACATTGTATGGCTGCCGTAGTGTTCAACCTCTTTCGAAAACCAAATTGATTCACATGTAAAAGCTTATGGTTATCAACAAAATGTATAATTCGTTTCTTCAAAGATTTCTGATAGGCACGGCAAGATGCTTATCGGACGATAGTTATGTGGATTTCTATGTTCGCCTTTTTTGTAAATGTGGATAACTTTTGCGGTTTCTAACTTATCTGGGAATATACCAGAGGTAAAACAGACATTTATAATTGTCGAAATAGGTTGTGACATCATCGGAGCAATTTCTTTAAGGATCTTGGTGTTTAAATTATAGCAATCTTCAGTGTTTTTAGCCTTTATTTAAGAGCTGATTTCTTCAACTTCAGCTGGAGAGGTTGGCCATAAAAATGCCGAATTGTCAATTTGTGTTACTCTAAGTAAGTTAGCTGTTGATGATGTGTTACTGTTTTCTTGGTACGACGTTATTTTATTTGCAATCGATGAAAAAAAGATGTTAAATTCTTCACTGGTTAGAGTTCCTGGTTTGCTATTTCCACATTTACTTTTTCGTCCCGTTTCGTTGTTTATGATGTCCCATAGAGTTTTTTGTTTATGCTTTGCCTTTTGTATTTTTGTTAAATTGTCTCTTTTTTTTTTCTCCTCCATCATGGAATTATAGTAATTTTTGTAGGTTTTATATATTTCAAAGTATTCCTCGTCACTCGTTTCCTTGCAATACCAAGTTTGTTCGATATGGAGTCCTCAATATAGCCTTCTGCTACAGCGGAGCTCTTCCACCCACCTACCGTGCCGCTTGATGGTTGTAAGATCAGCACCTTTATTAACCAATAAAGTTGTTGAAGTGCGCCTCATACAGTGGCCACTATAAGCTTCCGCGTTTGCGAAGTTCAAAAACGATGCAACTTTTGAAGGAACTTTTGCCAACGTGTTGATTCCAACAGGCTGAGAAGTACATTTTTGATTCATATAACGTAAAAAGAATCTGCCTTGTGATAACTTCTTTGGTCGTAGGAAAATATATTTTCTACACGTCTCCACAGCGTTGATAGAAAACTCTCCCTCTATAACTGTAAACTTCCGTGAAATGCCGGTCTTGGTATCTGGTATCGAAACAAGTAGATACGCGCCAGTGTCCTGTACATCACTGATTTTCAAAGTCGTCAATTCGCAGCATCGACAAGCACCAGACACCCCCATTATTAATGCAACCTAAAATAATTCAAAGTTTATTATTATACATATTGTCTAAAAAGTTAAGAGTTATTACCGCGCTCTTTCCAAAACTGCAGCTTTTTTCGCCTTGTATCCTTTTAATAATAATAATAATAATGTCTTTATTGTGGTAGAGAGTACCAAAAATACAATTATAGTTTGACACACGGAAATACCACAATCACTTTCGATTCACTCTTCAGAAAACCAATGAGCTTACTATATTTTCCAATACCTATAATTTTATAGACCTTTATAGCAACCTTCAGCATTGAATACTTCGACCGCACGGATGAAATTTTCCTTTCCTTTCAGTTTTTCATTTGCCTTTGGTCTCTGGCCTGGTTCATTTTAATTTTCTCCTTGTTTTTCAGTTTATCTTTTAACATTTGCTTTTTGTTTTTCAATTTATTTTCTTCAGTTTTGTTCTTCCTTTCAATTTGCTTTCAATTTTAGTTACTTCATTTTAATTTTTTCTTTTTCCATTTCATTTTCGGTTTCTCTTTTTCATTTGGTTTTTCTCCTAATTTTGGTGTCTGTCTTAAAATACTTAGGACAATTATCTTTTCTTATTTTTGAAAACTGCAAGTTTAAGCTTTAAGGCGGCCATACATTACATGGCAAACTAGTCAAACGTTTGTGATGTGTGAAGTTCGCCGAATAGTGTGTATGGTAGAGCATTTGCCAAACTCCTTCCAACGTTTGCATTCGTATACGTTCCGATAGAAGTCGGTAAATGAGACACGAGTCAAAGAAATATTTGCCGCTTGTACATACTTAAATTCGATTCAGCAACACCGTACATATTATTTGAGGACATGTCACTTCAATCTTTAAATTTGAAATTGGCGCAAATACATTGTCTTAAGTGAAAGGTCTCCAAAACAATTTTTTAAATAAATTTGAAGATATCTCAAAATCGGTTACATTTAGGTATAGGGAAGCCTCAACATTTTTTATTTAAAATAATGTGTAGAATCAGAATTTGCAATAAAAGTATAGTATTCCATTTAAAATAAGAAAGTTAACGGCGACTTCCGGTATAACCGGAAGTGATATAAAAGTGAAAATATTTTAATCTGAAAAATCGCTTTTCCTTAGAGCAGTGTACAAATTTTCAGAATTTTTGTATATTCCCTTCCCCGAGAACTTTTAATAGGCCACCCTATTTGGGAGACCCTGTATAAACAAAAACCCTGTACAAACGTGTGTGCTTTTCTCACTACGAATGTCAAACTATTAAAATGTCAGGTGATTCGACATATTATTTGTAGGGACCACTCGACAAACGTCAACTTGTCATAGAAAAATGTACACATCACCAACGTTCGACATTTGCCTAGTTTGCCATGTAATGTGTGGTCGCCTTTATTTTCACGACTTACGGTATGTAAGTACATTCCAAATGTATTAAAGCACTAGAGATCTTCTGAGGTATTTGAATAAGGTTCGTTTTCACTGGACGAATTCATTTGGAGAAAAGAGTAGACTTTTTATTTCATATTTATCGTTAGAAAAAAAATTGGTGCCTTTTGGCGACATTTTGTGAACAGGTTGGCGACATTGCCTATAAGAAATCTGGCAACCCTGGTTTGGATTAAGCATAACTACTGTGAAATGAATCGAATCAGCCCGAAGTTTGCTTCCAGGTAACAAAAAAAGGCGTTGCTTGTGGATTTTACCGCAGCGTAAAGAATATTCTTTCACACTCGTGCCCTGAAAAATTGATAAAGCAGCAAAGTTTTCCATTACATCCCCTTTTGCGCCGCTGGTATTTTCACTTGTGAGGATACACCGTTATACAAGATTAAAAACACCCGGGAGATTACGGCAAGATCCGGAAAAAAATATACGTGACCACCGCGCAAAGAGAACGGAAAATTTATACTATAATTGGAAACAAACAATTGCTTAATAGTCGGATTATTCCGTGCGCTTTATCGTAAACCCCTTTTGTATTTATGGCTTCTGTGTTACACTTTTTTATAGCCCGTTTTCTTTTTTTAATAGGAGAACATTCGCTGTAAATTCACGTTTTCTACTATACAGAGAATATAACAATTTTCAATTCAATTTTGTCTGCGATAATTTTGAACAACAAATTCAGTTGCTTCCAAATTTTATTATTTAAAATTGAGTAATTGAGTGAAACAAAGTAATTTAACAGTTTAATGCTTTTTAAAATAATTGTTAGTTTTTTTTCTAATATAAACATTTTAATAATAATGTTTTCACTTTCTTGGTGGATTTCTTTCAGTAGATAAATTAATAAGTAAATATTGTTCCCGGTTCTCTGATATAATAATATTATTTTTGTCCCCCTATATTCAATTGCAAGGCTTTAATTAAATTGAATTAAATGAGTGGGTGGTTTTTGCCGCGCGTTAATTATAATGGTGAATCGATGCATCCTAATTGTGCGTTTTAATCAATTAAATCGCTTATTAAATTCTCACGAAGCCGGGCGCGATATTTGATTTTAATGCCTTCAAAAAGCCATCGCTTTCAAATTGCTTTATTAAAGCGAATTCGCTTTCAGTTTAAGACATTACTCTAAGACTAAGAGATATTAACATTAAACAAGTATGTAATTAAGAATTAGTACAAGTATATACAGTGTGTAATCGAATAAGTTTCACTTACTGCGGAGGTTTTCAGACAAAAAACCACGCGCTCTTGTGGTGGATCAGTAATTCTCTTACTATATTAATAACTGAAACTTAATTGATTCACACATATGTGATTCAGAAGAATTAATGCATATTTGGTGTAGTTTTATTGTTTATTCATCGAACCTTTGAGAAACGATGGCCGGGCCGTCGAAAAACAGTATGCAAAATATTGTTTAAAAATTTAGACGCGAATGCCCCGTTTTAAATCATCTCCCGACTTCTGACGTGAGAGCGTACAGCGTGCAACAATATTTTTCTATCAGAATTTAAAGCTTGCAGCATATGTACATGAAAAATAACGCAACCGTGACCCGCATTTTACGAGGAGAAAATCCGGGCGAGTATTCGACAATCGAAAAGGAAATGCAAGTGTACGGACAGCATTTATTCGCATCTTGAACAGGCACTAGGCTCTAGATTTAAAAAGGAAAGGACGTGTTAAACTTTTTTTTATTGAATTTGGACTGCTGAATCTATAGAAAATCCAAAAAAGTAGGTACGAAAGTACAAACATAACATTTTAAACTATAAAACTAGCTACTGTAATCATTTAATCTTGTTCGTTAACTCCGAATAATTTAAATAAACTGTAACGAAATAAGGCGATTTCTCTGCTTTACATAAAATCTCGCTTAGAGAGTATTTGAGAGTAAATAGAATGCACGTATGAAAATCTTGATGCATTTCAATGATGTAAGGCTAATTAAAACATGAAAGGAATACGTAGTAATTTAAGCGTAAATCGCGATAGTCAATTTATGGAAACGGAGTGGTTCCGATTAATTAAATTGATCGAGTGCAGGGGGAAGCTATTATGTACGTTTCTAGGAATGTTACTAACTTGTTTGATAAATTATTTAGCTTCTGATTTTAATAACATGTAGAGGAGATAACGGCCGACGTAAATCAAGGATACGGTAAAAGAAAATTGCTCAATGGATCATTAAATTCTGAATAAATTCCGAACCCTCATATCATATTGCCTTCATTAAGGGTTGCGGAATTGATCGCGTTTCTATTTGCATATGTTTTGTTTTAAAATCGTAAACGTAAACTCATTTACCATGATACCTGCTTAGGAAATGATTACTTTTTTTTGTGAATACACGTGTGGGGGATGTGTTTCGTTTAATTAAGGTAACCTACGTATGCACGAGAAGGGCTCCCCTTGCAGAGAGAGCACCGGCATATAAATGAGTACTATTTTAAATAAGAATAATGCCAGTGCTCCGCACAACAAATGCGTGTTTCATATTTCATAACATAATGAACACTGTATATTTACCGCAAAACGTCGTACGACATTTTTTACGTGCTTCGTCTCTGTCACAAAAATATACTCAGAATTTACAAACTAGATTGTAAGGTTCCTGCTGCTACCTATAACTCACGACCCAATATTTCATTTCATTTTCAAGTCTGTTCATGCAAATCTTTTTCTATAATACTATTTTGTATGCAATCGAATTGGATGGAACCAGGCCAACTAAGGGCCAGCTTCATAATCAAATTTAAAGGAGACTTTAAAGTAAAGTCACATTCAGATGTATAAACAAATGTGTTTTCATATTTGTTTTGACATCTGAACGTGACTCTATTTTCAAGTTTCCTTTAAATTCGATTATGAAACTGGCCCTAATTCCGAAAGAAAAGAAAATAATTTTGCAATTAAAGTTATTAAACGACGTAATATGAAGCCAGACGTGTACAACGTAAGATATTTTTTTTATTAAAGTTCTGCTCAGTGATGCGACTGGTAATTCGGCCGTATTTCAAGTACAGAGCTCTGTGATTTACTTCTTTAATAACGTAACTGGCACACCCAAACCGTAAATAATATGGAGCCGCACAAAAAGTATTTAATTTCTGGCACAGATTTTTGCACTCGCCCTGGATTTCTGTAATACGATTGCTAACACGTGACTACTAGAGCTAACCAATCATTTCAAAGCAAACATCAAATTAGGTTAATTGACGATTTCATAGATTTGGCTAATACACTTTAAAATCTTTACTTTTTAATTTCTTAGTAGTAATAAATTTCAATTTTCCTGAAAAGTAGCATTAAAAGTATAAATAACTATTTGACATGTCCTCGTTAACAATAATAAATATCCTTACGGGTATGTATATAATCAACTATATTTAATTCCTTGTGATGTATAAATATTGTGTTTTTATTTTTATCTTACATCACACCGCATATTCAATATCGAAAAACCTTGTTGACGGCTTATAAATGTATAAGCTTGCGTGTGTATATACGTACGTTCAAGGCCATGTCAAATTCAGTTTCGGATCAATATATGTAAATATGTACCCACAGTTTCACCGTTCTCAGCGTCAATCATTCATGATGGATCCTGGGTAAAAATTTAATTCCTCTCCTCGTTTCCAACTTCAGACACTAATTTCGTATGAATTAAAAGAGAAGACCTTTTGTATCACTAAAAAAAAGATAAGTTTCAAGGTTGTGAATTATTTTATTTCATTCATCATGTGATATGGATATTAACTTTGTAAACTTTGCTGGTAGGTACACTCATAGGCACCTTAAATGCACCTTCCGCAGGCGAACCTCACCCTTAAAACCTTGTGATACAAGGCTCACAGAACTGTCAAATTGGAGCACTTAAGCCGCGTATGAGTGTACGATTCTAGGGAATAGATTCACCGTTCTCAGTGTCAATCATTCATGATGGATCCTGGGTAAAAATTTAATTTCTCGCCTCGTTTCTAACTTCAGACACTAATTTCGTATGAATTAAAAGAGAAGACCTTTTGTATCACTAAAAAAAAGATAAGTTTCAAGGTTGTGAATTATTTTATTTCATTCATCATGTGATACGGATATTAACTTTGTAAACTTTGCTGGTAGGTACACTCATACGCATCTTAAATGCACCTCCCGCACGAGAACCTCACCCTTAAAACCTTGTGATACAAGGCTCACAGAACTGTCATATTGGAGCACTTAAGCTGCGTATGAGTGTAAGATTCTAGGGAATAGATTCACCGTTCTCAGTGTCAATCATTCATGATTGATCCTGGGTAAAAATTTAATTTCTCTCCTCGTTTCCAACTTCAGACACTAATTTCGTATTGAATTAAAAGAGAAGACCTTTTGTATCACTAAAAAAGAGATAAATTTCCAAGTTGTGAATTATTTTATTTCATTCATCATGTGATATTGTGATGGAATGGAGATTAACTTTGTAAACTTTGCTGGTAGGTACGATTCTAGGGAATAGATAATGCACCGGCTCAGTATGACTGGAACGTAATGGACAACACAACGATATTATGTAAATTACTACGATGTGGTTATGCAAGTTGTACAAATAAAGTGTGCAAGTGCATTACGTGAAATTGTATCGAGTTGCATTTGCAGTTTGTCCCCGCAGTTATCGTTAGGGCCGAGTGTATTGTTGTTTCCCTGTATGCTTTCCCGACCTCATCATGTTCCGTTCGTGCGGTCTAATACCCTCTTTATGAGCAGCTTGGAAATCTATGTAAGTCAAACAAGCGCCCGGCGAAACGCGTCGGCCATAAACGAGAGGGCAAACATCTTGCAAAATTAGCTTTAATTACTTCGGGCCTAATCCGAACGAAAGAGACGGAGGATTATTGGGATTTAGAGATCTCTTTGTTCCGGTGAACAAGTGTACTCCCCGGTGACAATGATAAACAGTTCTATTAACATTTTCACTGCCTAGCTTTGCAATTAGCAATTTACTGTTTTGATTCGGGCGCAAACAAAAACAGGGTTGTAATTGCCGAAGTTGGGTGAATGTCTGCACTTAAGATTAAACTGGCCTCGGTTGTTATTTTAGGGTTACTTTAATAAAACGATTATTTACAACTGCATTCCACAAATCTATATGAAGCCATGAAGAGCATGTAATTTACGTTATAAATGCCATTGGTAGTGGCGAATGAAATTTCCAGGGAAATCCCTTGACATCTAATTCCTATTTACGATGTAAATATGTAGTTGGACATGAACACACATTTGGGTAGACGACACAAAATTTATAGAGTGAAAGGTTTGTATTTATTCTAATCAAGTTTGTTTAGTTCAAGTGAACATTACGTTCTGCTGAAATATTATTCATATTATGTGAAGTAATTTCGAAAACGACGCGCGCGCAGATAGTTGGGTACATTATGCTAAGATGATTGCATTTACTATTCTATAGTTCCTCTGGGTGTGATTAGGTACTCGGAAGTTACAAGTGGAAGATGTTGCTGTGTGAATCTGTCGATAAAAATTCTTATTTGAGATCATTTTATTAAACTTCCAGATCGCTCAAAAAGAATTAACAGAAATAACAAGTACTACAAAATGGCAAAATTCAGAAATATTTCGGGTTTTGGGTGGGTAATTACTTTTATTACAACTGAATTAGACTAACAATAAATGAAACAATCGTAGTAATAGAGAAGGAGTATATAGAGTAATACGTATCGAATTCAGCTTAAACAAATGTCCATTAATTATTCAAACAAGCTATCATAACTGTTTGTGTTTAAGCAAGTAACACATTTGTATATTGATTTGTCTACATACTTGACCCTTGATGTATTAATACAATTTGAGAAAATATGATGATAACAAAAATCTATACCGGCGCTTTCAATTTATATATTAACTCCCCTAACTTAACCTCCGACAATTTCAGCAACATGTTCCAGTTTTCGTATATTTTCAAGGAGTTCGTGCGTCTTTCGTTGGCAAACGGATTTCCGCCACTGAGGAAAAGGAAGGACGTAGCGCTACTAACTGTATTGTCACTGCAGCAGTTGTTAATACGCGGTCGTTTCCAACTGCGGTGGTTTATGTTCTGGAATGGTTTCCTTGATTAATTTCACCAGCTCTGTGTTATACTGTTCCGTTTAATTTCAGCTCGTATTATTGTTTGCATACGTTGTGAATTCCAAACACTTCTTCGTGTAACCGTTAAATATAAAATTAATTAGTTGCGGCTAAGGTCGATATTAATATTAAAGTATGTACTTTTCTTTTAAGGATCCAACATATTTTGAACTTAATTCAGTTAATGGAAGTTTTCATATTCACAGCCATACCACTTCAGAAGTGCTTCTTCCGAAATGGTGAATCATTAGCGAGAACGAAATGGAATATCTACACTGCACTGAGCCGATGGTAATTCCCATCACGTCTACTCTTGAAACGAACTTATATTAGTTCCTTGTGTTCTACTTTACTTTACAGTTGGTGTGCCGTCTTTTGCTCGTTAGCAATATCCACGCAGCTAAGACATGAGCGCTGCTTGTTACGTTAACCAAATTTAACGAGTATGTAAAAGTAAGTCTCCCTGAAGGGTCTCATTGTAAACGCACCGGGCGATATTATAATGACCCGACTGTTTTTCAGAAAAACGCTTGTTCATGTTAAACCGAAAATAATTCTAAAATCATTCTATTTTTATTGCTTGTGTGTATAGTGTACCGATTTAAAAATAAGCGTGTGTTTCAGGACGAAGTTGCCAGTCATCGTTTTAGGTCAACACAATGACCTAATTACGAAAGCATAGTTAAATATTAGCACGGTGCAGAATGTCCGTGCTTCTAAGCTTGGACAGCTCAAACTTGGATAACTAACGTTTTAATTAGCCCGTTAATATTAGTATGAACTTTGGTGTGAGCACAAACAACGTCACCGAATGACCGAATGGATGGACATACGTACATGTTTGTAATGGGGGAAATGAATCGAATTTACGGTGACATTATTAACGAGGGATGTGCTAGTCCACTGATCACATAAATTGATAGTTTTTAAAGTCGGTTTAACTTCGTTATTGTCAATATATTTATTTACCCTACAATATAATATGTGAGCAAATAAAAATCAGATTAGAGTAGGCGGTGCAAAGAAAATGTATGTCTGTGATTAACTGAATTAATTAATGTAATACATTCATGGACTGTCAAATTTATTGACTTTTCATTTAATAACAGACATACATTTTCTCTGCACCGCCTGCTCTAATCTGATTTTTAGTTGCTCACAGGTTATATTTGAATGCAAAGAAAACTGCAAGCAATAAAAACACAATCCTGACAATAAAAAAGTGATGTTCCTAATTACCTCATACATATCTCTAGAACGGCGTGTAATTCGAGCTCACGGTTCAGTCAGTTCAATTTACGAGCATTGCGCTCGAACACAAGAACGTTCCTTGCTTAATGATTTACAAACCCTAATTAATTAAATTTCCTTATTAGTCGGTAATATGGACGTCCATTCAACGCGAGTAATATCGTTCAGACCGGTTGACATTGTGCTCGAACTAAAATAATTATCCGAGCAATTATGACACCGAAATTAGATAGCTGCGTTTGAATTCGACGAAACAATGAGCGGCAGCACGCTAATTATCACACTTAGTACTCCTCCTACTACCTCATTAATTCATTATAGTTTAGATTCCGGACACGCTATAATTATAATATTTTTTTTTTGGAATGACAAATAAAGAAGAAAAAACGAACTGAACACTAATAAGGTTTACGAGACGAGATATGTGTACATGAGTACATACACCCCGTATATTTTTAACTAATTGAGTTGAGAAAACTGTTGTACTGGTTTGTATTATCACAAAAGCTTAATCGTAACATCGATTGTGTACTAAACAATGCCCATGTGTTTACCTATGTTTAATAACACCAGAGGACACATTAAGCTTTACATTACATGGTCTATTCTAAATCGAATTCAAATAGAGCACAGCTTATTTGGTAAAATTGTGTTTCGTTTTTATATAAGTTAAAAACTAGTACATTAATCAAATGGAACAGATTTATTACATAGAGATGGGGTAATGCCGAAATCAACCGATTGCAGAATCACAAACGAGTTGTAATAATTGGCTATACGTAAGTAAGGTGGTAGATGTATCCTTGCAGAGATTTCACCTTATTACCCTTTCATAATAATGCTTTTGTGTTTCTAATAAATTTTACGCCAAACGTTATTGTCTATAAAGTCGTTTACACCTTTCGTATACTGGAACTGCGGTTAATGCAGATATCGGAGCCAATATCTGCATTGGAGTTTGGCTTTAATAGGAAAAGTCTTGTTCCATTTTTGCAATGGAAGCCGTTTCCTTTCAAATGTAATAAACATATTTTTCCATGTAAGATGAAAACATTTCGCGTGAGACGCATAATAATTCCAAAATTTCAATAATGCAGACGCAATAAATTGAGAGACATCTCTAATGTAAGTGAGAAGTTTAAATATTTACTTACAAAAGCAAACAATTGCACTTATACACAATTTTAAAAACTCAAACTCACGTTAATATATTTTCTTTTAATTTACATGAGATTAAACTTGGTAAATATAAATACGTTACGTTACTTTCGTTTAAATCAAAGGATTTCATGGTGCCGATACTGGAGCTTTTTTAACAAACAGACATTTATTTATTTTCTGTATTTCCTCGGCTATTTTTTTGTTTACTGATGTTATTTGGTGAAATAGAAATTCAGAAATAATGGTTAATTCACAGGCAAACATGGAACGAAATAACATAATATTTTTCTTAGTTTGGATATGTACAAGTAAGTATGTTTACAACAATAGCTAGCCATACACCAGCATTCATTCATGCCATTCTTTCTTTCGACAATCTTCTCCTTCAAGAAATTGAAACGAAACAAATCCTGTTCTAACCCACTAACACAAACTGGATCTTGGAAATAGTGAAAGTATAAACAAGTCTACACGAAACTAAATATTTATCGTGTCGGTCAGGAACGTCGGAACATCCCTAACATGATTCCTGAAGGAAGTAAGAATGTTGGCTAGTCATCTCGTACTTCACTAACACACGTTCTTTCCTTCACGATTGCACTTTCCGGCGGGAATGAATGCTTGTGTATGGTTAGCTATTGTGTAAGAACCACCACAAGTTTGATTTTGTTTCATAATGCTTATTTTATTACGTATGAATTTCCCACTCTCACAAATAAAAGATATTTTATAATATATATATATATATATATAATCATTTCCCTTTTACCAAAATGTGTCGGGATTTTTGAGCGCTGCCTTAAACCCCTTGTCCAGAAAACTCTTTCCATTTCTTCCTGTTAAGTGCTAACACTTTTGCTTCTTGTTTACTTAAACCTTTTCTTACTAATATTTTGTTTATTGTCTCGTCGCACGTTTCTTTCGGTCTACCTCTGAATCTTTTACTTGCTGTCCTCGTTTCCCATATTTTCCTTGTCTGCATGCGATTGTTTGATCTTTGTAGGTGGCCCCACCGTCCTAGTTGTTTCTCGTCTATTTTTCCCAGTACTGGATTAACCTTCAGTTCTTCCCTTATCTCCTGGTTCGTTTTTCTGTGTCTTCTTATTACTCCTAACACTGCTCTTAGATACATCATTTCTGTTGCTTGTATTTTACTCTTCATGCTATTGGTTAAAACCCATGTTTCACTTCCGAATAGCAAAATGGGCAGGAAAGTAGTTTTGTTTATTATTATTTTGGTGGTCCTTGATATTTCCTTCTTTTCTATGATAGTTTTGCACAAGCTATAGTATGTTTTGATTGCATTCTCTAGTTTTTCCTTAATATCTGCCTCTACTATCTATAATTACTCCGAGATATTTGAATTGCTTTACTTGCTCTATCTCATGTCCTTCTAGTTTTACCTCGAGTTTCTTGTTGTTATTTGTTAGAACCATTATTCTGTCTTCTTAATATTTATTTTTAGTCCATATTCTTCTACTGTATCTTTCCAAATCTTTAGGTTATTTTGTAAATGTTTTTCGGTGTTTGCCAATATGACCACGTCGTCTGCGAAAGCACACTCTGCTACGGTAGTTTTTTGGAGGTGTCTGTATCCTATTGCTAAGTCTTTAATCTTTGAGGTTACATGCTTGATTATATCATCCATTAGTATTATGCAAAGTATCGAACTTAGTACTCCGCCCTGTCGCAAGCCATCTTCGGTACAGAACTGTTCCGTCTCCATGTTATGAGTTCTGACATAGTTTCTGTTTTATTTATACATACTTTTTATTGCTTCCATTAATTTGTTGTCAACCCCTCGTAGCTGCAAACTCTTTCATATTAAATTTCTTGGGGCACTATCGAAAGCCTTTTCAATATCTATGAATGCAAGGTACGCCTCTCTTCCTTGTACTAATATTTTATCTATAGTGTGTTTCATTGTAAAAATATGATCTTGGATGCTATGTCTACTCCTGAAACCACTTTGGACCTCGCTAAGTTGTGGTTCTATAATTGAGCGCAATCTGTTCCCCACGATTCTTTCATACACTTTCGCTACCGTGGTGACTAGTGAAATTCCTCTGTAGTTACTGCAATCCTTCTTATCACCTTTTTTGTGGATAGGCAGGATAACACCAACTTCCCAATCTGTTGGTATTTTGCTTTCTCGCCAAGCTTTATTACAAATATCTATTCCTTTCCTTCCTATACATCTGATCATCACTGGGGTTATACCATCGTGTCCTGGTGCCTTCCCTTTTCTTATTTCTTTGACATCCTTTTCTTGACTTCCACAAGCGTAAGGTCCTCCGTTTCTGTGTTATTTGGGTTCATCTGTTCCTGTGTGTTCCTGTGTCTCTTCTACACTTGGTCTTTGGTCGTTCGGATTAAGCAATTCTGAAAAATACTCCTTCCATCTATTCATTATCGCAACATTCTATGGTAATTGCTGTATTTTTATTTTTCCCTTTCTTAATTGTTTTAGTTATTTTATAGAATAGTTTACGATTATCTTTACTTGCTTCTTCAATTTTACTTGCCTCTTCAATTTTTTTATCGAATTCCTTCCATGCACTCAGTTTAGCTTCCCGGATAATATTTCTATTTTGTGTTGCTTGTATTTATTATATTTCTGCTCGTTTCTATTATTTAAATAGTCTTTCCAAGCCTGCTTTTTTAGTTATATTATTGCAAACCCAAATTTGTTTAAACGAAACTACTCTTTAAAAAATTTAACACAGACAATTTTTGTAACGGTATTTTTCGTTTCTCATGAGGAGACCTATACAGATATATGTGGATATTTAGTGTATAACATAACATAAAAATTTGCAATTAAAAAAAAATGTTATGAATTGAAACTATAATTTTTGTTTAATTACTTAAAATTCTTTAGTTTTGAGGCTTATGAAAATTATTTGCATATTTGAATTTCACGTATGCAATATATGTACATGCGTTTCAGCAACTCGCGACGAATCCGATTCAAGTAAATATTGACCCTGCGTAATTTGAATTTCGCTGTAAAAAAGTTTCACCCGAACAAACACGACTTTGTAAAATGCTATCTGCTTAGTATTTTTCTTTCCTTAAACTCTTTCCCGTCCAAAGATTCGTTGTCTTACAAACCAAGTCACACTCGGCCAACTTCACCGACCAAATCGTTTTTACCCCGCAAACTTTCCACCAATTGAAATTGCTGCTCCTTTTTTTTTTACAATGTACTCACGTTATCGATTTCGCACCGCTTCGTAACATTAGTAAATTTTACTTTGAACTAAGAACTACTTTGTACTGCTCGCGAATTGATTTGTCTGGAACTTGGTAACATCTACTTGATTAAATCCATTAAATCTGAGTGAGTGAGTAACTTGAACTCCGAATGCTAATTCAGTGCAGCAGTACTACATGCCTTTGCAATTAACACTTTACGAAATTTGAACCGCCATAATAAAAATGAACCCTTGAAGTATGATTATGATGGGGAATAATTAAGCAAAGGGAACGGATAAGTAGCAATAAGAACTTGCCGAGGTTTTACTGCATCTATTAAATTTTAAACCTCTTCAGACGTTTCAGAAATTAACGAGAGTGTGCAAGTTAAAACGGCAATAAAATCCCGCCGAGAATGATTTATGTTATTTGAATATTTTAATAATTTTTGAACGCGTTGACTCTCTTCACACTTTATTTAAATATTTTGAAAATTTCGATGAAATTCTCTTGGTTATTAGTTAAAGCTTGCTCCGCCCGTTTTTTCGCGTGGAGTATAAAGTGTAAGCGGGTAATTTACGATTGTAAGATACAAGCTCTTCGGTTAATGAATTTCTCAGATATGTTTTACAATGCTATAAAAGTCGGGAGGAGCTTATGTCACTCGGAATAGCAAAGAGTCGATAGCGTAACTAAGATGCGGAATTAATAGAGATGGATTGCTTTGCGTTAGTTTACCCGAGTTTGTTGCCCGGAAAGTCTAATGGATCAAATTTATTATCGTTATTCTAGCGACTTCTTTGCGCACATCCTTTTCCCTAACTCCGACAGTTTTTACATGTTTTCATTTCTCATTTGAACTTGGGGGTTCTTAACGTTTATTGCTCATTTATTTACCTTCGAATTCCGTTCTATTTGCACTCTTCTTTGTTTTGATAAGTTTGATGTTCTGCTCAACTTTTATTCTTTCGGAACACGCTTCGTGAGATCGTTGTAAGAATGAAAATATCGACGAAAGCAGATTGACAATACCGGAGTAATACGTCTGGAAGTCAAGATCGTATCGCTTTGACAATGGCATTTAGTAGCATTCTCTCGCCGAGATCAATCTCCTCGGCCTATACGAGATAATGAAGCAATATTTCAAGTCGGGAAGTCGAATTTCAACGCTAAAGGTTTATTAAAAGAAACAGCTTTGTTGGCTAGGAAGAGTTAATCGTGCATGCTTTATCCTAAGCAGACGATGTTTTCATAATCAAAAGCTTAAAATCTAATCTACAAATCTTATTTTTAAGAAGACAGTAGGATGAGTTGTTTGGCTTACTTTGTTTTGAGCAATCACAATTAATGATAAAATTGAAAACCTCATTACCTCATATACATCTTTTTTTCGGGGGATGTAATGACGGGTGGTAGAAATTTAATAAAAAGCCAGTGGTTACGTAAATTAGAAAGAATGGACAACCAGAGAGTGCTAATTTTCTTCTATATATACAATGGTAAAAAGAAGAAAGGATCAAGAAACAGACAGCACACAGGTGATGAGAGAAGGTATATACTCGAACGAGAAGAATAGCCTAGGAAAGGATTGGAATAGAAAGACAATAAGAAGAGAATGAGATGCACAAACGTGATGATAGAAGATGCACAAGTAAAATGAACAGGAGAACAAAAGCAAAAGTAGATAATTAAGTAATAGTTCTAATTAGTCTATAAAGCTAAATGTAACAGAAGAAATAAAGCAAAATTTATTTGTAGAGAAACAATTTGAAAATGACATTGTTTAATTGCACTTTGCTGGTATTAACATTGTGCTTTTAAACTCGTTTGAATTTGGTCAGCACGGCATGAATAAAACGGGTAATTATAAGCAACGAATTCAGTACGTTATACAAACTTCCAGGGCTTCTAAGTGCGGGATGGAGGCCCATAAACATCCTGCTTATAGCGTCGAAGCAAACTTCTCTCTTAAATTCGGTGCGAACGCCTTCTCACATCCGCAGCTGAGCAGTGAAGAGCTCGCATTAATTTCAATGGCTTTGTTTTCGAAATTACTCCACAAATTCTGTTCCTTACTAACAGACAATAGCTTCATCTTTTTATTACTTCATTTAAAAATGTACCAAAATCAGTTTACTGTTGTACTCTTCTGCACTTCCTATAATAGGGTTATTACTTAACAATCACTTTTTAATAAAAAGAAAATGGTAAGATCAGGTTGATTAGTTACACATCGAAAGGAAAGGTATAAGAGCAAAGTTCGTAATTAAGAAATAAACGAAGAACCAGAAAAATGGGTTTACTTTAATACAAGAAATCCTTTTCCCATAATAAAATGAATTTAATTTTTAAAATCGATGCCCATCAATTTAAGAAAAATGCATGCATGCTATTATACTGACTGGAACTAATTTAATTTAGGTACACTTCGCCAATCGTCGACGTTCAGTTTGCGCACGAAATTCATAGTCACGGCATGTGAATTTAAGCAAAAATGAAACACTGGCTACTGACATTGTACAGCAATCCAAAGTGTCGTAAAATTAATGCCCGTAGCTCGGCGCCTTTTATTCCTGAGATCATTCGTCACAAAAAGCCCACGCTTCAAACAACTATGTAAGTTATAATACCGCGCAGACGTTGTAAAAGTGAAGCAGTAAAAACAGAAGATATGGTCCACATAGTAGCCCTGGAAATCAAATCATTCGCAACAGAAATAGTTTATACGGCGAATAAACTTCGTTTTTAAAATCCTCCCGAGACAGCTATGGCCCTGCTGTTGGTACTATCGGAGTTGTCCTGAACGGTTAGTAAATAAGCGAAATGATTGTTATGTGTCGGTCTGGACTGGACTTGTTAGAGACGACCCTTGTCATCTGTCAGCCCATTACTGTTTTCGGCCTTTGTCTTCTTCTGTGTTTATTCCTTGCTTTTGAGCGTGCGAATCGCTGACTTGAAAAAATACTGTTCCATATTTTTCACAGTTAAAACAAACATTTTCATTTTCTCTAAAATACAAGAACGTATGTGGCCATAAAGAAATATTAAAGGACTGTTAATGGTCAGTTTGTTGGAAGACGAGTGGACAAGACGAGGAAAGAATTCATTCATATTCGTCAGATAATATGGGCATGATCGATGCTTAGGCCCGATTTTACAATCGTCAGATAAGCATTATTCTTAGAATAACCTGATGTAGGTGTGACGTAGATATGGAGGAATGTTAAAGGATATGCGGCGAACAGTTATTCCGTCCTCATTCCACGGGCCTAAAAGTTGTCTTAATACTAAGGTTTTTAACCTTTTCGATTTTTCGAAGAGCAACAAGAGAACTCTCATTTTAATTTGGTGTCTTGTTTAATTAAGTGTTCACTGGCTACTAACAATTAACAAATGTCTAAATTTGGATTCCGGCGACTGAACACGACTCTCTGTTTCCCCGGCTACAATTATCAGGCGAGCAAAATTCACGGGATGTCTTCTTAATTGTTTGCATAATTACGTTTCCACACCGTTATGAAATTCCGCTGATGCATCGTAATATTCCTCGTTTATTTTCTTACGTCGAACGCTTGATTTGCTGGGTCAAACGGAAGTAAGTATTTCTATTGGAAATGAAAACTGTTAACTGTGTTTACGACGTACTTTATCTAATAGCCAGTTTCTTCACGCTTGTCAAGCAGCAGTAATGTTTGTTGTTATCGTTGATGATACATTGTTTATTAAATAAAATCTTTTGAGCGATGTCGACTGTTAAAAAATTTAATCTAATTCAATTTAGAAAAAATGCAGAGTTAAATAAAAGTTTGATACATTCCGCAAATTAACAACAACAAAAAACTAATCAACATTAATTATTTAAAAGGACCTTTACAATTTAAAAGCGAGATGTTAAATTGTATCGTAAAATGTAATCAGAAATTTTACTACTGAAGCTCGTTTCCGCATTATCAAACTTGCATTTTTCTAAAGTGCTTCGGGTTTAGTATCAAGGCAAAAGCTCTAAAATATATATACATGACAGTTAAATTTCGAACGACTAAGCTTTATTACAACAGAGAAGCACGTCGATGGAAAATACAATGACTTTAGAACGAATTTAAAAGATTCTTGTTTCTAGAAATGAAAGAGTTTCTTTTCCGAACTTTTATTCGTCCATTTGGTTGTTGTATTTACAATACAAGAAGCTTTATTATACTTATTATATTCCAACTAAATATACCGCATGATCAAAATTTAGGGGATAGCTTTCAAATACTATTATCTACTCATAGATTTCAGAATATAGTGACGTAATATAGTAAAAAATTAATTTGAATAAACAAGTTTTTGATCAAGTTGTATTTTCTGAAATGCAAATAACTAAAAGGGGCGTCGTTTTAATAATAACTTTGTTAGAGAGAAACTTGCGCCAGAGCGAAGACAACGTAGTGTGCATGTGTGAGTGAGCATTTCGTGAACATAGCTTTAGTACAGTAATCTAATTTTGTATGAACTAATTAACTTACAATATGTTGCTACGCGAACGGAGAAATAACGAGTTTAAACTCGGTTATCTTAGATTTATCGGGCCAAGTTTCGACGGCGAAAATATTTATAGCTTAATTTATGTTCTTTATTACCCTGAGATGTTTAAATTAACGGCGGGGAACGATGATCGTACGTAAAGATATACTTGCTCTGCAAGTTTCGGCGCTAATTACTGCACATTTTTGGAAATAACTTTGCTAATTTTCCTTTAAATAACTTTCTTGATTAATCTCAAGTTTTGTCTAGTTTCTTTAGCTCCTTATAATCTATACATTTACTTTATTTTCAAAAGAGATAATACATCCATACCCTACACCCTTAAGTGTTCTCCAGATATCCAGATTATTATAAAATTGGATGAGTAGCTGTTGCCTCTTCATTTGAAGTTTGGCAACACTTTAAAGAACTTGGAGAAGAAAAGTATCTATTGCCTAGAATAGCTTGAACTTATAATATTACCGACGGTAGATGAAGAACGGTACAACAGGATGTCCACCCGAATTCTCACCGAATGCGACGGTGTGTTGTCTCTGATTGGGCAGAACAAATTAATTTCTGCTACGTTGCGCACCTTTGTACTATAAACAGCTTTCCTAGATTGGACCGGGCACATATAGAGAATACTAATTCGCCTTTCAAGTCGTGGAATCCCAAACAGTATTCCAATTTGGTGCCAAATGAAAGACAAACATTGTCTTTGCATCTTTCATTAAATGACTCATCTAATTCCCATTAATTAAAAGATTTTTAATAATAACTGGAATACAGAGGAGCAATTGCTTATTTTATTAATAAATTGCTTCATTATACCGTGTAGAATTTTATTATAATTCGATTTCTATAAAAAAATAAAATAAAGTTGAGCAATCAGTCCCTGTAAAAGCATTAAAATATTAGTCGTAATTTAGGGATAAAATCAGATGGTCTAGTTCTGTGAACCGGAAGCCAATGATTACTCCAACTTGCAAGTAAAATTTTATGTGCTGGAAAGTACGGCACGGAAAGAAAAATTTCTGCAACATTTCAGGACGTAATCAGAGGAAACTCGCGAGCAGGAGAGAGACGGCCGGCGACGTGCCGTTATTTTGTTATTATCGCAACAGCCGGTATCTGAATTTGCAGCGTCTAATTGGCTGATAAGAATGCGCCACTCGTCCGACGCCGGAAACCTCTAATTCCGAGCGCCCTCTGGATCTGGAACAGCGCTGCTTACGGCAAACCCTTGCAGATAGCGGGAGCTAAAAATCGCATTACGTTGCACTTGTTCGGATATGTCTTCATTTATTGAAACATTGAAATAACATCCACCCTATATATACCGAGATAAATTGGTTTGTCTGGGAGTTGTGTAAGCCATCCAGAAATCACGCACTTTAAGCGTTTTCTTCTAAGAACGATAGATAATATGGCAAAGAAAAGAAAAAGCTGTTCACAGAAAACACCAACACGATTCTTAAAAGTAAAGTTTCGTATCAATATTAAAAAGTATCTAAAATACTTGACAAAAAAAATTTAAAACTAACCACAATTCCGAAGATGACATTATTAATTTAATTTACTATACAGTGTGTAATCGAATAAGTTTCACTTACGCTAACCATAAAAAAAGAACGAACCATTGATATTTGCAGAATTAATTATCTAATGTGAAATTTAATCGATTATACCGTGTGTATTGTTGTATTTGAATTGATCGTTCTTTTTTCGATTACATACAATAACGTAATCTTAGGTAGATACTTGAAGATTAAACTAAGATTTTCTTTCGGCATTTGTAAAGTGGCGAGCATACATTTCCCCGCGCATCGATACGCCAGGAGAAGTGAGAACTCATTGCCGCCAACTTTGCGAATGCAAATCTACCGTGAAACCACTAATACTTCCTTTCAAATCACCCTCGGGAAAGTATCTAAGCCCGCCTGATAGATTTATGATGGTCTCAATGCAGGGGCCTACAGCCCAGAATTTCTTTTATATCATATCTCCGTGGCGTTTTACAATTTGCAATATCTACGAAGCGTGTAAAACAAATGTTTTGAAGCGTATTGTTAGAATGGAATATTTCTTAGATTAAAAAAAAGTTGAAGCGGTGTAATTGAAAGGCTCTGGTAAGGAAGGAGACGATGACGTTCTCTCGGTGCAGTAGTTCCAATTATATCGGTGTAGCTCCGGCTGCTAACAAATCGCACGCTGTCAAGTGCCTACTTCTTCCAATAACAATAATAAATCTCAACGTTTCTTAGATCCAAAGTGAAACACTTGTACTCGTTTCATCCTTTCTTCAGGCAAAATATCATTTTAATTATATTAAAAATAATAAAAATACAATAAATACGAATATACTTTTTTAGAATTCTAAAAGAGTTCTAAAACATTATAAGTCTGTAAATTGTAGTACCCAGAAGGTAGATAATGGAATTTAAAATTATTTCTAAGCGCCATTGCCTTGGAGGAATCGCTTGTTTATTAATTACTAATTGTTATAGTATAGCAGAGTGCTATCTATAACATCTATTTTCCTCAGCTAGGCAAGTTTGAATAGACAAGCTAATAACAAGGAATGATGTTTATCTTATAACATGTGGGTACCTATCAATCACTATAAAATGACAGAAGCGCTGGCCCTAAATTTTATAATAAAATTTATTTTGATTCGGTGTCACAGATAACGTCAGTTATAAATTACATAAAACGTCGAGCAAAAAACCAACGTGCAGCTCTACAAACAATTCAGCGCATAATGATGTCATTATCGTAGCAAGAGAAATCGTTTCTGGGTGAGCTGCTAAATTGCGTTGAATTTATTACCTACCTTAATTACGTGTACTTTTTGTAGTATATCATTAAGTTCTACGTTGCATCTAGATTCTTAAAATACTTCGATAAATTCACTTCAAAATAAACCTAGTATATGGATGATAGCTTAACTAATGACATTACCTTTTCATGTATTTAAGATCTACGGAAAGGAATTGTAAAAAGAAAGAGAAATTCTAAAGTCTCTGAGTTCGGACAAATACCTTTACTAAGTTTCTCACTTTTCCTACCCAAAATTTTGGCAAACCAGAAGAGACGCAAGTCGCAAGGGCCTTTGTTTGAGTGTGTCTGGAATTAGTTGTAGATAACCAGGAACAAGGCAAAGGAAAGCAAACTTTTAGGGTTGAATCAACTGATTCTTCACGTAAAACAAACCGAACTTTGAAAAGAAAAATCAGCGATGATTTTCAAGAAAGGTACTGACTTGCTGATTCATCGGTTTCTGCCGGTATCAGTTGCGATAACAGCGAAGTTTTTTCCCGCGTAACTCTATACTCGACACATTTCTAAATCACGTCGGAACTTCATCTCTGCAACCTGAGCTTTGCGGTTCATTTGGAAGCCTACTTTGTTTCAATTAATACGTGAGAACTTAGTTTTTATGGCTTAAAAAAAAATGAATTTTCCCCACGGCGTTTCCGGGGGTCCTTACACTAGTTTCTACATGCAATATTCAAAATTTAATTTCAGTAGGTAATGAATTTTATGGACACAAATTACTTTAACGGCGGAAGGTAGAAGGTGAGAACGTGAAATATCTTCGGATTGTGTGCGAAACAATATGTAAAATAATATACGCACTGGAGGAGTTTATGCAGGATCCGTGGGGAATATTATTAAATATGATTTACGCCAACTTATAAATTTAAATTAACCAGTTATCCTTACATAAATAAGGTGCTTGAATGCCGAAGATCCCCTAGGGTTTATCCAGATGAAAGGATAAAATAATTATGGAAGGGTTGCGCGACATAGTCGGCGGCTTACCTGTATCCCGCCTGCTTGGATCGTTAACGAACCTTACTTTCATTCTTCCAACAAAATTTTCATTCCCCCTTCAATTCATACATCTTCCATTATTAATTATTTTCATTCTAATTGACTATGTTTGATGCTTGTCTATAAAATATAGATTATCCTTATATTCTATTCTCATAGGAAAAGGATTTTTTTTTTCGTTTACGTAATAAAAAGGATACCAAGTTTACAAAAGTGGATGAAAAAAAAAGCCAATGTTTTCGAAGAAGAAAAAATAAATCTAATGAAAACCTTTTAATTATAACCCCAGTTTAACGTAATAAAACAATAAAAGCCTGAAAAATTGAAATGCCAAAGTGCTCCGGAAAAAAAAGCGAAAAACGAACGAAATTAAAAGCCCTCTTTATTAAACTTCCACAAAGTAAACAGAGTCGCGAGAGTTTCCAAAGCTAACAAGCCGACTTAAAAAAATAATCCCAAAAACAATTAAAAAGTCGGCGTGACAGTATTTTCAGTGGTTTCGGTCTTTGCCCAAAAAAAAAACACGCTGAATGAAGTTCGGTTCCGTCTGCGTCGATCGCGTGCCGTTTGATGCTGCTGCTTCCCTTTCGTTTTTTATGACTTCCTAGGGCGCCTGAGTGTATCTATGTAGATTACTGTGCGTTGCCCTGGGAACCGCACGTCCTGATCCAGAAGTGTTTGCCTGATTTTAGTCCTTAGATCAGGTGGGCATAAGGCAAGAGAAAACGCAACAATTTATACTCTTGCGCATGTAAAATGACAATCACATTGAAAGTATGTATACACGCATGTCAAGGGATTTCAGAGTTGATACACTTTTTGAATATTTGAACTGTAACAACACTATACTATAATTAATAATTAATTCTAATGGACTATCTCACCCCCCCCCTATTAAAATTGTCAATCCAGTTCTAAATGGATCAAAAATTTAACAGGCTAAGGTTTGTTTGTCATTTGCAATATGAAATTGATCTGTGGACAAGTTCAAGGGTATTTTTAAGGGATACCATGAATTGCATTTTTAATGAGAATTCTACAAAGTCTTGTGAGCCAGGGGTGGGGGAGGCCTCGAAATAAAGCAAGATTGATAAAATTACGGCCCGTCTCTGTAAATCAATTTAATTTAAATTATTTGCTGATTTGCATAGAAGATGGCACGGCCCTTTTTATTGCGAAGTGCTTATTAAAATTTAGAGCAAAAGGCCCCCATTAATCCCCGCGAAGAAAATTCACGCCCCTTCCATCGTCGCCGCTTAGCTTTTGACACTTCGGAATTAAACTTCTTTCAGTTGTAAATTACACACCGGTCGATAAAAGACTTTTGTCTAATTATTACCCACTCTCTCTCTGTGCGCTCTGCATTGACCTTTGGAAGGTCCTCTCTCCCCGGAATATTTAATGTCCTTAAATGAACCGCGATGTTTCACTTTATTTTATCAGGTTTTACATTTTACTTAAACATTTTTAGTATATGACGCAAAAATTTATGGTACGTACAGGCTTAGACAAACAGAAATTGTATGGGAATGCTACAATACGTCATTATTATAGAAGAGACTTCAATATATAAAATAGAGTTCAAGTTAAATCGAAATCACGTCATTTCTTCTTTATAAAAGCGATGCTAAAACCTGAAGCTTAGGCCACCCAAGTAACACAGGAGTAACTTGTCTAGAACTGCCTATACAGTTTCTAGAAATTTTGGCGGAGTTTCTAGTTAGAAAAATAATGATCATTTTTGAATCTGAAAGATAATTATTGTTTGTTGAATCGATTGATTCGATGGGCACTTGTAGAGATTGTAGTCATTTGCAGAGTTACTAATTTCCATGTGTGAGTTAGTGCTTTGGATTGTTTAAGTATTTGCGGGAGTACACTTAGAGTGAGAATTACTGTAGATACTATTGTCAATTTATTTGGGGTTTATGAACTTAGTTTACGCTTGGAATAGACAGCTTCGTGTGATGCAAACAATGCAATTCGTCCACAAATGGGGTTAACAGCTCGCTGTAAATTAGATAATGAACGGATCTTATCACATCACAATGCTTCTGCTCGTTACACCGCGAGAACTTAACAGACGCAAACTTATCTGCGGAGTCTGCGGCCAATCAATACGATTTATATATTTATGGGAATAATGAAAACAGACCGGAGAAAATAAATAATTTCACGAGGATCTTGGCTCGAGTTTCCGAACTGAGAAAACGTTTTCTCCGGTCCTCGCAGAATTCCTGTCACAATAATGGAAAGCAATGTCGTGCTTTGGGGTTTGTTTTTGCGGCAATGACATTAGGAAGACCTAACGTGAGAGGCGGATCTACGTAACGTCGTTACCTCCAATATTAAATTATTCTCTTATTCTTTAGAAGCTGGTTTATATTTACTCCGGTGATGTAATTTATACGAATAAACGGCGATAGAGGAAGACGTTCACTAAAAGGGAAAAAAAAGTGTAATAGTATTAATAAAGTATCATCATATGATATTGGTTACTTGAGAAGTTTTATAATTACTTATTTGCTTTCAGTATAATGTTATTTATATCTTGGACACCTGTATGATAGCAATGTCATCATCATGTTGTATACGTCTATTCAATTAGACCGTCTTGTTTCAGAGCGGCATCTCTGAAAGACATATTCATCAATATCATCTCTGGTAAGTAGTGTTTACTTATTAGCCCCTTTATAAACAAGACTGCTTACGTTTGCACGAGGCCATTCATCAATCTTAAATTTACCCATCTATCTGAACATCAAGCGAGTATTCATCCCGTTGTACTTACTAGCTGGTAATTTATCTTCGTGCCTTTATATGCTTGTTAATGCATTCTGGAATTCCGCTACCTAAGACAACCGTATTTGATAGAAACCCGTGGTTCTAATCAACGACTTGCAGGAGGTAATCAAAATTATTTCTCTCCGAGCAAACGGAAGTGATTAACATATGCACAGTAAGTTCAATCCGGTTTTAATGATATGTTTAGATGTGGTAAACAGAAATTCAGGATTAAATTTTAAGCAGGGCTAACAACAATCAACTGAAATCATCTAACATTTGTATTAATAGAGTGCTCCACATTTTCTTCTTGATTAAATAAGTTTAGAAAATGAAAAACGAAAACATGCTTATTTCAATCCGAATTTAACCTGACCGAACGAAGAGGAACTGATTGCGCTTCTTTTGCTCTGATTATGATACGTGTTCGCATAGTTGGGTAAGGATTGCGCTCCGCGAAATGTAAGAGAGCCTCATTACTCGGCGTAATTTAATTTTCAACAAGGCTTTATGTTTTAATCAATGCGAGATGAGATCCGAGATCGAGAATTGCGCGAGATGTTTTCGCAGGAGAAGGACACGGCCGTCTGAAGAAATTACCATGCAAATTCCACCCCTGACAATTGCACTCGGTAATTTATTTCGTATAAGTAAAATATTATGCAGATGTCACTTTTCAGAAGTTCTTTGTTTAAAATCATACTGTATATGATTTATGATATCTTGTAGACCCATTAATTCAAATGCTATTGCATATTGACTAGTACTCGTAAAATAGAGCATGACAATTTAGAATAACAAATTATACGCATTTGCGTATTGATTATTAAAGTGTCAATTCTATTTATGACCTCCCTCATGTATAAAAAAATGAAAAATACCTCATCATTACATCATAATTTTAACATGGGAATCGATAATATGTACTTAATCAGCATTTGATTACTATGATTGGTTCCGAATGATTCACTTAGATATATCCTTCGCTTGAATGTTGCCTGTACGATCTGCTTTAAACTTTCTGACTCGAGGCTATTTTGTTGGTTTCATAATTAATTAGAGTCAAGGAACTACTAATAGATGCCAGGCCGCGAGCAATAAACCGCGAAGAGGCGCCTAATCTCGTATTATTAATGAAATTTGACAAATCCTCCTGATCCACAAACTACGGAATACACAACTGAATTTCTTAGAATTAAAAAAGCAGGTTTTTATTATTCACCCATCCTAAAGATCATCAGTTTCCAAAGTATACTTTTAAACTAACGCTGAAGAATTTTTTCCTGTACTTTTTTAACAGTGCTACTTCTGTAGGTACTCTAGCCAATTTTAAATTAAGCACTAATTAAGCACTTCTAGGTTGGTTAAAACGAAACAAATTTGGTTTATGAGCAAAGAGGACTCATTAGTCATAATCGATTTCTTTCCGAAGACAGGATATTACAGCAAAAACCAGATCTACAAATGCCACACCATCAGTAATTTATAGGCAGACTTAATTCATGGTAAAGTGTACTTACAACTCCATTTACGTTACGCAAAACACACCGTCAGTATGCAAATTAAAAGCAAGGGGCTTAATGAACTGGGTATCCTTAAAAAAAACTATGCGCCATTTCCATTGGCCACAAAGAGAATTTCGAATTAAAATTTATTATTATTTAACATTTTAGTTGGTTCTATTATTATTATCGTTAGAGTGTGAAGTGCTCTTTGCCATTATTTTATATCGCCGACAGGTTAATTACGAAACACGTTACGGCGATGTTTAATTTAGAACGAACGGCTAAGGACTAATCTCCTTGAAAACTGGGTAAGCCCTGTTGCTGCGATACTTAACGAGTTGATGCGTCAGAATATGCAGACATTGTACTTGCGGTAATTCTGGACCCAGATGCAGCTAACAACTTCGTGGTTCGAAATTACTCTGGGGAACTCGACTGTACCGCATACGAATTCTTCTGCAGACGTAAATACATGAAGCAGGTACGAGATAATTGAGATTCTGAGCACGCTGGGTACTCCAATTGTGTAATAATTTGACGAAATTTCAGGACATACACTAATTAGGTATTAACGAGCAAATAAAAGAAACAAAAATGAACGAAAATATAAGCTGCCTGTATAAAAATCACTGTACATTTATTTTAAAGAAAACAATCACTTACGTTCTTACTTCAATGAGAAAAAATATAAAAGTGAATAATCAGTAGGGTACGTCAGTGTGTCGCAATATCATCGACGTAGATAAAAAGAAATTGTTGTTTTTAGCAAATAGCAGAACAGTAGATACTTGTGTGCACCGTTGACATGATGAAGTCAAAGTATGTTATTCCGATCCCTAGTAATCAGTCTAAAATTTTTAATAAATATGATATTGAAGCAGTAAATATTCTAAGTGTTCAGCAATTACCCTGTGGAATAAAAGAAATCGAAATCGTAATATAAATGTAAATTGCCATTTCCTTGTCGATAAAGCAAGCGTCTCTGCATTTCAGATAGAAAAATCAACGTAATATTTTTTTTGCGAGGGCACCACAGAACGAATAGCAAATTCGGAGGACTTCAAAACGCCTGACAAGTCGAACTTAAACATAAACGCCGCCCTTTGAAGTCCAATTTTCTGCAGACATCGAACGCCGGAAAAATTCAATTTGAGACTCTTTCGATGCGGATGTTTCAAACAAAAACCAAAAAGCGCTAAAGATGTATGTACTGCATGGATTTTCACACGAGAATAAATATCGAAGGATGCTATCGCGGAACAATATTCACATGTAGCCCCTTGCATTTGTTTCGTCTCGCCTCGATACTGATCCTATTTGACGCTCTTCGGATTCTGCTTGTCCTGCAAAGTACATAAATAAATCCTGTCTCGCGACGGCCTTTCCTTCTGCGTACTTGCTCGTGCTAGATTTAGATTTGTTGGCACGATATAAACCATTCAAGAGAAACTCGGATAGTGTCAGTTTAAGTTACAGAAATAATTCGAATGGAAAACCTACTGTAAATTTCAAATATAATTCACATTCTTACTTACTTATTATTCTTCAACTAAAAATTCATCTAAGTCTACTTAACGATGAATGCCCCGAAGACATTGACATTTTTAATTTCCTTCCTGTTTCCACTATTTTAAAGGTTTTATTTTTGCATAACTTAAGAAAATGAACTCTATTAGAACACGAGAAAATTGCACCATTTCAAAAGCGACCAAGAATTGGTATATTTTTTCAACAAGTTTCTAACTTCATCACAGTGGCTATTATTTTTATTTTCTTAAATCGATCTGTTTGCGCCAACAACAATCCAAATAAGTGCATAAAATATAAAATTCAGGAAGTAAACAGTGACCATGCAAAATCGGAAAACGTCAGGAAGAAAGGAGCTCTCAAGCACATCGTCCAAAACATTTTTTAAAACTTGCATATCTTGTGTAGACATTTCACGCGAACATTCCAAGGTGAATTTTTTTTTCTTTGAAGTGTGAAATGTTCTCGACCGACCACCTCGACCCATTTCAGGTAACATAAAACTCAAATAGCTTTCTTTTGTAGTGTGAAATCACGAATTGCTGCAGCTGATGGCCCTCGCAAATTGTTTCGTGGAACGTTAGGCCACTGTGAAATTTCGTCGGCAAATGCACGCGTTAAAATTCGCTTGCACACGAAAACCTAATAATTGTGCATTACTGTTTGCATTCTCCGTTGCCATGCGAGAGATTCTAGTTTCATTCTCGTTTAACATGCGAAACCGTTTTCCACACTCTCTTTCAACAAAATAATACCACCTCGTATCTTTTAATTTATATCGCAAATATTATATAGAAAAGCTTACAGTCGGGATTATTTCTAATTTAAATTTTTCTGTCAATACATCATTTAAGTTGTTGGTATGGAATTTCATAAAAAAACAATAACATTAAAGACAAACCTTTTCATTTTTAAAACGTGTAAAAAGTTAGAAATTAATTAAAAGAAATAGTAGCATAGTAGTAAATGCATGCCGAAACAGTTTCAAATTGCTCTTTCCAAGCACGTGTTTTCTCCGCCAGACTAGTTATTTAATCTAGCTGATTTAATAATAATAATAATTCCCTAACTCACTAATCCAATTAAGACCTCGGTGCCTAGACAATGAATGCATTTGAAATTTTAATAACACACATACACGGTAAATACGTGGTGCGCTTAAGACGTGCACATCAAAATGATTTAATTCCGCAGGCATGGATCGCATAGGACTTTCACACCGCGTCATGTCAATTACATTAATAATAAATTGCATGAAAGAATGTCTGATGATGACGATGTCGGATTGCAAGATTAAATCGGCTTAGTTTAATTAGACCCGTTAATTATTGTAAGTGTTACTTTGTAGTTAATGCCTGTCACGTTAATCTACTACATGACTACCTAAAAAATGCATAGATTTTCTAGTTTCATTTCAAAAAATGCACAATTGTCATTCATGTTCAATTTGTGTTGTATAAAACAATAACTCAATTTGCGTTTTAACAAACAATCGTTTGTATAAACGATCCAATAATGGAATAATGTTTCTAATCAATGATATTGAAGCAAATTCCGCTTTTCATGAATTTCAAAAGAATTTATATAAAACCGTTCGTTATTTGCCAGCGCGTTTTTGGCCATCCAATTTAATTTATCCGAATTCGAATATTTGTCGTTGTGGATTTTTCACTTTGACATATTTATATTTATATTGCAATTAAACGTTTCGGGTGTTATTGCGCATGCACCGGTACAGTTTAACGTTAAAGATTAATAGTCTACTTCATATTTTTTTCGATCGCGCGGTAGTTTCATAAATTTCTAGGTTCCCCCAAACGAATTGTAAATTATAAAAGCTATAAATATTGTGCCTGTAGATCAGTTATATCAGCAGATACACGCACATAATTCCGTAGTTATTTGTGCAAATTGATATAAATTGTATATTGCGTCCAGTGAAATTATAGTTTATACGCGGCGTTTGTTACGGTGTTATGTTATTTAATTGAATTCTGCAGCACGGATAAATTATTTACGCTCGTAACGACGATGGCCGTAAATAAATTTCGCCCCGAAAAATACATGTATAAATTGGACTTCGGCCGTGCCCAGCATGAGATTTTCTTATCTTTACGACCGTAAACTTATTCCGGTCGCATAATTTTATTCAAAGACAAAGCCACGGTCAATATAAAATTCACGTAAGGAAAATAAGCTCCAAATTGGATACGGACACCGCATAGGTATATAAGCGATATGAAGAAGAAAGGTAAACTGGTTATGTTCGTTGTGCTGCGCACGAGAAAGAACGGGAAACACAGGATGGCATGTTATTTTACGACTTGGATGGAGATGAAAGTTCGACAAAGGCAAACAAGGGACTAAACTGATCTAGTCGTTTTCTGGCTAGCTTCTGGCTAGAATGGCTATTCGATAGAAATAACACTGTTGAAAGGAATTTTATATGAGCTGCAAATTTTATGCCTGCAATAAAACACGATTTACAAACACAAGCACAATATGGACACACGGACACAAACGCTTACGTTCGTTTATGGGGAGAGGAATAAACTACTTCTCAAATAACTACCCCATAAAACTTGGAAATACTTTTACGTAGATGAAAGAAAGCTGGCAATTTATTTATTCATTTTTTTTTAATTTTCAGGCTTAGTTCTTTGGAACTGAAAAGGTTAAAACAGAAGAGAAATTTGAAATCAATCTTTTAGAGACGTTACCAGTGATGTATCTATATTGGAGAAGTTTTTATTTATAAAGTTTTGAAGATTTCATTTTCATCGCGAGTTCAATCTCCTCCTATATATTCCTAACGAGTTAAGCATCTACGAAAATCTGCCAGAAGTTGCTGCGAAGAAATACGCAGGGGAGTTTAAAAGATTTATTATGAATAAACATATAAGTTTCCGAGAGATTTTTATCTACGGAAAAATAAATCTCGGAACGAGGTAAAAACGCACGTCAAGACCGCCGCCGCCGCCGCCATACTCACTTTAAAATATGTAAACGCTCTTCAGATCTTCTATAAAACGGCTCTTATCGCGATATCAATACGGCGTATACCCACTCCATTCTAGGCATTATGTAATACAATATATTCAGCAAACGTCTTTTCTAGCATGATTCATATGGAACGAGTTGCGGAAGGTAGCGTCGGAATATTGTCACCGTAATAATTTTGCTCGGTGGCGCATAAAAGCTCCGGCGCTTTGCATCGCTCTCAGATCCCGTTTAGATTGGCTTTATTGCTATTTTTTTCCGCCTGCCTTTTTTCGTTAAAGTTAGGTGTCTGCAAGATTGAATCTATTTTGCTTGTTTCGTTCACGAATTGACATCGCACTGTCGCTGCGAAATGTCGAATGAATGATATTTTATTTTATTACCCCTAAATTCTTCGTGGCTCAGTTCTGTTTGTTTTTAGGAAAAAAAGCTGCAAGAAGAAATTCCTAGCTCCGACAGCGAAAAGGGAAACATTTTTGTATTGATTTTAAAAATATTCTTCACCCTCATCAGCACGTTCTTATTGTATTCTTTTTCAAGACCAAGTTCTACTCGAAACGTACTTCGGTTTTAGTATTTTGCAATCATTAATTAAACGTTTCTAGATTGTGTTGATTCAATAATAGAAAATATAGATAACCAGACATGGTTATGACAATGGCTGATATAAGGTGATTAGAATCCATTCGATTTACCATTTTGCACGAGGATGGACTGAAAAGTCCCTGGAATAAACCTCAATACATTTGGACCAACGATAATCCAAAGCCTCTAAGACTTCAACAAAATTTAGAATGTTCAAGTTCATCAAAATAGTGCTGCCACAAAATCTTTACTAGAATGACCACTCCGGATTTTTACTTCATTTAAAGTAGGTGGCAAGTTTGCTTTTCATAAGCTGTTGCCCCAGGTTGCTCGGTGAAGATGAGCGTGGTTTAAAGGTGTTAAAAAGCGCCAGGGTGAACAATTACCCAGCTGAAGATGATAATACGAGATAGTGTTCCCAATGTATCTCAAATTCGCAATCGTTTTACGCAACAAATCCAGAAAGTTTTAATTTAAACTCATTTGTACGTTGAAGGTAGTGGCACAGCTAATAATAAACAATTGCTTTAATTACACACCCAAAATAATTACAATTGTCACATACAGGTTAATCATATGCAACAGAGGGTCGCCGAACTCACTACGACTAAAACGATTCAAGAATGTTGCATATGAATGTACACTTCTTTGTTCATTACAACAACAGTTTACTTCAACTAATTAAAGGCGCAAGATCTGTCAAAAATTCGCTCTTAAATAATGCAGTGTCACGAAACAATTAACAAAGTTATTAAACTAAACTGACATAACCATTAATGTGTTTGTAGGTCAAGGTCGATCTCGACATCCTACAAGTCTTCTTTCCGCGGTGATTATGAATCAACTGCGTCAGGCACGTTCTTTGATTTCAGCGATATGAATCCGACATGAATTCGGTAGCACCAAAAGAGGTATCCAAACGTATAAAGTATCAAGAGAGGTATCCCAAAAGAAATATCCAAACGTAAAAGTATCAGAACGAAAAGCCTGGTAGGGTAATGAAAAATTTTCCCTAATCTCGTTTAGCGATGTATTTAATGGGAATTCCGACCACGTCGAATACCAGTTTTCCCAATCTTGCTTTAGCAATATAATAATGAGTGTTTTTTTAAATCCGACGTCAAAGTAGGCCTTGAAGAAGCATTTGTGAATGTTTGAATTGGCTTCCGGTTGGAACCGCGTCACGTTGACTTTAAGTCAACGTGACGCGGTTCCAACCGGAAGCCAATTCAAACATGGACGACGGCCGCGGAAGCCTTCAAGTTAAATCATTTGTGAATGTTTCACAGCTATGAATGAATTGTTTCACAGCTAACTTGACGTCGGATTTAAAAAACCACTCGTTACAACAATATAGGCACTACCAAAGTTAAACGAGTAATAAGACGCTTCAATAAAGCCAAACAGGTGACGCGAGATGCTTGCAGATGCCGTCAGCTTTGATCAATCAGAAATCGTTATTATCGAGAATGTCCACAAAAGGACACGTCACGTGGCAATCGATAATCGCACGCCTGCTCCCTCGGGCACACTGTAAGAATCTACATAATAGCGACACTCGAGTATAACTGTCACATTTGCCATTTTGTTTGATACCTACATTTTCAAATAGGTATCAAACAGAATGGCGGTTTTTTCTGACACTGATGTTTAAGTATCGCTACTGGGTAATTACTTATACTGTCCCCCCTATCAGGGTTGCCACAATAAATTCTAAAATGACTGAAATCTGTGAATATTGCCAACCTAACCATTACGCGGTTTTGAACTGTAACAATAGGTATTCACAGCAACATTAACATCGCCAGTGGAAAATGACTTCCGGATCACTTTTCACCTCATTATGAATGTTGACTGTTGACTTAATGACAGGACGAATTTCAGCACTATCAATTTTGTCAAATATTCTGACACGCTCTTACATAAACAGCTGTCAAAATAAAACTAATTAACGTAGCATCTGATATTTGACAATTGAGGTGAACTTTCCAGAAAATCACAGCAACTGATTGGAACAGTACCATCTATCCGTGATTATACTGATTATTTTTCCAAGTTAAAAACTAAATAATAATAAAAAAAATATTATCAAACACAAATTTGTAATAATTATTTTTCAGGTAACTCTTAAGATGCCTGAAACATCGATGTTTTATTTTACGTTCCTCTAGGCAATGTTTTGTGCTAAATGCAGAGCTTTCTTAAAATAATATCAAAGCTACCAACGTAAAGTGAAGCGTTTAAAAAATCATTTCGTTGCAGATATTTTTATATTGCGACTTTCATTAATTATTGACGTATCATCAAGTCAATAAGTTGATCAGTGAGCTTTGCCTGAAAGTCCCCGATAAGAATATTAAATCGAAAAGAATTTCTTACATTTGCTTTCGCCATTTTTTTTAATGGGCTTTTAAAGGCAAGGGGTGCAATAAATTTGAGGCATCCGCTCAGATTAGAAGAGATCGGCATTACAATTCGAAATTTACGGCCGGAAATAAAAATTTACCGAAAAACAACGGAGTCACTTGCTAATGCAAAGCAATGAAAACCGAAACCGGACGCACATAAAACGCCGTACCTGATACAACAGAAGCGATCACTTTTTTTATATATATAATCGGAAAGCCCTTGGCTGAAGCGAGTCGAAAGGCGAAATAAAAAGTTATGGGCAGTTATTTTAGCATTTCGTTCTTTCATTTCTTTTCTTTGCGCGCTCTCCTGTTAATTTGTTACATAGCAATAAAAGATTTATTGTGAAAACTTGCCGAGTTTATGTGAGAAGATGGCATAACAAAAAATGCGTTAATGAGGAAGCTTCCACAGAAGCTTGTTGTGGTCACGCGCTTTAAAGTTATGGTAGCGCCGTTTATGTTCGTTATTATTTATTCATTTTACAAGTTTGTTAAACAAGTTGTAGTGAAAAATCACATTTTTACAAGCACGTTGCCAAGAAACGCCCCTCAAAAGCACAAGAAAATTTATTTATGGGCAAATCGCATGTCAACTCGGGGAAGGCCGGAAAAACTCGAATTTCTTGATATTTCCTGAATTTTCCAAGGCGATGTTAAAATCGCACGTGCACAAAGAATTAATTAACACTAGCGTGTATTTTTTTTACCCGTAACGTTGACGTGTACACAATGAAATGCTCGGAGCTTTAGATTCGTAACTTTCCATTCGCATTCGTGTAATCGCCGCATGTGGTTAGATGCAGAACGGACTTCTTGATGAAACAATGCCGTTTAATTTTCGAAAGAAAGAAAAATGCCACGCCTTTTATTAACTTAAACAAAAATCAGTGATTGCAATTTGTGATACGCGTACACAACAGTCGTGCAAATTGCAAAGTAATAATTGAAGTTCGATCTAAACGTAATTTAATTGTGGCATTTTTGTAGAAACTTCTATCATGTATTTTTCAGGTGTTACTTTGAAGCGAACAAAGATGAATGCGAGATAACCTTTCAATCCTTCAAGTGTCTAGTTCTAAGAAGAAATGTAATTAGAATTTCTTCAAGCGTTACCCGTGATTGTGAAATGACTGGAAAACGTTGTAACTACAAGTAAAAAATCAAAAAAATATGTAATTTTCTTCAGAGCATTCAAAAATTATTTGTTTTAATTAAAATACTCGTACAATAGCTCCACAATTTACCTGTTCATATAAAAATCAGTTGAACTGCACCATAAAAATAATTTTATTGCGGTTTTATTTTTACAAAAAATAAAGTACATTTTAGCTCAACTTGATGACAAAATTTTATTGCACGAGGAATTATTATAGTTGCACGTTGCACCGGTTAACCGAGTTTCCACCAGTGGCCTTAAATATTAGCCTGCACTACACGGGATGTTAAACCAGAATTGAATTCGTTTTTGCATACGTGTTTTTGACACACAAGCACAGGTTGACAGAAATTTTAATGCAGGCTGCGGTTGTGTTCAATAATGCGTATGTGTTCGAGAGTAATTTAAATAAAAGCGAGCTTTCAAATAAAGTACATATTTCAAAATTTTAATCCAGTTTAAATTCAGCTTCTTACCACTCCTCGGTGCATTTCATAAACCGAACTAACGGAGCTCGAAATGCGGATATTATTTTAAGTTCGAAAATACAAAACTAATTAACCGAACTTAGTAAGCAACTTTTCCGAACACAAAGGGAATTTCCAATCCAATTTTTTTTTTCGTCTTTTTCGCTTGCATACAAAGCATTACTTGCGAACGTTATTAGTCTGAAATTAGACGGTGTAACAAAGCCGTTGAGTGTAGACTGAAACTTGATGGTGGTCGAAAGTTAATGCGTAGGCTAATAAATTTTAAATATCCTTTGAACTCACTAGTAGTTTCCAGTTAATTTCGACGAGAGCCTCCAAACTTTCTAACTGCTTAAATTTGAATACCCATTAACATATTACTGACTGACGAAAGTGATGTGAATTTATATTGAAATTCGAATCAAAGGTCACAGTATTTGTTACACAAGAACAAAATTATTATTTAATCCTTATTCAGGATTTTATTTCAGCAATTATTCATAGAACAATTACTTAAAAAAATTCAGAGAACTAATGCATCATTCCCCCCAAATGAAACAGAACAAAAATAGAACTATTATTTTGCGCGTTGACAGATGATGCAGTATTATTGGAATCCCTGTATAATAAATATAATGATTAAGGGTTGCAAACTAAAGACGAAAACCAAATTAACAAAAAAAAATATGTGGAACTTCCTCGACAAACTGTGAAAGTACAAAATTCCCAACGGCATCGCTTCATATGAAATTCCGGAACTTCCCAGGAGCGAACTTTTTAAACAAAGAATAATTTGAAAAGTCCACGTAACTTTTCGATTTGCGCGCAATATATTATTGTTTGCATTGAGTGCAGCAGCGGAGTAAGCACAAAGGCACATATAAAACAGTCTCTGCGGGACGTATTCTTAAATTTCGTCGACGGGGGCGCGGAGATTTATTGGTAGCGGGGTTAAGTGGCTGTTTTCGGCGGCGCGAATTGACCGGAATTAACTTTAATGATTGTAAATTTAAAGAGGACCATTATTTACTCCTGTGTATTTGTTAGAGTCTTTGTTGATTTAATTGCTCTTTGTTTTGTTTGCACAGTTTTCTCAGTTCGTATCCGATTATAAACGACCTAATACCTTGCAGAACAAACCCCTTTAGTACCAAATAATATTAATTTCTTTCTCCTTTTTCTTTCCTTTAGGCGAAAGAGTTTTTAAAAAAAGAAATTATTTTAATGTAAGATAAACGAAGCCTGGTCAAAGACTTATCTTTTTAACCGCACGTCAAATAAATAGTTGCATGCAACTATCAACCAATTACGTTGAAACAAATCACTGAAATATATTGCAGAGATATCTGTGTACCGTGGCGTTAAACGTACGTGCTCACCCCTGCGCAATTAAAGAAAATTTACACCTAATGCACGGAAAATTTTCCGAAGTTACATCGCTTAGGGCGCTTAAATAATTTGTCAGGCAGACTTTTCCCATAAATTACCCGCGAACCATAGACACACACTGCGTAAAGGCGGAACAAATCGCTTAGCTGCTATCAGCATTTAGCATGCTCCGGTTGGCAAATGATTTGCATTTTTTCGCGTGCTTCGCGTTTATCTCCGCACGGAACGCGCACAGGTCGATTGTGCTTTGACCTTGTTTTGGGGCGCTTTGAAATATCTGGCCATCAAAAGATGCAGGCTTTTATTTCATTGCCGGCCCTCATTTGCGTGAGCTCCGGAAAAATTTTATTCAATTCCGCCAGGTAGATACCAAACAATGAAGGACGTTGTAACTGTTACGGTTTTTTTTTTTTTTTTGATTCATATCAATGGCTTCATTAAGGTAGTTTTAGGTCAGGCTCATGGAATTATAACGAACCTAGCGAAGTACATTATGTTTTATAATTCGTACAGATAACAGCAGTTAATTTTCTAAGTTTTATACAGTGTGTAATCGAATAAGTTTCACTAACGGTAACAACTATTAACGCACAAGAAAAGAAGCGAAGTTACGTACGGGGCAAGGATCAGTAATATTATTTTTGAAGTCCATCTGCATTCGTACCTATAGACTGCTGACTTTGCAAACACAATTTTCAAAAGTCTTTGAGGCCTGTTTCCACAGAAGACTCTATACTTTTTTAGAAAAGTTTAAAATATTCAGCAACTGTCAACATGGTTATAGAAAAGATAGATCTACTATATCAGCCGTACATCAAGCAATGATAGGAATCATACGGTTGATCATTCTTTACTGCTAAGGGTGTTTCAATGATGATGCACCAAATTTAGGGGACTTTTTCTGACATTATTTGGAACAAAATATTTTAATACAATTTTGCAATCTGAGCAAGTTAAAATTTGCATTATTTTGAGTCGATGGTTTTAGAAATACTGTAGCAATTTAAATTTCTACCGCCGTGAAACAAGACGAGCGACATAAATTGTTTTATGAATGTCACACAGCTGCAAGAAGGCAATGAATATCTATCCTAAGCGAAAGAATTTATGGGCGGCTTTTAATTCTGCCCTTGACCGAAAGACGTGTTAAAGATGACAACATTGAAAGAATGTACTATATTTAGCATACATTTTGAGCTATTCTGCTAAACGTAAGATAATGCGGATTTCGTTGATGGTCAGGAAACCTTTCATATAAAATATGCATGCCTGCGTATTCTTGAAACGTAAAATCGCCCATCGCAAACACGTATGACAACACACTTACATACACATACTAATAAACTGTTAAACATAAAAGTTACAAACTACACCAAATTCACGCAAACTATGCTTCGCTTCCAACGTTACTCTTTATTAAAATCTAAAAATCATTCAATAACCAGAACGGACTAAATTAATCACATCATCTGAGGCGACATTTTATGAGGTAATAAAACAGTAAAACGATTCCTTAACAAAGGTTAAGGCAGGTTAAGGATTCCGTTCGACCTCATCTACGGTACCTTTTAAAAACATACGATTGTCTTTTCCCTTCGGTTTTCTCAAAATCTATTCGTTAAAAAAAAACTTATACGAAACTTTCATTTCTTTTGGCGATATCTACCGTCATACCGAGTTTGAAGCCCTTCATTGGAACAGCCTGTATAATGCAGGTGTACGCAGACCAACCCATGGATGGATACAGTCATACGATTTATTCGCGTTTCGTGCGCGACAGAGATGACAGTTCAACCGTACATACACCTGAGTATCGATATAAGCTAAAAAAAATACTGAAAAATGTATTTATTTTAACAAATGTCGCTAAGTAAAAATAACCTAAAATTTACAACTTATTAACAACATAAAATATTACTTTAATCAAATTCTATAATGCAGATTAATTTTTTTTAACGTTTAACTAATTTTTGTTTTCATAGGTAACAAATGAAATAAGAAATAAGCCAACTGCTATTGCTTTGATTGATTGACGTTACACGTTATAAACTTTGAAGAGTTACGCTTCCGTTAAAAAGTAATAGGTGCCCATACATCAACATTTCTGAACGTCTTTGACTGTGAAGGGATTTGCCTGTCGATACAGTCTTTTTCTATTGCTTTTCCCTTTTTGTCAAATGTGTTTCCTAATCTGTCAAATGACTTTCCAATCCGTTCAAAGTATAGTAGGCCTGCGGATTGGAAAGTCGTTTGATAAATTCGGAAACATAATTGACAAAAGGGGAAAACCAAAAGAAAAAGACTGTAATACTGCTGGTTAATGCATAACGTGCACGCCAGGCTTTTCCATGCTGCTTATGGCCGACGAAGGGATTGCCGTGCTGGACCAGTACTGTCAGTCCAGTCCCGTCAGGTCAAGCCTGTCAGTAATCCCGCCAATGTATGGGTAGCTATTATCGGACACATGTTTATTAGAGGTTTTTTTGTTTGAATTACTCATAAGAATCAACCGGTGAAGTTTTTCCCCGACGTCATAGATCAGCCTGTATTATCGCTCTCAAGTCATTAAAATGGATCAGAGCGTCTTCGTTGTGTGAATTTTCCATCATAAGCAGCCATGCATCTGTTATAACTTCCTCTGGTAAATGTGCAAGTGCTGCACACATGCGGATATTTTGTTTATGTAATGTAATAAGTCCCTTAAGTTTTCAGGTAAACATTTTTGATCCGCACGAAATGAGAAGTTTTCAGGTAAACATTTTTGATCCGCACGAAATGAGAAGTTTTCAGGTAAACATTCGTTTACGCACGAAACACGACGCACGAAACAAGAAAGCACCAGTCACACCTATGTAACAGGAAGCAGATAGTGACAAAAGGATGTGAAAACTGACAAATTAGAAGTAAGTATCACCAGAGGAGTACCGCAAGGAAACAATTCTTGGACCGCTGCTTTTATATATACCCATAAATAATTTACCGATTGCCTGCCCATCCGATGACTAGATTAACATTTATGCCGACGATACGAGTAAGGTAATCACCGAAGAAAATATTGAAAGTACAGTCAAAGGGTGCAACTCTGCAATATGGAAATGGAATACCAGAAATGGAATACTTCTAAATTGTGAAAAAACACAGATGCTGCATCCAGTTAATAAACAAATTAATAAAAGTATACTAGTGCGCTTCAATGATACGAGCCCAGAATCATATCATTTGGCCCAAGACCTAAAGAAGTATTTCAGATTAATGTCCCTTAATCATAATTTTCAAGGTTTTCAACAATATTTCAAACAGTTTTAGCAATAATAAATGTCTATAAATTAAATTAACACTTGCACTATCCATATAGCAATTTCATTTAGATCGCTATATGTCCGCCACAAAGATTTTCCAGCCCCATATATGGGTCACGCGACTCTTTTAAAATTATTTGAAACAGAACGGTATCAAATATCACAATAATTTTTTTTCAAATGGTCTTCTTGAGTCCCTTGAAAATCAGATGGTTATTATTTTTACGTCCAAGTAATACATTTTTAGAAATGGGAACCATGATTCTGACCCACATATGAGTCACGGACTTGTGGTTCAAGAGCAGCATGAACCACATATGGATCATTGGATAGTGAACGTATTAAATTATTTAAAAAGTTATCTGTAAAATGTAAAATGGGCCAAACGATATGATTCTGGGCTCGTAAATCTATTTAAGAGCATACATAAAAATTCATCAAAAATTAGTGTGGAATGAATGATCCAATCACGTGCAGCTTGCAAATCTTAGCTCAAGTGTTTTTTCTATCCAGAAACTTAAGAGAAAGTGTAACAATAAAAGAACTTATTTCAGACTGGTACAACTTTGAACGAAGTGTTTATAAAATGGAAGAAAATACAGAATATATAAGAATATAAAATATATAAGAACAATCGCGAGTTGAAATAAAAATGAACGTTGCAAAGATTTATTTATTAAAAACAAAATCGTGTCTGTCTTTTCATTATATGTCTATCAACTAATAACTTTTGTTTTTAAAAGCGATAAAAGGACAAATAGTGACTTTCATAAGCACTTAACACGCTGTGCCAGCGACATTAGATCCGATTTCCAACTCTTAAATGTAGGAGTTAACACCGTCTACTACATTGTTGCAAAATGTTTCAATGCCTTGCCCGAGGATATAAAATCTGAAACAAAATACAAGTGTTTCAAACGTAATTAAATTTCATTCTTACTTTACTAATTGGCCCATATACTATACTTTAATTAAAAGAAGTACTCACTGGACATGATGTGGGAAAGAACAACAGCGGTGACGCATCTACTCTCGGATTAAGGGATATTAGTGAAACTCACATTTTCTAAAATGAACTTTAAATCTACTTACGTAAACATTCATATTGTTTTGCTTCGTCATTGTGATTAACTTATCTGTGTTGCTGTGTTCTGTACCACCTTTTCATTATTGTATGAAACTACTTGACGTGTCTCTGGAATTACCTGTTTTTATTCAGCAGACCAAATAAACATTATTATTATTATCGTTCTAAAATCATATCTGAAATTTAATTTAATTCGCGTAAAAATTATTTAAGATAAATTATTTATTGCACTGTAAATACATAATCCAAAATTCAACTTTCAATCCTCTGTTTCTCCGAATATTCATTTTGCGAGGTAGAATCTTGTAATTCGAAGGTAGCGATTAATAAGTGAAACTTAATCGATTACACCCTGTATAATTTTGCCTTTTCACACTATTTTCGTTCCCTATCTTCATAGGATCGGATTTTGGTGATCATTGCTTTGAAGACAAAATATACGTCAAAGGAGAACTTGGAAAAACTGAAAAGGTATAATTGTTTTTATTACATTATGAAAATTAATGTGTTTTCGTTTTCTCATCATCACATGAAACTCTTGAAATACTGAGCTTGCCACAATTTGACAACCACTGACAGCTAAATGTAAAATAAATTTTTAAACTATATAATAATGTATAAATTATTCGGAATTCCCCTGTTTTGCTGACTCCAATAACAACTTTAAATGGAGCATCCTGATGGAAGCTAATGAAATGTCCTGGAAGGAATTAGCATCGAGTATAGAGTGTGACGTGAGGAATATTTTTATTTTTAAAGCAATTGAATTTTTTATAAAGCGATGAAAATTGTCTAAATATTAAGAAATCAGTGTCACGTTTTAAAAATTAAATAAAATTCTTTACCCCTTAAGTAAAGATCAAATTAATAGGTTTATTTTTAAAAATATTTTTTATAGAAATATTTAAATAAACATGGCATAAATTTCACAGTCATCTATATTTAAATACCCCCTCCTATAATTTGTTTAGCGGCGGTGTATTTCAAGTGCATTTGCATACGTGATTCTATAACATATTATTGTAATTACGCAGCAAAAATTCCACGCAATTTTTGCTTGGTTTGAGGCATATTTTTAACGTTAATTACAAAGTTACAAAGCTCGTTATAAATTTCGTTCTGTATATTTCGCCATTAAATTGCATTTATTCGATTTCCTTATTTACGAAAGTTTTGTTTGTAGTGGGATGAAAACGTGGGTGTTTACATGGAACAGAAAATTTCCATAAGGCTCACAGTTGCAAGTCATGGTTTCACGTGACAGTTGCAGTTTATGGTTAGCTAAAGTCGAGCTTCTTTCCAGCCTCCCGAGGGAAAAGAAAGCCTTACACTACATCACGTAGAAGTGCAGGGCAAAAATATGACGGAGCGATTTCCCTAGGCGGAAATTACACATACCTTTCCTTAGCGTTTAAGTGCATCAAAAATTAACACCTTTCGTTTTGTCGTAGGTAATTTTCAAGAGGATAGAATCACTTGGTAATGTCGGAAAAGAAAAACTGAAATATTTGGCTTCGGAATTAGTATTAACCACACTCATTAGCAGTGAATATGTTTGGCAACATTATGGTCCGCTGACAATTTAGTAATTAATACGTGCACTTGTTATTATCAATATCATCGACACACAATGTTCTATTGGTTCGCTTACCGCATTCAGTAATTTAGTCGTGAATATTTATTACGTTAATTTACCCTAAATACCATACAACTAAATGTTTATGTGGCCGCACGCACATCCCAATTTGCATAATCCCGGAGCGAAACATTTACGATAACAAATCTAAACTAGACCAGGGACTTCGTTTACCTACACATTTCTGCCAATTTATAAATAAAAAAGAAGCTATTCTATTTAGTGGCAAATGATAGTAATGATTAGATCAAAAATTATTTTAAATTTCCACTTCAGAATCCCCACCACACCCAAATGGAAATTTGGAGATCTTATCCTTCGTCCTTTCTGCTTTATCATAATGAGCACAACTCACATAGCCACTTAAACTTGAATGTAAGGAAATTATGTTGACTGTTAAGTCTAGCGACGGGATAATTATTTGCACGTGCATACATGTTAACATCATCAAAACTGAATAACAGGACGATTAATCAATACTGATTCGCTTGTATGTATATTTTGTCAAGTTGATAATCAACTGGAACGTAAAAGATAAACAAATTCAAAAAAAGTCCTTTGAAGTTACACGATATTTTTAAATGACGAGCTTGTCAGATCCAGTCGGTTACATTAATTTCAACGTAGTTTATGTTTTCAATTCGACTCACAATCAGATATTTTATCATTTCATAAAGTAATGTTGCCTCTTCGTTTTTAATTTCTCGCATCAAACACATTTAAAATTTTAAGGTCATTTATAAACAAGGTTGATGTGTCTGTAATACAATATTTTTAAACACACAAAAGCTTTAATACTTCTTCATAAGCAGACACAAAGCTTTAAGCTCTAAGACGTTCAATTCCCTTTTGAAATGGCTCCCAGTATAAAGTGGTATTGTACATTTTCCGCCTTAAATCTTCTAACAATAATGATTAACAGACTAGAACGCGAGTTCGCCCTCAAGTTCGTTCAAATATTTTGAATATGTTCTTTGTGCTCGCTGTTTGCCGGTGAAGAACAATTTGAAACCGGATACGTCCAAAGTTTCAGAGCACTTTAAGACGCCGAATTCTTGAAATTGTTGTTTCGTGTTATCGCTAAACCGTACATGGGTTTTCATGTAATTTCAAACAGGCCTTATTAACCTTGACGTGGATAGATAAGGGGGGCTGAAGCTAATATTTAATAAATTAATTGCGTTTTTATTGTGTGACGGTAATGAACAGTTACTGTTACCTCGCGACAAGATAACAAATAACGAGCGTAACATAACAGTGTCATAGATAACACGAGAACTTCACATTAATTTTTAAGTAGATTATCTATGTAGTTTATAATATGTACTTACAAAAAGCTCATTAGTAAGTTTATTGAGGCTTTAATTCTTTAAAATGCTGCAGAGAATGACATCACACCTATATTACAGATTTGATTACAGTCGACACAACAAAGGAATTTCATAGCTACTTATGGTCTCTGTTCGTGTAATATCATTTTTATAGATTGTATAACTTTTGAACCTAGTAATAAGGTATGCTTAATGTAAGAGGTTGTTTCCGCCATTTGCATATAGGTACGCAGTAACATATATTGTCCAGGTGTTCAAAACGGAAATGAATCAGAGAAATATCTACTTTGTACTGAATGTAATGTAGTTTTAATGAACTATATCGTACAGAAACATTTAAAGTATCTTTACTCGGATTTTCTTCCACTTATGTAAGTGATTCGTTGTTTTATTTACGTAATAAATATATGACACAATATATGTTAACACAAAAGGTAGTCAAAATTGTGCTAGGTGAGTTTTTCTGTGCAGATATGCCGGTCGCTAATTTAAACAGCCCAAAAGACGACTTTGAATTGCAAAG